>ML784333.1:128546-139062 GCA_009831015.1 Picea engelmannii | reverse complement strand
ATCGAGCACTTCCCCTCATTTTGAGGATGGAATGTGGCATCATCAATACAAAAAGAGGTGATCTATTTATAAATCTTGTTTATCTAACCAAAGAGCTAGAGAGCCCACATTTAATCATGGATTCAATACTCCTATCAAAAGAGAAATTACAAGAATGACTGGACGCCCTAAATATTTCACAGGCCAATGAGTTTAGTGACTCAATTGATTATTCTGAAGAAGAAGTGGATAAGTGGCTAATCTAGTATGTAAATAAAAATGAATATATTGAAGACATGCTTCACCCATTGATATTTGATCTTAAAGATATGAAAAATGAATTGTTCGAAACCAAGACTAGGAAATAAATAATGATTTCTTCCATGAAGAAGTATATTAAACATTGGTTAAGGAAGGCCTTGGTTAAGATACCTAAAACAAATCAACAAGAAGTCGGTAACATCGTTAAACCAACTCCAACCCAAAATCCTATAAAGGAGACATAAAAAAGAAGATAATGTTCCTCTGATCTTCCATCATAGTAAGTCAAGTAGTCATTTTGTTAGGCTTTCAACTTTCTTTATTTCTCAATTAGTAGTCATCCAACCTTTCTTTTCATGATCTGTGAATATTGAAGGTCGATTCCTAACTATCTTCTTCTCTCTTCTTCCAGGTATTTTCATTTATTGGTCAATGGGATCCCCATCCCAGTCCATTTAGGGAAAACACATTTACTTTCAATTGTTATAAACTTTTACAAACATCTATTATTTTTTTGAGGTTCCCAGAGAACTATTCAGGACATTACATTAGTGAGTTCTCATACTTCTAATTTTAAGCATGATATTTCAAATGTGTGTGTAACAAAATATTTTTTAGTCTAAATTGAATGATAATTTAAAGTTATCTGCCATATGTGGTCCTCATATTTCCCTTCTGCTAAATGATGTGTTCTACTTTACTTTACATTATGATGGAAATGTCATTGTGTGAGACTACTTATTCTCTTGGTTTATAATCTTGTATCAAATCATGAATATTTATTTTCTAGGAGATGCATGGTCCTTTCACAAATATTCTATGCATGTGAATATTGGCTTCAAGGATAAGTCTGGTCCTCTCTCATGCACTTTTATATTCTTTAATTTTATTAAAACAAAGAAGTGTACCACCTCTCTAAAATTCAAAGGAATTTGTCCTCATGATGTTATCTTAAAGACCTTAAACAATCTTTTAGATCAACAAGGTCATAATATTTTTGTGGCTACAACTTCCTTCAATTGATAAGCTTTTGAAGGAATGATTGACACTTCCAATGTGTTCTCTTCATATTTGGTCCAACTTGGGGGACCGAGATTCTATATATAGAGATCCACTTTTTTGATATTGTTCGAGTTAATGATATAGATGTTTTTTTTTTTTGTTTTGTTTTACTGAATCATTGATATGAATATTTAATGTGATCCAAAGTAAACATTAGTAGAAGTAAGAGGGGATTTGTTCAGTTGTTGATCTCTTTAGAAAAGTAATTTCAGTTACATATGGAGGAGCCAAAAGGCTAGATATAACATGGTTTTAAGTGCAGTGCACCCAAAGACAACGTTTTTATGAAATAAAAAAGTAATTTTTTTCCATAGAAGAAAAAAAGGTCATATTATTTTTGTTTTAAAACAATTCCTATGAGCATAATTGCTATCACCATTCTCACAATGTTGCTATTATTAATCAAAATTTATAGTAGATGCAAAATAATATCCTAAGGTGATTTAGGTATAATTGTATCCCAATCCAAACAATTGGTTACAATATATCAAAATCATCAATCATGATTTCATGAATTCAAATTTGATCTACAAAACCAATATTAATACAATCTAATGAAAATTAATTATCATACATAAATCCTCAATCCATCGTTACGACTGATCATACAAGTATGTATGAAATTAAGGATTTAGAGGAATATATATTGAAGTACGTATTATATATAATATTGAACTATGGAAAGGCCAAATACTTCCACATTATCATGAATTCAAATTTGATCTACAAAACCAATATTAATACAATCTAATGAAAATTAATTCACATACATAAATCCTCAATCCATGGTTACGGCTGATCATACAAGTATGTATGAAATTAAGGATTTAGAGGAATGCATATTGAACTATGTATTATATAAAATCTTGACCTATGGCAAGGCTGAATACTTCCACATTAACAAACAAAAGTTAAAAAAAATACAAACATTGTGTATTAAATATGTATACTCGGTTTGTAGATAAGTTTGAGTTATTTTGATTTGCAAACAAGGTTAAAAACAACTCTTAAAATATAAAATCATATCATTTACATGTAAGGTCGGCCTAGTCTCCTTAGGTATGCACACATGATCCAAATGTATATGGTGTAGTTTAAATTATATACTCAGCCTATAAATAAGGTTGATATGCCTCATGTGTGCACACATGAATCCATATGTATATGTATCTGACACTATTTTAATTATATAATCAACCTGTAATAAGGATGAGTTCACTAAATTATGTGCATTTTAGAGAAAGATTTGCCTCACCCTATGCAATCTTGCAAAGAGGGCCTTACTCCATTTCCCTATGCAGACTTACTTTCCCTGATTGATGAATCCAGAGACAAAAATAAATATTTTTCCACTTGTACGCACCTTGCAAGCTATACAACAAGTGTATACGCAGGCTGCTCCACTACAACCCGTGTACATCGGGATTTGTGCAAGAAAATCAAAATTAAATGTCAGGTTTCCATGTCACAGCAGGAGATCTCTTATCCTTGGCCTTCCATATACTTGAAACATTTCGACTCGACCCTTCAGTTGCATTTTTAAGGCTATAAAGAAGCCAATTCTGGTCTATGGAAAAAGGGAGAGAGAATTCAACTTTGAGAGCAAAGTTATTCTGGGGACTTTATTACTTCATTATTGAGTCTGCATCCCTTTGTCCTTTAAGTCTAAACACAATGTTCATCCCCCAAGCTCTTCCCTTATTGATGGAGAACCTCTTTGTCTCCCTTATATGAGCTTGACTTTGGTGGAGGACTGAAGTGGTGGAGGCCCAGTTGGAAGGAACTTGGTTTCTTGGTCCTGAACCATGCCGATACGAAAGTATGTAATGTTTTCAATTTTGCTGATCATTTGTTAATAGAAATACTCCTTTCCCATCCAATGGATATCTTGAAAATATATGTATTATGATCAATGGGCATGTTTGTTTTGTATATTAATGGATTATTCTATCTAATGTGCTAACATTTTATATTATCACTATATGCTTGCTTTGCTTGTTTGTTGAGAACTTATTGCAGGTATACAGATTTGGGTCTAAGTGCTCAACGGTGGACATCATCAAACGTTTGGACGAGGTAGGACTCTTTCTTACGTCCTTTTCACATTGTTTTATATAGCATATGCTAGAATTGAGTTGATTTCTACAGTCACTCCTGTCTGTTGTGGTTCACCCTAGCCATAGAGAGATTTTCCTCGTAACAGAATTGGCGACCATAATAGGGATATATCTTCTTTATTAAGGTTTGAAGCACTTTTCTCCTTAGATTTCTCTTGTCTATATTGTGGTTCTTGTCGTGTCATTACTCGACAACTCTTGTTCACTCTGGGTCTGAGTTTTCAACCTTTCGCCCTTGCCTGGCCTTGTTTCAAATCATATATGCACCTTTTCTACTTGACAATCATGTACACACACATACTGCCTCACTGCAAGCTGCGTATATACACACTGTTTGCCCAAACAGTCACGTACACCCTTTTTCCTTGCCTTTTTGCTTGGTCTAGTGTTTTCTAGGTGGGATTTGATGCTTGCTGAGCCTTCTTAAGTCTCTGTAGTGCCTGTGGGAGGATGACAGGAAACCCTCTTTTGGTTGAATTTTTGGGAGAATTTTTTCTCTTCATATTTTCATTTTTATTGTCCTTGTACATTGGGCTGGGTGCTTTGTTCCTTGATATCTGGCTTGAGTTATCTCTCTTTTATACACAATAGGTCTATATATCAAGTTACTTTTCAGTCCATGCATTTTTGGTTTTGATATATTGAAAATACACAAAAAAATAGGCATTTTGCATTGCTTGGAATTTTTTGTCTTTTAAGTTTCTGTCATTAGCTTAGTGCATATAGTGAAAGATTGCATTTTACTTCTAAATCACAGATTTGAATTTGAAAATTGCATTGTCTTTAGGAGCATATCATCCATCAAAAGTTGAAAGTTAGACTTTGCAATACTTTCATATTTAATTTTCTTGCAGAGTCATAACACCATTGGTTTCATCACCATATACCCTTTTGAGTAATCATGACCATAAAATCAACGCTATAATTTCAAATTTATTAGTAACGATTTTATTTTCTAGGGTGCACAAACTAGCCTAGGATTTAGTGCCTTGGAATAGGATTTTGTGACTAAATTTCTCCAAGGCAATTAAATCGACATATGTGTCCGAGTCAGGGAGTGGAGAAATCCATTGTATAATTGGTAAGATTAGGAGGCTCCGCTCACAGCAGATTTAATCACGAGGTTGTGCAAATTTGGTTGAAGGGATATCCCCCAGATACTCGCCTAGTGCCAGAGATATTTCTGTGGATTTATTCATATTTGGGGATCTTGCTAGTGTCCATACCTTCATGAGAGGTGGTTCTTTCAAGGTTTTGGGCTTTGCTACCCTGCCCATATGGTGATCAGAACTTACGACTACTCACTTGTGCATCGATTATACAATGGTTTATTAGTTCCTTGACTTAGGTATCTCATAGGTTATTTGCCGAGGTTATTCTGCAAGTAACTTGAGTCAGATAGGGGTCAAACAAAACACAATCTTTATGGAGGATTACCTCTCCGAGGGGATCTGACCAACTGGTTGTTAATCCCACGAGGGCCCCTATAACTGATTCTGTTACCTTCGATCTTTACCAAGGAGTCTCAGGTCCCTCTTGGATGAGACATACCTTCTTTAGGGAGGGAGGCCACTCAGCCACTTTAGCCCGTTTGCATGCATATTGGCCATTTGACTTTTGGTGTGCTCTTTTCTTACTAGTTGGCCTTAGGCTATATTTTATCTTTAGAGTCTTAAGTCATCGTGGAGTTAGACCAACCACCCCGTCAGTCCCATTGCTTGTTACAATTACCATCGGATTTCATGTCCTTTCCTTCTAAAAGGAATAGAGTCATTACACATGGTACACACACATCCACCACTCAGACTTGTGATTCTACAAGGATGAGTACTGAACCTGGTCTTCAGAATTCTGGGAGCCCTTTGACTCCCATAGCCACTATAGTTAATGGCACCCCTTTGACTCCTGCAACCTCCATGGTTGTATTACCAGAGACACCTATCATTACTATGGCCTAGCCTATAGTTAATGCACATGCTAACACCTCAAACCCCTTTGGGTCTCTTGGCCACTCACCAGGCTACAATTTTCAGTCCATCCCTATGGATTCTAGTCCATTTTCTTATGGTATGCCTAATTTCACCTCGCAGTTTTTGAACCCCATCCCAGCTGCTGGCCCTAATGCTAGCATTGGGCTTGGGGGAAGTACACCTCCTTACACTCCTTTTTCATTTGGTAGATCTCAAATCCCTCAAATGACTCCTAATATGGGAGGCATGCCTTCTTTTAATCTTGGGTCCAATCCTCCTACTTCTGGGTGGAATAATCAACCTGGAGGACAAGTTTCAACTCAAGTTCCTCTCTACAATCCTACCTCCTCGACGTGGATTCTGACCAATACATTTGGCATGAAGAATCCACCTCTATACTCCATTTTTCAACCCGGGGGTGGTTAGTTTAACACTTTGGGAAACCCCCAACCTAGATCTAATCTGGTTGGGGGTAGTTTCTATAATCCTCAACAGAACATTCTAGCTAGAATGATTCCCAACCCACCTTATATGAATCAGCTCGGAGGATGGCCTTATAATGCTGAACAAAGCCATGGTTTTTACCAGAACCCTAGATGGCCTTCAAATCCACAAGAACAATCTTTCCTGGGAGGTTGGGGCCAGATGTCACAACCCCGTCTCCCTTTTCTAGCCACGCTTAATCTTCCATATTTGTCTAAGTTAATGAATGAAACTATGAGTCACGATCCTACATGGCCCTCGGTCCCCACCAAACTTCCTTCGGACATCCCAAAGTTTAAGGGTAAGAATGGAGAGGATCCTGGTGATAATGTCACTACCTTTCACCTTTGGTGCTCATCAAACTCCCTTAATGACAATTCTATTCATTTGAGATTATTTCAATACACCCTTATCGAGGTTGTTGTGAAATGGTATATTGAGCTACCAAGGGGGGCATACGATACTTTTAGTCAGTTGGTGATGGTCTTTCTTAACCACTTCCAATTTCCCATTCGTTACGTTGCTGGTTTAGAATTGTTGTCTACTTTACACCAGGATACCACCACTCATATCTCAGACCATATCCAGGAGTGGCATAGACAAAAGAGGTTGATTAAGACCCCTTTACCCCCAACCTTTCTTTTATAATGGTTTCTTAAGTCTTTGCACAGTCCTATATCAAAGGACGTTGCTACTTCCAAGGTTACCATTGAAGAAGAAGCTATATTTAGAGCCCAACAGTTAGATTTGATATATGTTCAGTCTGGGATGTTATGCCATCTTCTTCCTGACGCACCACGGTCTACTTACGACCTTAAGAGAAATCCCAGACCTCATGTCGATGGAATTGTAGGTTCCACCAATGTAAAGTCCATAGACTTGGTGATGAACCAGTTGAAAGAGTCATCTTTAAGCCAATCTATAGGAGGACCAACCTCATCTGTGTCTTCCAACTCCACCCAATCGATAGATGTACATTTAATGCAGTCGTTGACCAACCTGAATGGTAGCTAGCAACCAAGAGGGAATAAGAAGAAAGGACATAATAACCGTAAGGGTGGAAAAAAAGGTAATAAATCCAAGGACAATAATGAGAAGATAGGTAGTAATGTTGGAGAGGGAAAACACCAAAAACGTAAGGTGAAGTTTCCCTGTAAGCTTTGCACAGATGATCACCTTACCCATTTGTGCCCCAAACTTGCAGAAGCTACGAGGCTTTTAGCTCAACCACCTGCCATGCTGACGAATCCATTCCCACATAATCAACACTTAGACTCGAGCTCCTCCAATGCTAGAAATGCGGCTAGTGGAGGTCAAAACCAGCAGTCGCAAGATGGCGACTGTTTATGTATCAATATGGTCGATGAAAAAATCAATGTAGCCACTCGATCTCGAGACTATATTTCTAAAAAAAATATTCCTGGTCTAGAAGCTCCTCCTCCTCCCCCAGAGATGACTTTACAGATTGAGAAACTAGAGCCACAACCTCGTATTTCGAAAGGAGTACTCAAGTGCTCTACCCATAATCCAAATGCTAGAGCTGCCCAAAACTACTCTATTGTTGAAGACCTGGGCCAAACCCCTTCTGCGATGTCGACTTTGGATGTACTCCGGATGTGTCCTTCATAGAGGAATGCCTTACTCTTTTCTTAGGAGCTCTAGAACCCATTAGCTCAAAGGTTATCAAGTTTGACGTCAAAGATGTTAAGCCTCACTTTCCTTACCATGTGGCTTTCCAAATCCAAGCGGAGTATTCAAAGTATACCATCAAACATGTGGTTGTTGATGAAGGCACTACTATGTGTGTGATGTCCCTAGTTTGTTGGAAATCTCTCTGTTCTCTAACTCTTTCCAAGTCATCGAACATGTTGACTGCTTTTGACGGTCATTCCTTTCGCCCTCACAATATTCTCCCTGCCTTTTCGGTCCAGTTAGGTGGGAAGACGATAGAGGTGGAAGTAGAGGTAGTGTATGCACCTCTTGATTATAACCTATTACTAGGTCGCAATTGGACTTATGCTATGATCGTCATCGTGTCGTCTGTATTCTGTACTCTTTGTTTTCCCCATGAAGGGAAGATTGTGATGATAGATCAATTATCCTTTTCATACACTAGTCCTAATGCATCTCTTGGATAGTCGATCCCTGTGACCAACAATTCTCGGTCGACAAATGAGAATATCAGTGTTGGAATGTATTATTCCCTTATGGGTACTTTTGAATTCTCAGCACCGAACCATCAAGTTTATGCCATGTCTAGTAGGCACGTCTCGATTGGAAGGTCCATTCCTTTCTACACATCGTATTTTGATGATCTGTGGACCCTACCTTCCCTGAATTCATCTTGTGAATATCAGTCACATGTTGGGATGGCCATGCCACTATCGACAATAGAGATTGTGTATCAAGCTGTTCTCGACTCTTCCGTCGATCTTGATCCCGTTCCCTCATCGACGGATGAGGAGGATCTCGTATCTAGGCCCATGTGGGCCACTTCATTGTCTTTTTAACATGATTTCCTAGATGGGACTTTACCTTCGAACGAAGCCATCATTGAATCCATGAATGGTTCCAACAAACCTTGGGATGATATGCATCACTACTCTTATTTTCTCCCAGAGCTTGAAAGAATCGAACAAGATGACTTTCTATCTACTTTGAGTGAGATAGTCGGTCACGCTGTAGTTACACTTGATACACACGACATTTATGCCGAAGGAAATATGGTGAGCATCTCTCCTACCGTCCAGATCGACATCTCTTGTACCCCTTGTAACGTTGAAAATATAAATATCAATGTGGATTGTTTACTAGAAGAAATCCTAATCTACACCGAGCTCTTCAAGGAATTCCAAGACATATTTGCTTGGTCCTATGAAGAGATTCCATGGATCAACCCTTGTATTTTCGAACATGATATTAAAATGTTTCCATATGATAAACCTATTCGACAACATCTTAGAGCTGTCAACCCTCGAAAGGCACCTGCTATTAAGGCAGAAGTAGAGAAGCTGCTTAATGCTGGCTTCATCTCCCCGGTTCCTTTAACCGAATGGGTATCCAAACCCATTCCTGTAGATAAGAAGAAAGGAAACATCCGTGTATGTATCAATCTTTGTGACCTAAACAAGGCTTGTCCGAATGACAACTTCCCCACACCTTTCATCGATCAAATTCTCTACAAGTGTGTTGCACACACCTACCACACTTAGAGGGGGGGTGAATGAGTGTGGGGATCTTTTTCCCAAAACTTACCTCTTACAAAAAACCCATTAGTTAGCATTCAAAATTTACTCATTACTCATTGCTTTCATTAATAATTAGTTAGATGTGAATACATATCAGCAACATATATCACCAATATATCATCAACAAATCATCTCCACAAGGAACACAAGGAACACAAGATGTATGTACAATTTTTCTTTTTATTATGGAATTCAATCCCGGGGTTTTTCAGCAACAACTGAATAGAGTACAACTCTACAAGAGCACAAGCTCTATATTCAAGACTCAACTTACATTCTCAGCACCAACTAATATGAGGCAACAATCCTCAACAAATATCAATCTGTACCATAAACAAGAGCATCAACCATGCACCAACTTGTGCCAAACAACTTGTAATCAACCTGTACCATAAACAAGTGCATCCAACCATGTACCAACTATATACCAAACATGTTTCAACTACTCATCAATATTTACCAACATCATCAACTATACACCTCATGTATGTGCCAACTCATCAACTGCTTGTCTCAACCATGACTAGTTTTGGATTAGTCAACAACCCTAACTTGAAATAATCATAACTTTGTACCTGCACTGAATAAATATCTGAAACTTATACACAATGTTATTCATTGTGTTTTATACAATTCATCCAATTGGAACTACCTGTAACCTCTCAAAAAAGGAGGTATAGCAAAAATGACATACCTTGCTGAATTCTGGATTATTCTAGAGAGCGACCTTGAAGAGTGTACCCCACATGGAATATCTGTTGAATCGATTTGAAACTATTACAGATCATACTAAAGACTGTAATATAACCAACACAATTTTTCTCACTAAATTTTGATCTTTTATGAAGAAGTTATGACATTTTTACCCAAAACACCTGATTTTGACTAGTTTCAGTACTAGCCACAAACCCTATTTTCCACGGCGTGTAACTCCCAAAAAACAACGACCCACAAGATGGATTTTTAACCACAGATACTTGGATATATTTTCTCACTTTCATAGCAATTTCATGATCTGAATCATTATATAAAAAAGTTATAGAGAAAATGGTGAGATGACCTTTAAATAACATACCTTAGAAAGCACCATCAAAAGAATTTATCCTTCCTTTCAGCCTTCTTTTCTTCACTTTCCTTAGAATTTCAGCTTAGATATCCTTGGTTACCTCAGTCACCTATAGATATTCAATATTCTCAAGTTTTCCACACAAAAAATGCTCAAGAAGCTCTCACAAGAAGCTCTCCATCAATATTCCAAAATATATTCCCACAAGAAGCTCTCCATTGATCCACAAAAGGGATGATCTACAAGAGACCATTGCTATCTTATTTATACTTTCATCCTCTAGGTCACTTAACTCATTTTTAGGTCACTTAACCCATTTCTAGGTCACTT
>ML784333.1:51347-61643 GCA_009831015.1 Picea engelmannii | reverse complement strand
ATTTAACACATTGTACCAGTACCATATAAGGATCTTGCTTCATTTTACTGGTAAAGTTGAAATGAATATCCCTTATTATTTGTTAAGGATCATAGGTAAGATGTCATACAAGATTCAATCCAAGTCTAAGGATGTGGATTCTAGCCTTTTACACTCTGGATTGATTAGAATGCTAGTCTCTGAGGAATTGGATAAGAAAGAGATTTCATGGGAGCATTTTGTGGTTACTTCTCACTTCAAGTTGGATCTAACGTCTACTCCTCAATCACTAAATGCAATTCCTTTATCACCCACCAGTACTGTTAAAGTAGGGACTAGTAGGAAGAGAAAGGGCAGAGCCCCTGTTCAAGTTTCAGAGGTCATCAAGTAGGTCACAGGAGATGAGGAGGAAGCTTGTCCTTCCCCACAAAGATATTTTTCACCACCTCCTCCACCAGGGTTAGAAGAGGTTCCTTCTTCTACCAAAATTAAATCCAAGAAAGGGAAGAAGCTACACTTCCCCTCTTCTCCTCTAGCAACCAATACCAAGGGCATAATACCTTTCATAAGATCATAAATTTCTAGGGAAGTTTTTGAAGAACAGTCTCTACCATAAATCCCTATACAAAAGAAGAAGGGTAAAGGCATTGGAAATCCTATGGAAATAAAAGAGGAAGCCCCTCTGCAAAAGAAGAAAGATAAAATAAAAGCCACCAAGAAGCCTAATGAAGTGGACAAGGAAATTCCTATGCAGATGGAAGAGGAGAACGAGAAAAAACCTATTGAGACTTTGCATGTCACTGCCCCACCTGACAGTCATACCTTCAAAAGACTTATCAGGAAACTTAGGGATGCAAGAAAAGAGGTGGCTAAGTTGAAAATAGAGGCCATGTCTGACAAGGTGAAAATGAAAGAGCTCAAGGATGGCTATGGTCATACCCTTGACCTGGCAAGGTTTGCAGGAAGAAAGGCCCAACCCCTTCATAGGCAGCTCCAAAACCTCTATAGGAAGAATAGACGTTTTCAATCCCAGAACAGGAAACTCAAGGCAGAGTTGCAGCATTTTCAAGATGAAGTAGCTCAAAGAAAATTGCAGGTATTGGATGAGGCTTCTATTGAGAAAGAGACATCAGTAGTGAAGGAGAGAATAGCCCTAGTCAAGAAGTCTTTCATTGTTAAAAAGAAGAAGCCTATTATTGCTAACAAGAAAAAGTCTGTTGTGCCAAATGAAGATCCTCCTTCTACAAGAAAGAGTGTGAGGTTAAGTGTCAAGGTAACAAAATAGTTGATGAAAGGTGAGCCCCATTTTTGAGGATGTTTCCTTTTTGAGAGGGTAAATTGTTATTCAAATATTACCTTTGCCACCTATACAAGCTTCTAAGCATTTAATTATCAGAGTTTTGGGATTTTGCAAAGTGATAACTCCCTCAGTGGTGAGACACACTACCTTCAATGCTTCCAAGTCACCTAAGTATATTGGGTTTGAAATTATTGAAGGCCACCACTTGATCTACACATGTTCAAGATTGTTGGTGCTGCGTTTTTCGATAGTGATACCTAAATTTCACTACAGATGCAACATAAATGGCGCTACGTAATTTCACTACCTAATATTTCACAGAGAACAAAGATTTGCACACATACGTAGCACAGTGGCGCTACATAATTTTGCTACCTAATATTTCACAGAGAGAAAAATTTTGCACACATACACAGCACAATGGCACTACCTAAATGCGCTATCTCTTCTACTTGTCCAGTTGTGAAGTATGCTACTAAGATTGCTACCTAAATAAGCTACCAACAAACACCAGGGATTCATGAGGGCTAAGCTAACAACTTTTTGGATAGTTGATGATGGAGAAGATTGTAGAAACAACATCTGGCATCATGAGGACAACCACATGCTTTTGAAAGACACATGAAAAACAAGGAGTTGCACAACTAGAAGGAATCAAGTCATCTTGAATATTGGTTGGATTAGTTACCAACAGTTTCCTATTTTATAGCATAGGTTGTTAACTAAGTTGTTAGATCAAATAAATTTTTAGAGATTTTCAAGGGAAGGAGGCCAACTCGTACCTCCATATGTTGCCTCCCTTTTTTTTATAAATAGATAGATCAAATTCTTTAGTAGGTTGGGATGGTTGAGAGAGGCTCCCTTAGACTGTAATATTTTGATGAAGTGACTGTGATCTAGCTATGTACTGGACTTAAGACATTTTGGCTAATAGAAATAAACTTCTCTTTCATCTTATTTGCTTCTGATGCTAAATGTTCATGCTTTGAATGATTCACATGAATGATTGTGGTGATGTTATGGTGGATGTTTGATCATTATATTATCTGGATGTTTATTTAGCTTCTTTAGTTTCTGCGTTCAAGAATATCTTGTGTTAAGAAACTTTCTTCCTTAGGATTTTGTAGACCTGATGTTTACAGTAGCCCCTACATTCCTCTCATTCAAGTCTTCCCTCTATTCATATTTACTCCCAAATTACTGATTGGAGTTAGCCAAGACCTTGATTGTTGGTGCATGCTAGCCCTGTTTTTTGAGTTGGAACATTATCATTTTGAGTGTTTTTGCATTTGACCCTTTAAAACACTCTTACATTCACATATAACCTGATGGGTATTGGGCTTGCCTTCCATGCAATATGAAAGTGATTCCTAGTGCTAACATTCTTGGCACCATTGTCGAGGAATGATTTGAAGAATTTTCCCTAGGATTAAATGACACAACATACTAGTCCTAAAGGTGCATTAGAACTCAGTATCTTGAAGATTGTAGCTTCCACATGGCGACTCCATTATTTCATCTCTGGCACGTCAAGGTAGAAATATGAGATCAATTCCACAACTACCTTTGGTTCCATCTGAGGCTGACCCAGAGAAAATAATCAAGAAAGGAAAATATTCTCTAAAAAGTTTTTCTGCTGCTGCTACAAGTGCTTTTGGTCAGTTTCCCGATTTCACCCTTGATACTCCAGTTGTTTTATCAAGTAAGTTTTCTTTACCTTTTTCTGAAGTATCTAAGAAACTTGATTTTGAAGAGTTTCCCGTTGAATACTCTTCCTTTGAAACTGAATTGAAAGAAGAAAACATTGACATTTTCTCTTCCCTTGACATTGAAAAGTGTTCCATTCTTGATAGTTTTGAAGATTTCCGCACTTTAGGTTTGGCCACTCCTCTTTCTGTTAAAACGTTTTCTGCCAAAGAAGTGGAAACTTTATCCCCTTTACAGACCTTTCCATCTTCTTCCAAGAATCATCCTTATACTATGAAAACTGAAACCCCCCTTGCATATTTTTCTGCTTCTCCAAATCTACACACAGCCAAGTCTCCTTCTCCTTCTTGTTCACCAAGAGTTCAAAATCAAATGGTAGTTGTTAAACCCCCTACAAATAGGATGGATGCCATAGTGGCAGAAAGATACGCTCCTCTAGTCTTACCTTAGCCAGTGAATGCCCTCCCTCCTGGAGATGATTTGAAATACATGCCTTAGTTCATGGGAGAAGAAGATATAACAGTTGAGGAACATCTTGTTGCTTTCTACAGCTATGCAGATAACCAAAATATTGAAAATGAGGATGTGTGGAAGAGGGTTTTTGTCCAAAGCCTTTTTGGTGATGCTAGGAAGTGGTTTAGGGGTCTAGCCCCTGGATCCATTACTGGTATTGAAGCATTGGATGAAGCTTTCTTGAGGCACTCAGGGTACAAAAAGGACTTTTTGTACTATATCACCGAATTCAGATCCCTAAAAAGGAAAGAAGGAGAGTTTCAATCTAACTTTTCTAAAA
Organism: Picea engelmannii; assembly: GCA_009831015.1. Lineage (NCBI taxonomy): Eukaryota > Viridiplantae > Streptophyta > Pinopsida > Pinales > Pinaceae > Picea > Picea engelmannii. The sequence goes on along the minus strand of ML784333.1, from coordinate 57,864 downwards.
GATTTAACAAAATGTACAACAAGATCCCTGATGAGATAAAACCCACTGAAACCTCTGCAAAAATCACTTATGCCAGTGCATTTGACCTCGAATTATGTCTCCTATTGAGAGAAAGAATATCACCTTCCTTAGTTCATATGAAAGATGCTGCCTTGGAGGTAGAATCCAATATAGTGGCATCATATAAGCTTAGGGGGGAATCTGATACGGATAGGAGAAAAAAAAGAGCTGAAGATTCAACTTTTGATTCCTCTGTTGTCCATTCTCAAGTAGATGAGCTGAAAAAATTAGTAAAATATCTTTCCACTAAGATTGAGAAGTTAAAATCAGAAGGGAAACAGACATATATAAATTATCAAAACACTGATAACAGAGGTAACTTCAAGATACCAAATAATGCTCCCCAAATCTTTCCCAGAAACAAAGAGAGAGATGATCAGAGGGTACAACATTTTTTGCAAAATAATTTGGTTGTTGATGAAGAAGAAGAGGAGGTAGAAGTTGATCCTGAGATTCACTGCTTAGGTGACACATCCCCATCCCCACACTTCAATCAATCCTCTTATGATCAATCTTTAATGGATATTCACATAAATTAATTAAGTAAGGGAGAGAAATAAAAACAAAATGCTAGTAGATATAATTTGAGATCTAAGAAGAATGAAGAAAAAACAGATCCCCCTAATCAGCCTGCTGAAAGAGAAGATTCTGCCAAGGCTGTGATAGTGAGAAGTAAGGAAAAAGACTCTCAAAGCCCATAAGTTTTGATTAGAAATCCTTTTCCTGAAACCAAAGAGATCTTGAAACCTTCTTCTTCTTTCAGTTTTGAGAATAAGATCCAGAAAATAAAGATCCCTATACCTTTTTTGGAATTGATAAAAAATGAAGAATTTAAAAAATATCTATCCAAAATGCTACAACTTGAATCATCTCCAAATGCCACTGATTGAATAAATCTGCAAGATGAAAAACCAACAGTGATTTTAGGTCCTTTGATAGAATACAAAGATGATTCATCCCCACCTTTCTATACCTCACTGAATATACATGATAAGGTCCTGCACAATTGTCTCATGGATTCAAAAGCATCCCACAATCTTATGCCAAAATCTGTTATGGATGAACTTGGGTTAGAAATCACAAAGACTTGTTGGCATGTTTTTAGACAGAGGTAGAGTATGCTTGTTTGTTATTGATGGAAAAGACCAGCACGATCATATGGCGAAGATCAACATGATCAGTAGCGTAGCGATAATGGCAAGATCAACAGTGTAAGCTCAGAAGTAGGAAAAAAATCAAAGCATGACAAAGGTTTCGTTTCGGAGTTTCGCAGATCAGGAAATCCAAAGGAAAGAGGTTTGAACTCGCAATATGCAAAATCGTGATAACAATCTTGACCATTGGAGTCATAGGACACGTGGAAAGCGATTGGAATTTCGCTGACTTGCACATTGGATGAGTCAACGGAGCATGGTGTGGGAACTCGCGATATGCGAGATCACGAAAAGATCTGGACCGTCGAATCATTGAGATTGTGGACAATTGATCAGGTGTGACGAAGGCCCATGAAGATGTGAATTCACGATAAGATCTTGACCATTGATCCAAGAGGGACATGCGGCGAGGGATTAATGTTTTGTTGACTAGAAAGTCAAAGGAGCAAAGTGCTCGTTTGATTGGCAAGTGGTCATATCTCATGGTCACATTGTTGAGAGCTCGAGAGAAGAGCTAGAGAATCCAAGCTCTATTTTGAAGTTTGTGACATGGAGAGTCGAGAGGACTCATCACAGAATACCCGAGATGCGAAAGCGTGAAATGAATTTTCGAATATGGCTGTGGTCACAACCAGTGGTTACATCTATGGAAGATGGAGGAAGAAGCTAGCGGTGTTAAGTTCCATCTCAGAGTCTCGATGATCATGACTTGGAGTATTGAGATCCTTCATCATAGGAATCGCGATATGAAAGATCGTGATGAGATCTAGACTGTCGGATCATTAGAGATATCGACCGTTGATCAGGCTTGATAAATTTAATAAGTTCATGAAATACGAAGCGCCTTTTGGCTCAGCTTGTGGTCACCACTGGTGGTCATGTGAGGGGAAGAATATAGTGGCGCTAAGCTCCATCTCGGAGTTTTGGTGATCACGACTTGGAGTGTCGAGACCCTTCATCACAAGAATGTCGAGATGCGAAATCATGAAATTCAAATTCTCTTTAGCGCTTGGTCACAGCTAGTGGGCATATGAGATAAACGCGAAATCCTGCAGATTTAATCCAACGGTATAGGTTAATTGGAAACTTGATCAAAGGGTTATTGTTTCACCTCACAGGTAATCGATCAGTTACGATTCAGTTAGCAGAACTGAATCATGATTCTTGGATGATCAACGATTTAGTTGCTGATGCATTTTCTTGGAGATTCAAGGTGTAACGGAATAGGTGGTATAGGATAAAATGGAGACGCAATGACTATGGAAGGTTGGTTGTTCTGAATGAAAAATGAGTTGAATTGTAAGAAAGGGAAAATTACAGTATGTGCAGTGTGAGACCGACAGTATGCGCAGTGTGAGATAAAAATCAGAGATGAGTAATATATGAGGAATAGATAGAAGCAAGAGAAGAATTGCAGAACAACTTGAAGTAGAGCATAATTGCAGAACATACAGAGGAAGAGAAGAATTGAAGAATAGTTAGAAGCAGACTAGATTTACAGAACAGAGAAGAAGTGGTAAGATTCGATTTATCTATGTTGTTGGTTATTCAATCATTTATTTATAATAAGGGAGGTAGGGTGGTGCTAGGGAGGACTGTGGTCCTCTGATATTCAAGTTGGTGCTTGAATATTGGGAGTTGTAGCTTCCATCTAGTTGTGGCTAGAAAACAGGGTGGCAGGGTGGTGCTTGGGAAAACATAGATTTTTCTATATGCAAGTTGGTGCTTGTATAAGTGGAAGTAGGTGCTTCCATGTAGTCGGTGCTGGAACACTCAAGGAGTTGGTGCTTCCTTCTAGTGGGTGCTAGAGAAACTAGAGAGTTGGTGTTCTCAAACAAGTTGGTGCTTGTATAAGTGGAAGTAGGTGCTTCCATCCAGTCAGTGCTGGAACACTTAGGGAGTTGGTGCTTCCTTCTAGTCGGTGCTAGAGAAACCAGAGAGTTGGTGCTCTCAACAAGTTGGATATTGTAAAATAGAGGTAGTAGCCTCACTTTGAGTTGGTGCTCAAACATAGATGATGCACAGAACTTAAAAGACTGCCTATCATTTCAAAGAAGAAGAGGTTTTCTCCCTTTATGGGTTTCCTTGTGAAAATATGTCTCTGTGTATATCTTATGTGTAACTGATGCTCATTATTTAAGTTGTCCATATGTTGTATAATATTGATGATCACTTGAAGAAATATTAAGAATGGTTTAATAGACTTAAAATTGTTTAAGCACAATAACAACTAATTCACCCCCCCTCTCAGTTGTCTGAGTAATTTCATCAAGACTTACCATGACTTATATTCTTTTGAATCTAGAAAAGTGAAGTGTCTTGGATTCATTAAGTATATGGTGGTGACTTTATTTCAATTTCCCATGAAAAGTATACTTATGGATATCGTAGTTTCTGATGTCCCCCCAAGTTTGGCATGCTCTTGTCAAGATCCTTGATAAAAAGACTTGGGGGAACCTTGCAGATGGATCTCTCTTATGATACTATTCCCATTTTTTGGGGAGAGCATAGAAGACATTACAGGGAAGCTCAATTGGCTTACATCATTAATGATGAAGAAAACTCCACAAATCACCTTGTTTTTGCTTTTTTTTTTGTAAGTAAGAAAGTTGTATTAAGTGCGGTGCCTTCAATGGCTGAACAGAGGTTCCCAAAATACAAAATGAAATTAGCTGTAGTTACTGGACTGCCCCAACAGAGGGGAAACCAGTCCGGCCAGCTTCCAGGTAACCAGTCTTAGATAGTTGCTGAGTTTTGAAACAAACAAAAGTTCAAACTAAAAGCCACCTATCCTAGGAGCCTACAGACGCATGTTGCACAACAAAAGAAAGCTAGACACCTGGCGTAAAGCCCAGCCACGCGGCGCTGAGGTCCTCGGCCCATGGTTCTGTCTCGGCGTTGATCGACTGATCGTTCCCACGTTGCTCCTTGCGCTCCTCTCGTTCCGTGTGCTCAGGTGACCCGCTGTGCTCTGCTTCCTTCTGCCTCGTTGCTTCTTGTCGCAGCATGTCGTCTATCTCTGTGTCAATTTCCCCCCCCGGTGTGATGCCAGTAGGGTCCGAGGAGAGCTCCACTTGCATGGTCGAGAGGATCTGTAGAAAGGTGTCCACATTGTCTTCAGTGGCCTGGAGACGAAACTTGAGGTCCGCCACCTCTCTTCTGAGCTCGAAGACTAGGTCATACAGGATGCCCAATCTTTCTCGAAAATGTTCGCTGTCGGGGTGGGTCGCATGGTGGAGACGCATTCGCTTGGCTGATCCGAAAGCCCGAGGTTCACTTCACCAAGCACTTGAAGAACCAGTGAATGACATGGTCGCAAAGAATTGCATCCGTGGGTCTGGAGGACTGCGTGGAGTCATAGGCATTTTGCGCGGGATGGTGGACATGGCACGCGGGAGTGGAGACTGCTTAGGGGGCGAGGTGTCCGGAGGTCTACGAAGTTTAGTCTGCGTAGGAAGCGGGGTGGCACCTGGGGACAGAATTGGGGGGTGGGTAGAAGAGCCTGTAAGCGGGGAGGTCGAAGGCGAGAGAGATGGTCTGCGGGGCTTCCATGGTGAGCCCCTCTTGGGCTTTCCTCTTATGCGTTCTCTCATGAGTGCAGGTAGACAGGTTTCAGAGCGTGGAGCGAGGAGCCAAAATTGCAGATAGCCTATGGACCAAGTTTCAGAGTAAGCCTGGTTATGCTTGCGTCGTGAAGGGAGGAGCCCTTCCAAATGCAGGCAGGGTGGAATAACAATTGCAATGAGCCAAACCATATTACAGATAGCGGAGGAGCAAAGGGTGGCGTTAATGCCCCTGACCTCGCCTATCAAATCCAATTTAAACGCCATAATTCCCCCGGACGAAATTGCCCTGCTGCACGGGGAAGTCACGTGCTCGCGTGTGGCTCTGCATCGCGTCCAGTCCCGTTCCTTGCCACGGGGATTCCACTAGCACCCCATCTGGGGAACCTTGTTTTTGCTTTTGATACAAATCTGGGATCTAGCATTTTGCAGCTCACTGATGCTCCTGAAACCCCTTTAGAAATCATAAAACAGTCTGTTACATTTTCTGAGGAGCCTCTTCTAACCACTTATGTCTGGAATATGTTCTTTGATGGAGCCTCTTCTAAGGAAGGTGCTAGTGTTGGGGTGGTATTTGTCTCACCAACTCAAGAAACTATATCTTTGTCATATAAACTAGAATTTAAGACTACTAATAATGTGGCAGAGTATGAAGCTCTTGTCTTGGGATTGAGGGCTGCTAAAGACATGGGGATAGAAGAGCTATCAATATTTGGAGATGTTGAATTAATAGTTCATCAGATTAAAAATCTTTATCAAACAAAGCACCCTAGGCTTAAATCTTACAGAAATGAAGTGTGGGATTTGGTGGATAGTTTTTTCTCTGCTTTTAACATATCATTTATTCCTAGAGAAGAGAATACCATGGATGATTCTTTGGCTATATCAGCAAGAAACTTCGGAATTCCTATACCACCTAAAATCAAGTATGATGTAGAAGTCAAGTACAGGCCTTTTATACTGGATAATGTGAAATATTGGAAGGTGTTCGAAGATGATTTAAAACTTAAAAATTTCCTCGAGACTGTTGATGAGTTTTCTGCATTACACATTGACCAGGATCATGATTCATAAATTACTCCTCATTATGATGTTTTCCTCAATAAAATTGCTAATCATCGTATTGTGGAGCTACCTAGCAATCATATTCGAAAAGGACTAGTTCCTTTGGAAAGATTATTTGACAGGAATGATGTGGCAGTGAAAGGAAAGGTATCCACTAATGATGCTAATATAACTGAGTGCAATTTGGGTACTGAAGAGAATTTGAAATATGTCAAATTGTCAAGCATCCTATCAAAAGAGCAGAGGGAAGGATATACTAAGTTGTTGAAGGAATTTGTTAATGTATTCACTTGGACTTATGAAGATCTCAAAACTTATTACACAAGCATTATAGAGCACATGATCCCATTAAAAGAAGACAGCAAACCCTTCAGGCAAAAGTTGAGGCAACTCAATCCTATGTTGCTGCCTGTCATGGATAAAGAGGTAAAAAAGCTTTTAGATGAAAAAATTATCATTCCTTTGAGGTATTCTAAATGGGTGGCCAATTTGGTCCCAGTAAGAAAAAAGAATGGGGAAATAAGACTTTGTGTTGATTTCCAAAATCTGAACAAAAGCTCAAAAAAGGATAATTACCCTTTGCCCAAGATGGAGCACATACTACAAAAGGTGACAGGAGCAACCAGGATGTCCATGGTTGATGGTTTTTCTGGGTACAATCAGGTCTCTGTTTTA
>ML784332.1:729783-743239 GCA_009831015.1 Picea engelmannii | reverse complement strand
TCTTATCTAAGTAACTAATTCATTCTCTCCTATATATTGAGAGGATTCTCATGGAAAAGGTTAGAAGCAAACAAGGTTAAGAAGACATTGGAGAATTTGTGAAAGATTGTGTGAAGGACTGATGCTACAGCAGCTAGAGAACTACAGCAAGTTTATCAATGGTGGTTGATCTTCTTCATGCAAGTGACCAAGTGTGTGTGTCAGAGACAAGGGCCATCGAAAGGAGGGTTGCAACATCAAGGCTCAGGTTGTAAGCTTTGCTTTCTATCAATATGATACAGTAATATGTCACTTTCCCATAAAGCTAAGTCTACTTTATTGCATAATTCCTTGATCATATGCATAGATTAACTGTTGAATATATTAAGTTGTTTTCACTTCGATTGGTTTGAGTTGTCCTGGTCTTGACTGCCCAAGAGCATTGGAGCGAAGCTGGTACAACAAAGACTAAATGAAGCAATCATAAGGTATGTCTATGATTCTTACTTCCTAATTCATTCAATAGTCTAAATATAGAGAAAGAGTATTATTCTGTCTTGATTTGTTCTAGATCCAGGTGGATCTAGGGAGATCAGTTTGTGTCCACACTTACGGATTTATCCTATAACAAAATTGGCGACTTCGCTAGGGAACAATCCCATTTGCTTGGTGGATTTTTATGTTTTTTTGTGGCCATTTGTTTGGTTTCATTTTTCTCCTGTCCTATCAGTCTCTGAGTCTTCAGGATATCCTGATAGACCTTCTGAGTCCAGAAGCTTTTTGCAATTTTACTTCATTTTTCAAATTTTTTGACATGTTCAGGAATTCTCGCACTGCATCCCATTGTAGCCTGCGAGAATTGGTCAGGTTCGCACCCTACTCATAGGGTTCGATGAGAGGTTCTCGCACCTTGCTCAAAGGTTGCCTGCGAGAATCATAGATTCTCGCACTGTGTTATATTGCTTGCCTGCGAACAGTCTTTTTCAAAAATTTTGAATTTGAGGTTTGGTCTTTCTGACTGCCCAGAATAGTTAGAATACCTCTTATGGGTTTCTTGGACTGTTGATTGATACCTTTCTTGCTTTTGTTTGCATGCTCGAACAATTTTAGGGTTTCGAGGTTTTTCTTGACATTGGTGACTTGACTTTCATTTCTCGACTCTTCTTGGCAAACCATTCTCTCTGACTTTAAATTCTGAGTGTGTTTTGAATTGTTGGGATCCAGTGATTGGTTGAAAGTTAAGTTTACTTGGTTTTTCTCATTTGCTTATTGATTTGAAAGCACATTTTCATTTGCATTGGGAAAACTATTTGGTTTGCTTTGTATTTTTGCTTTCATTGAAAGAGTTGATTGGGTTGTTATTGATTGATTCTTTATCATTTGATTTTCTGCTCTCTCGTTAGTATAGTGAGGGTTCTTTTTGAAAGTGAACTAAAAGTTTTCTTTCATCAAATTGTTTTTGTCATTTAAAAAACATTGAAAATCAAAATTTTAGAGATTGTTGAAGTGTTGAAAAAGATAAACATAGAGGTTAGTCATTTGATAACTGATTGTTTGCATTGACATTTGAAAGGAAATTTTGCATATAGTTCATGGTTGATTTGGAAAACTTCTCTCTCTCCCATTTATAGGATTCATTGAAAGAAAAGTGATACATTTCATTATCGTCCTTGCATTATTGGGTCAGAGTCATACAACACAAGTTGCACTTCCGTTACCTTTGAGTAAACAACAGCTCTTAAAAACATTGTGTAATCCTAAAAGCTATTTAGTAACTCTTTTATAGGGCTCTTTTACACCAACATTTAGCTAGGCTAGTGCTTTGGAGTAGGAAGAGAGATACACTCTCCAAAAGCTCAAAACACACAATAGCATCTTGAGTTAGGGAGTGTTAAATTCCATTGGCAACATATTGTCCTGGGAAGCCCTTCTAACACAAGGGTCAAGCACTAGGTTGCATTTGTGTTGGCAGAGTTACTCACCCTGCTTTGTTGACATCAGTGTAGAGATTGCACATATTACGAGGATCACTCCGAGGTATACCCACAATGATGAGTGGAATCCTTTTGAGTTGATTTCAGGCTAGATACCCTACCCCAGGCTGTACTGTTGTTTGTGGTGACCTTTGTGGCCTATCTCTCTTGGTTCTTACCCAAGGTGACTGTGAAGGGGAAAGTCTTCACGGTACCTGGAATTGACGTTGATCAAACTCACTCGACCTCCTTGGAGGGTATACCCACGATTATGTGTGGGAGCTTGCACCAGGGTGTAAGTCCGTTAAGCAGGTCGTCAATGTAACTTTTCCACCCTAGCCCCGCCCCTTCTCGTCTCGTTGTTGCGACGTTGGATTTCATCACCAACTAGTGGCTTCGGTATTAGAAGGTTTTGTTTGCCTGGTGATTGCTTCCTAGATTTTGTTTACTAGTGTGTGTTGTTTGTTTATCGAAGTTGACTATAAGAATTTATTCGTGGAGCTTGTCACTCATTTACAATTGCTCCCCCACAACGTTCACGTAGAATGAAAGTTTTATCTCCAGAACATCTGGACGATTCTCAACCTTTTCCTACTAGTACACCTGAGGGCTCTCCTCGCCAGAGTGAAGTCCCAGTTGTTACCCCACCACACGGGGAAACAAATCATGTCCCAGTTGTCACCACACCACAAGTAGAATCCGCTGACTCTCTAGAACCTTTTCGCATTACTAATACTAGAGAGGATTATCGCATTCGCCGTGGTGAAAGACCTTTTGTGCGATTAAATTCTTCTGAAGAAGCAGTTGTTACATCTTCTGAATCAACCGTTGGGCCTTCTCCCGGTGTAGTAGGCCAAGATCCTTTTTGGTCGGGTGATTTCCGACGAGTCCTTTTTGGTACTGAGTCACCTACAGTCTACGAAATCAACCCTCCAGTTTTTTCTGAAACAGAAACTACACCAGAGACTACCACTTATCATTTTTTTCTTCCTCCCGAGATGGCCCATATAGCGAATACTACGAGTGTCCAAACCGGAATTACAGCAACTAGTCTTGCTCCTATCAATACCCAGCGAATGCCTGAGGTCAATCCGACACTACCACCCGGTTATCATGCGTTGAATGCTTTGTTGAATGCTTCCAATCCAACTCCTCTGCAAACCCCAGTCCATTCTCCAGGTGGTCCTCCTTTCCCTGGGCACTCTATTCCTGGTTTTATTCCGACGCTCCCTCCATTTCCTTCTAGCAATCCTAATCTTAGTGGCACTATCCCGACCGTTACTCCAACCTTGCAGATTCCCGTTGGTGGACCAGGTGGTAATATTCTATTTCCTCTTACTAGACATAATCCAAATACTATACAATTTCCGTTTGGAACACAATCTACGGTACAAGGACCAACCTCACCTTTTGGACAAAATATACCTCCTGAATTGGCCCAGTATTGGAATCAGCTTTTACAAAACTTTCCTCAAAATGCTAGGGGGCAGCAAACTGTCCCTACTATAGGCCAACCCTATCCAGGTATACCTAATCCTATTTGGGGTCAGAGTCACAATACTCAACCTCAGGTCCATACTCAAACTCAAGGTTACCATCCTTGGAATTACTATCCTCTCCAACCACCACCGAATCAGCCAGGGTCTTCCCAATATGGGCAGACTTCTTACGGTCCTACTGGTTTGCGGACGGGGCTTCCACCCCAAAGTCACCAGTACCCCCAAGTCAATTGACAGTTTCCTTTTCTTGTTACTTTGGATTTGCCATATTTGTCTACGATTCTGAATGATCCTATTCGTCACTCTCCCCAATAGCCCATTATTCCATCCAAGCTTCCATCGGACATTCCTAAATTCGATGGCAAAGTGGGAGAGGACCCAAACAATCATGTTATGACCTTTCATCTATGGTGTTCATCCAACTCTTTGATGGATGACTCTATTCACCTACGTCTTTTTCAAAGAACCCTTACAGGGTCTGCTGCGAAGTGGTATATTGAATTGCCACGAGGTTTCTTCTCTGATTTCAATACTGCGATACTGGGATACTGTTGCCAACAATTCTTTTGAGGCTTTGAAGTTATCCCTCACACGAGCTCCGCTTCTCGTTCCTCCTGATTATAGTCGTGATTATTTTCTTTATCTTGCTGCCTCTGAGTATACCATCGGCATGGTTCTAGTTCAAGAGGATGATGCGTATGATGAACATGTTATTTATTACTTGACTCAAAGTCTCACATCCACGGAGATCAAGTATCAACATGTTGAAAAACTGGCCTTGGCTGCCGTTCAAGCGGTTCAACGTTTTTGGCATTATATCCTCTCAAGGAAAACTACGGTGATTTCTCATTGCAACCCCATGCAACATATTTTGACACGTCAATTGTTTGGGGGCAAATACTCCAAGTGGATTATCATACTCCAGGAGTTTGACTTGGAATTCGATCGAGCCACGTCTAAGAAATCCTTAGTTTTCGCTGAGTTGATATGTGATTTTCCTCACTCTGCCATGGAAAATGTAGCAGTAGATTCATTACCCGATGAATCACTTTTCCTTATTAGCACCGACGATATTTGGTATGGATATATCATTATATATCTCCAAACATAGACTTTCCGACCTGCTTTGTCTAGTACTGAACGACGTCGCATTCGTTATCAAGCACGTCAATACATCATCCTCGGGGATACTCTTTACCGTCGGGGAATTGACTCTGTTTTTCGACGTTGTCTGATGTTTGATGAAACTAAGAAAGCTCTGAATCACTGCCATTCTGGAGCATGTGGTGGTCATATGTCTGGGTATGCTACTGCCCAGAAGATCTTGCGCGCAGGATATTTTTGGCCTTCCTTGTTCAATGACTGCATTATTGTCGTTCAGAAATGCCATGCCTGCCAGACCTACAATCAAAAGATTCGGTCGCATCCTGTTCCTCTTCATCCTGTGGTCTCAGTTGGTCCCTTTGCAAAATGGGGCATTGATTTCATTACATGTCACCCTCACTCGACCGGGGGGCATGGTTACATCATTGTAGTTGTTGATTACTTTACAAAATGGGCCGAGGCAATGCCAACATTCGATAATACTGGAAATACTGCAACGTTGTTTCTTTTTAACCATGTCATAGCCTGTTTTGGTGTTCCTCAAGCTATCGTCACTGATCACGGTAGTCATTTTAGGAATTTTATGATGTCTGAACTTACAGAAAAGTTGGGTCTTCGTCATGAAAACTCAACACCCTATTATCCACAAGCTAATGGCCAGGTCGAAGCCATAAACCAAGTTCTTATAACTATGCTTCGACAGATGATAGGAATTCATAAAACAAGCTGGCACACGATGTTGTTTTCAGCATTGTGGGCATATCGGACATCTGTCAAATCCACTACAGGGTTTACACCTTTTCGTTTAGTTTATGGTGTGGAAGCCATTCTTCCAATAGAATGCGAGATACCTTCTCTGAAGCTAGTTGTTGAACTCTTACCCAATACTTCTGTTGAAGAAGAACCTCTGTTGTATCTGATGCGATTAGACGAAACTCGACATGATGCCACTCTAGTAATAGAAGCCCATAAGAAATGTGTCAAGGCACAGTATGACAAGCATGTCAAGCCTCGCATTTTCTCTGAAGGTGATCTTGTCCTTCTTTATGAACAAGATCGAGATACGTTAGGAGCTGGGAAGTTCGAGCCAATGTGGCGAGGACCTTATATTTTTCACCGAGTGTTGGAAAAAGGAGCATACGAGCTGGTTGATTACGATGGTATCCCTTTAAGTGAACCCAGGAATGGGTTGTACTTGAAGAAGTATTATGCATAAGTCATTTGTGCACAAATACTTGTATTTTATGTATCATACTTTGTGTGTGTTACTTTAGTTTGTTTTTTACGTTATCTGGTCTCTACCCTTATGTGACGTTGTGTTTGATTGCCAGATGTCAGAGTCTTCGTTACCCTATATTGGCTTCGTTGATGGTGCTAGCCGTAGTACTCGGAACCTAGATTCTGCTGCGTGGGCAATCTACACCCCAACAAACGAACTTGTATCTTTACAAGGTGTATGTCTTGGTCGTGCAACCAACAACATTGCAGAGTATAGCGCCGTGATTGAGTTATTGGTTGATGCTATCTCACTCGAAATTCGTCATTTGGTTGTGCGACTCGACTCGCAGCTTGTAGTACTATAGCTAAGTAATATCTATTCTATCCGAATTCCTACTTTGTTAAGGGTGTATTTGCGAATTCGCCTCTTGGAATGATATTTCGATCACATTGAATATCAGCATATTCCTAGATGTCTTAATACATTAACAGATGCATTGGCTAATTATGTATTGGACAGACATTTGAACCATTTATAAACCAAACACATTAAAATTCACACAATATAAAGTAAACCGGTAGAAACCATCTGTATATATAACGATCAAAAGAGTTTGTTTTTACAAAAAGTTTGTCCGAAGACCAAAATATCAAAAATTGAAGCTTATAGCTTCTACAAAGTGACGTCATGGATGACATTCACGGTAACACACTACTTCGCTAGCAACCCTATGGAGCAGTCGACCCATAGCTGTTGATACCCCTACAGTGTGACGCTGATCGCGTCATGGAACCTCTTCCAGAGTCATATCTGGAATGTCTGCTGTCAGACCCTCTAAATTATGTTCCACCATCTGGTAATCTTCGACATATTGTGGTGCTGGTGTTGCTACCTCTCCTCGCCTCTAAATAGGAGAACTGCCAGCAGGTCTATACATTCCAACATCTGTGTTATCAACAAACATTTTTGTATTAGTCTTCAGATAAACAATATAAAACAAAAACATTTGAATATGATAAAAATACAAAAACATTTAAAAAGAGAAAATGTGTGTACTTCTTACCGAGGTCTCCCCACTGAGCGTCCTTAGGCAGTGCCAGATCCGGATCTCCTCGGAAATCCAACCCGGCATAGATGTAGTCATCGACCATCATCATCTGGTTATGGAGCCATTCAAAGAAAATATCGTCATACTTGACGATTGGTCCTGCCACGTGTCGGGCCATGAGATGACACCACCTCAACATCTTTGGATCTCTAGGACCCGGTAGGTTCCACTCAGCCTGTAGTCGTAACACAGGGACCCTCTCAAGGAAGAAGGACACTAGTAAAGATCCATACCCAAATTGTTTTAATTCACCTCGTCTGCATTTGGTTAATTGTCTTTTGATACTGCGAAGCACAGCATCGGCCCAGTTGAATACACGAGGCTCAGTACACTCGATGGCCTACTAGAAGTAGCTCTGCAATGCCATATGAGGAGCAGAAATCCTCGCCATCCGAGAGATATTAAAGAGGATAGTGCGGAGGGTTAAGTCCTGTACCCCCCAGATAGCAACTTTTCCCTTTTTCCTCTCAGCCTCTGGTACACAGTATTGATTGCAATATTCACTCATCTTGAGGCCACCACCTCTACTGTCGGTCAGACTGACATAATACCCATGCCTGGATAATCCTGTCAAAAAGTATATGTCCTCGATGTCTATGGACAAAGTATGAGCTCCTACAATGAAATCCTGTTGATCTGGGTCCCACATACGGACTAGATACTCCAGTAGTCTGACCTGGGTCCTCATGCCAGGAATGCGAAAGTATTTTAAGAGCCCACAATCTCTCAATGCAGCTATAGTGGGCGGATGATTCTCGGCATTTGCATTATCCTCTTCATGTTCTCGTTCTCCCCACTCAAGCACCATGTTTGTGGCTATTTACCTGCACAAGAGACATAAAAAGAGGATTAATGATTTTATTCATGATATAGATCTTTTTCATTGACTCAATATTTAAAAAAAAAATTGAGATTGTGGTTCTCGCAGGCGCCTCTTTTACACAGTGCGAACACCTCGCAGGTGGCTCAAGGCTCACCTGCGAGAACGCATCATTCTCGCAGGTCCCGTATGGGTAGCCTGCGAGAATGCCTATGCGCATGTAGGGTTCAAAAACCAACTTGAAACTGAGAAAATAACCAATGAAATTAAAAATTTAAACCATGAAGATGTCAAGAATGAATGGCTTACCTTAATGCTACATAAGGCTCGTCGAATGATCTCTTGTAGCTCTCGCAAATCAATGCCGAATTCGGAGGGTAAAAAGGGGGTTTTGGAGTTCAATAGTGAAAATGTGAAATGATATTGTAAAAATGGTTATTTACTCATTTAAGTTACTTTTTACTATGTTATTTTTGGGTTTTTATACTTATCTATTGTTTAAACCTACTCACTAATATCAAGATGAGTGTAATGACTTGCAGGTGTGATGACGATGATAACTAAACACAAGGGTTTGGACATATTTTTCTTCGTTATGGAGTGTTGTTGATTGTTTTTAGGGTTTTTACATAAAACCTCGAGCATCGTTTTTGTCCGTTCTTACGCTCGTAAATCCAAGAGAATGTGATTGAGCATAGTGTTATCACTTTTTCAGGCTCAACAAGGTTATACGAAAAAGGAACCCCCCTGGAGTCCTCTTTAAGCTCTTTTCAGACTCTCTAAACATGAAAAGATCGTCGAGCGACCTTGCTATTTTCATGCTTGCTAAAGTATTTGAAGTACGCGTCTGGTGAGCGATAATTTATCTCTTTTTTGGTCTCATCCAGACTATTTTACAAAAAAGGAACTGAGAGAGTTCTCTTTTAAGTGTTTTTCCAAACTCTATAATCTTGAAAAACCTTCGATTTTACTATCTCTGGACTCGTTAAACAAACATGGACAGACCCGTGATGGGACCGAACCACTCCTTATTAGGGTTCATTAAATATACTCTGAGGGACTCGTCCGAAGGATGAGCTTATATCAACAAGCATATGTGATCCTCTTCAAGCTTGCGTAAAAATAAAGAGGTACTTGCCAGAAATGGTGGGGGAAAATTTGGGAAAGGGATATGTTTCACCTTCGTATTGATTGGCAGTAAGTGTCGCTCTTGAACATGACACCCCCTATTCATCATTTGAAGCTGGTTTGGGAAATCCATTTATCTCTCTTTCGATTGATTACAAGGTTATTTCATGTGTCATCTTTGAGTCAATGCTGCCAAATCATTGGTCGTGTCATTCATATGTTCAAGAGAACTCTATCTGAAACCTATATTGAGTCGGCCATCTGCAGTTATCCATTCTCTCTGATTCGGCCTTCCCTGTGTCCAGTCCAATTTGTAAAATGCTCTGTTTCACCTTCAAACTCTGTTACTCATTTCATGTCATTGATGGGGGATACATCAAGGCCCTCCTGTGACGAGTTTTGTTCCATCGACTTTAGCTCATTATCCGGAATCAAAACTTAGAAATTATTTAGTACCTTGGAGCTTGCATGCCTCAATGGCAAGTTTCCTCGCTTTCGACAGTGGGTTTACATCATTGACCCCTGATCGAAAGATTCCGTCGAATGTTCGACATCAACTCATTTATTCACAGTCGATGGATTGTACTATGGTACCTTGGGAGTCATTGACATCAATGGTTATTTCCCTCGCACTTGTTAATGGTTTCATCAATGACCGGTAATCAAGTGGTTTCTACCATGTTCGACTTCAACACATGTAATCACATGGTTAGATTCATACTTTGGGCGACAAGAATGAAGACCCTGAATATTATCTTTGTGATCCAGATTGCGATGGAGTATGTATAATTTGCAACACATAGATCCACTGTGTATGTTTCGTGGCTATGTCGTCTTGATTTGAAATTTCTCGCATAGATCCACAGTGTATTCAGGTGGCTATGCTATATTTTGATGGCATGGATCCACAGTGTATGATTGGTGGCCATGACCTATGTCTACGATGGCGTCAGTCTGTGATCTGAGTATGGGAATGCCTACCTCATAATTGATATATATGATACTCTACCGATGCTTGATTGTTTGTAGGTTTCCGATTAGATGTGCTCCTGGTTCTCGACACACACATGTAGCTTACAAAGTCTATCAACTGTCACTCGTTCCAATCTCAGACTTTGGGGGGCATTATTTTACCCATAATTTTGGTCATCATGATGATGTATTAAGGATGGTGTACTCAGGCTCTTCATTACAATCTTTTCCTGAGAAAAGTTACCTTCATCTCTCTCCAAAAACCACATTTTTGAAGAAGGTTCGCAGGCTACCAATACATTTGCCTGTGAGAATGCATGATTCTCACAGGCTGTCTTAAGTCAGGGTGCGAGAGGTTCACACTGTGTCTAACTGCTAGGGTGCGAACACTTTCTAAAGAAGGGAAAAAGGATGAATTCTCGAAGCTTCTATAATGGAATCTTCTAGAAAGATGAGACGACATTCGAATGGTTGTCTAAGTACTGGATTTCCTGATATTTTGGGATCATTCTTATCTAAGTAACTAATTCATTCTCTCCTATATATTGAAAGGATTCTCATGGAAAAGGTTAGAAGCAAACAAGGTTAAGAAGACATTGGAGAATTTGTGAAAGATTGTGTGAAGGATTGATGCTACAACAGCTAGAGAACTACAACAAGTTTATCAAAGGTGGTTGATCTTCTTCATGCAAGTGAGCAAGTGTGTGTGTCAGAGACAAGGGCCATCGAAAGGAGGTTTGCAACATCAAGGCTCAGGTTGTAAGCTTTTCTTTCTATCAATATGATACAGTAATATGTCACTTTCCCATAAAGCTAAGTCTACTTTATTGCATAATTCCTTGATCATATGCATAGATTAACTGTTGAATATATTAAGTTGTTTTCACTTCGATTGGTTTGAGTTGTCCTGGTCTTGACTTCCCAAGAGCATTGGAGCAAAGATGGTACAACAAAGACTAAAGGAAGCGATCATAAGGTATGTCTATGATTCTTACTTCCTAATTCATTCAATAGTCTAAATCTAGGGAAAGAGTATTATTCTGTCTTGATTTGTTCTAGATCCAGGTGGATCTAGGGAGATCGGTTTGTGTCTACACTTACGGATTTATCCTATAAGACTAGGCGTAGTGGAGGAGAAAGGTTATGTGGCGAGGTGTATTTCCTGGGTATTGCATCTCATCAACACCTCATTATAGATGATAACGGCTCCATCAAGGTCGATAACCTCTCCATCAAATCTATTCCCCTTCATCAATGATATAGAACCATGAAAGGTAGTGACTCCCTAGACTTTGGTTCTCTGATGCTTGCTTGAGAGAGAGAGAGAGAGAGAGAAAGGTAATTATAAGGGGAAAGGATATAAGTAAGCCTAAGGCCAAGGAAATAAATGAAGGGGGCTATTGAATTATAAGGAAGGGGCATAGGTTAGGTAGGTAAGGTATTGACCGACCAGGGAAGGGAGGATTGGTTAGGATATTGCTAGGTAGGGTGATGCCTATAGTTTGAAATTTTCATTCAAAAATTCAAGATGAAACCCCATGAGGGGTTTTGAAGTGCCATGAAGTACTATATGAGTGAGCCTACTAAATGGGTAGTTGACTATGTTATTGAGTGTGTAATGCAGACATAGCAATGTTTTGTTTGTTGTGTTATTGATTGGGCAATTCAAACTAAGATGGGACCCATGTGAGGACCACGGGGGTGGTTGAATTCTACATGGAGGGGAGGCCATGGTGGTGGGGGTCAACTCTGGTCCAAGTAGAGCAATGGGGGGCACATTACAATGGGAGGGTGAGTCAAAGGGCATGAATCCCAATGGAATGTTGATGCCAAGATCGAGGATGGTCAATAGTGGAAGACTAACCAATGGTAGGATAGGGGGTGATAAGTGGTAGGTAAGGGAGGCTTTTGGGTGATGTGGGAGGCATCGACAATGAAGGTGGAGGCTATGGATGACAGGGTAAGGCTGAGATATATGTTAATTGTGGTTCCAAGGGATAGGCACCAACGAATAAGACGTGGTATGTAGGGGGTAAGGGAAGCCCAATAAGAAAGTGTAGTGACTATTGGAAAAGAGGGTTGTTGGAGAAATAACACCAAATGGGGGTTAGCTGGAAAAGAGACAGTAATTAAGAGTACACCAAAAAATGGAAAAAACCATCGGAATAACCAGTGTGATTTAAAAAAATGAAATTTTTAATAAAATTTTGGAAATGTAAAATAAAAATCAAAGCAAAACTTACAAAACCCATGAGTAGATAAGAAAATATGCAAATCTAGAGCATCTAGAACCCAATTTCAATGAACAAGGAGTGTTCTTGACTAATTTGGTTACTCCAAACTCAACCATTACATCATATTGGTCCAAAAATATACAAATGTGTATAGATCTAAAAAGCACCCTTATAATCAATTTGTAGAAGCTAATAATCTAGCCTATTCAATAACCAAAGTTTACTCTAAAACCACTCTAATACCCTAACCCCACCCACTTCATCACACACGTAGAAAATTTAGGGATATGTTGATTATACATTTCTCTTATATTTGCCTCATCCCCACTTCTTCATCACACACGTAGAAAACTTGGGGATATGTTGACCATCTTGTTGCATTGTCTCTTGCATGTTTTCAATATCACCATCCTAAAGAAACACAGTACTCGGAGAATTAAAGGTTACTTTTTTCATAATGATTATGGAAATCCCCTAAGCCCACCCACTTCATCACACACACAAAAAAGTTGGGAATATGTTGAATATACATTTCTCTTATATTTGCCTCACTCTCACTATATGTTGACCATCTTGTTGCATTGTCTCTTACATGTTCTCAATATCACCATCCTAAAAAGACACAGTACTTGAAGAATCAAAGGTTACTTGAAAGTGGATGATTTAGTTTACATGGAATCAATATATTTTTTAATTTATTTTAAAAAATTATATTTAAATATATATATATATATATATATATATATATATATATATATATATATAAAGATTGTTATTTTTAAAGGTGTAAATTTACACTTACATGAGGTGTTTGACGCAAAACAAAGTTTATTCATATCAACTCAACTTAAATCATTGATTATATTGTAATATAATAATGAGTTGAGTTGATGTGATTTTGTGTAGAACACCTCATGTAAATGTAAATTTACACTTTTAAAAATATAATAATCTTATATATAATCTATAATAAAAAGAAAAAATAATTACATTATGTAGTGTTATCTTTATTTTGTTTTAAGATTTTAAAATAGTCAAATAAAAAAATATTATACTTAAAAGTGAGTGAGTTTGTATGAGGAAGTTATGTTTTATGAAAGTTTCAAAAATGAAGATGGGATTTATTTATATGTAGAAAAAGTAATTTCAATTACATTAGATAGAAAAATAAACTAGAACCACCTATGGTATTGTATAGAGGAACGAAAAAGACATGGTTTGTAAAAAATGGAGCCAACATCTGAGTCCATGTGGCGAAGTTATCTCTCTCCAAAGGATTAGGATAGGGAGATAACAAAAATGCACTCTTGAGATCCCAAGAGGAGGGTGTGGCCAAGTTGTTCCCATCCCTAGGCGTAGTGGATGAGAAAGGTTATGTGGGGGGGTGTATTTCCTGGGTATTGCATCTCATCAACACCTC
>ML784332.1:688470-706043 GCA_009831015.1 Picea engelmannii | reverse complement strand
GGATATGTTGACCATCTTGTTGCATTGTCTCTTGCTTGTTCTCAATATCACCATCCTAAAGAGACTCACTACTTGAAGAATCAAAGGTTACTTGAAAGTGGATGATTTAGTACATACGCTCACGATGGAATCAATATATTTTTTAATTTGTTTTTAAAAATTATTATTATTTATTTATTTATTTATTTTTAAATAAAGTATTTATTTTTAAATAATTTAAAATTATTAATAAAGATTATTATTTTTAAAAATATAAATTTACATTTACATGTGAACGATTTAGTACATACGCTCACAATGAAATCAATATATCTTTTAATTTGTTTTTAAAAAATGTTTTTTTATTTTTTTTTATTTTTTTATTATTATTTTTTTATTTAAATTAAAGTAATTTTTTTTTAAATAATTAAAAATTATTATTTTTAAAGGTGTAAATTTACATTTACATGAGGTGTTTGACGCAAAACAAAGTTTATTCATATCAACTCAAATCATTGATTATATTAAAAAATATAATCAATGATTTGAGTTGAGTTTATATGAGTAAACTTTGTTTTGCCTCAAATCATTGATTATATTAAAAAATATAATCAATGATTTGAGTTGAGTTGATATGAGTAAACTTTGTTTTGCTTCAAACACCTCATGTAAATGTAAATTTACACTTTTAAAAACATAATAACTTTATATAAAGAAAAAATAATTACATTATGTAAAGTTATTTTTATTTTGTTTTAAGATTTGAAAATAGTTATATAAAAAATATTTAACTCAAAACTAGTTTGTATGAGGAAGTTATGTTCCATGAAAATTTAAAAAATGAAAATGGGATTATTTGTATGTAGAAAAAACAATTTCAATTACATTAAATAGAAAAATAAACTAAAACCACCTATGCTATTGTATATAGGATAGAAAAAGACATGGTTTGTAAAAAATGGAGCCAATATTCGAGTCTATGTGGCGAAGTTATCTCTCTCGAAAGGACTAGGAGAGGGAGATAACATAAATGCACTCTTGAGATCCCGAGAGGAGGGTGTGGCCAAGTTGTTCCCATCCCTAGGTGTAGTGGAGGAGAAAGGTTGTGTGGGCGGGTGTATTTCTTGGGTATTGCATCTCATCAACACCTCATCATAGATGATAACAACTCCATCAAGGTCGATAATCTCTCTATCAATGATATAGAACCATGAAAGGTAGTGACTCCCTAGACTTTGGTTCTCTCATGCTTGCCTCAGAGAGAGAGAGAGAGAGAGAGAGTAGGTAATTATAAGGGGAAAGGATATAAGTAAACCTAAGGCCAAGGAAATAAGTGAAGGGGGCTATTGAATTATAAGGAAGGGGTGTAGGTTAGGTAGGTAAAGTACTGACCAACCGGGGAAGGGAGGATTGGTTGGGATATTGCTAGGTAGGATGATGCCTATAGTTTGAAATTTTCATTCAAAAGTTAAAGATGAAACCCCATGGGGGATTTTGAAGTGCCATGAAGTGTTATATGAGTGAGTCTACTGACTAGGTAGTTGACTATGTTATTGAGTGTATAATGCAGACATAACAATGTTTTGTTTGTTGTGCTATTGATTGGGAAATTCAAACTAAGGTGGGACCCATGTGAGGACCACGGGGGTGGTTGAATTCTACATGGAGGGGAGGCCATGGTGGAGGGGGTGGATTTGGTCCAAGTAGAGTAATGGGGGGCACATTACAATAGGATGGTGAATCAAAGGGCATGAAGCCCAATGGAATATTGATGCCAAGTTAGGGGATGGTCAATAGCGGAAGACTGTCCAATGGTAGGATAGGGGGTGATAAGTGGGAGGTAAGAGAGGTTTTTGGGTGATGTGGGAGGCATCGACAATGAAGGTGGAGGCTATGGATGGCAAGGTAAGGTTGAGATATAGGTTAATAGTGGTTCCAAGGGATAGACACCAACGAATAAGAGGTGGTACGTAGGGGGTAAGGGAAGCCCAACAAGAAAGTGTAGTGACTATTGGAAAAGAGGGTTGTTGGAGAAATAATACCAAATGGGGGTTAGCTAGAAAAGAGGCAGTAATTAAGAGTACACCAAAAAATGGCAAAAACCATCGAAATAACCAGTGTGCTTTAAAAAAATGAATTTTTTAATAAAATTTTGGAAATGTAAAAATAAAATAAAATAAAATCTTACAAAACCCGTGAGTAGATGAGAAAATATGCAAATCTAGAGCATCTAAAACCCAATTTTAGTGAACGAGTATTCCT
Source organism: Picea engelmannii (assembly GCA_009831015.1). NCBI lineage: Eukaryota > Viridiplantae > Streptophyta > Pinopsida > Pinales > Pinaceae > Picea > Picea engelmannii. The sequence goes on along the minus strand of ML784332.1, from coordinate 703,802 downwards.
GACTAATTTGGTTACTTCAAACTCAACCATTAGATCATATTGGTCCAAAAATCTACCAATGTGTATAGATCTAAAAAGCACCCATATAATCAATTTGTAGAAACTGGTGATCTAGCCTATTCAATAACCAAAGTTTACTCTAAAACCTCTTTGATACCATGTTTGAAATTGTACATAATGATGTAATCATAAATATAACAACGAGTTCACAAATAAAATATAAAATACATGATAAAACCTTAAAAAAAATATTCATAAAACAAAGAAAACAAAGAGGAAAGCTCAATTATTTTTCAATATATTCTCAATACAATGAAGAAAAATGTGATGTACATAATAAAACCTTAAAAAAAATTTATTTTTCAATATACTCTCAATACAATTACAATGAAAAAATATGATTTACATGATAAAACCTTAAAAACACATGTTGATGAAACAAGTGGAAAGCTCGATTATTTTTCAATATACACTCAATACAATTAAAACTAAAACCTTTCATTTATAGAATATATGTTTACATGTTATCTATTTATTCATTTTCAATTAAATAAACCACAATTCAACTAGCTCTCTTTAAAATAAAAAGATTATTTATATTAAACTCTCTTAAACTTAAGACTCATAATATATAAATACATCACCATTACTTCTTAATACCTCTATTAATATTTATATGCATAGTTTATTTGTTGAGTATATATATAATAATTAAATAATATATACATAATTATACACCAACAATATCTTATGTCAATGATTACTATGTTGAAAACCCCTTTGTCCACCAACACTTTTCGGTACCTCACTCTGTATGATGGCACTATGCATTTCTCATGTCGTGAGTCAAGTGGTGGTAGGTGGATGCATGTGCTAAAATGCCATTGGGTATGGAAGAACATTGAAGCCATTGGAAAAATTAAATGCACACATGGCGATTGACTTGGCCATTGACTTGAAAGTATTTGAATGGCGGCGGCCCCCTTAGTCTCGTTAGAGAGAAAAGTAATGAATATGGTAGCCAAGGGAAAGGAGAGCACTCACATACTTTTGAAAATATTTGAAAAAATGGTGACCGTTATGATAAGCGTTGCACCTCCCTTCACGTCTCTGGCTCCTTCCCTTTCCCGTCTTTTCTTCCACCCGGCCGCCTCACCACCCCCACACCTCCACCAAGGACTTTGCCCAATGTGCATTCGATCGTCAAGCATCTTATCCAATATGTCATGTTTCTAATATTTCTAATACGATGTTGTACAAGTTTATCAAGTTTAATGGTTATTAATATGCACTCTATAATAGAGTATTTAATGCTATATATGTTGGGATATATATCATTTAATTTAAAACATCTTTAGATTGAACGATATATATCCCAACGTATAAAGCATTAAATGCTATACTATAAAGTGCATATTGTTTGTCTAGTTTGACGAGCCTTAAACACTACACATAAAAGTCTAGAAGGTTTGTTTGGTGTTTAAAACAGTGAACGTCACTGGTTAGCAAGTGTATTGCACCATTTTAATGTGATGTTATATGCAATGATGATCAATATGTATCTAGTAATAGTATAATTAATGTTGTTATTGGAATGCAGATTGTGGGATTTGAAGATATTTCAAGTCCAACAGTGTACATCCCACCACTTCATATCCAACGATCTACATCTTATTAGTAATAACATTAAATTAGATGCATATTTTTGTCATATACAATATCCATTATGTCAATGTGATGTCATATGCAACAATGGGACATAAGGCTTTGTAGTCATATCCCATGCAATGTGGAACTCTGGTGTGGAAACCCTCAAGTAGAAACCTAAAACTTTTTCCCTAAAGTAGAAACCCAAAACTTTGAAATGGGACTTTTTCCTTGAAACCCTGAAGTGGGAACTACGAGTCTACATCCCACCACTTCATATCCAACAATCTACATCTTATTAGTAATAACATTAAATTAGATGCATAATGTTTGTCATATGCAACAATGGGATATAGGGCTTTGTAGTCATACCCCATGCAACGTGGAACTCTGATGTGGAAACCCTGTGGTCGAAACCTAAAACTTTTCCCTAACGTAGAAACCCAAAACTTTGAAATAGGACTTTTTCCTTGAAACGTTGAAGTGGGAACCATGTCATATTTTAAAGTGAGGCTTTCTACCGAAAATCTTGAAGTGGGACTTTCTACCGAGAGCCTTGAAGTGGTCAAAGTGGGAACTTGAAACTTTGAAGTGGGACTTTCTCCCTAGGACCTTGAAGTGGAAACTCAAAACCTTGAAGTAGAACTTTCTCCCTGAAACCTTGAAGTGGGAACCAAAACCTTGTAATGGAGATCATGTCATACCTTGAAGTTGGACTTTCTACTCAAAACCTTGAAGTGGGAACCATGTCTTTGAGTACAGGGAATGAGCATTGTATACCATTGTGGCATATGGTATCACATTGGCATGGTGGGCACTACATATGGCATCACATTGGGGCATGGTGCAATGCACTCATGCACACTCACTGTTGACAGTGTTGACAACACTAGAGAATCCTTAAAGGCTCCTATATTTGATGCTTAAGACTTGTCATCGTAATTCCACTTGATTGACTAACTTGGTCAAACCCTCTTACGACCTTGTTAGGGCATATTCAATTGCATGAAAAGACCCCATTTTTTCTTTTTTCATTTCAATTTTTTTTCTTTTTTTTCATGTAATGTTTCTCCCAAGGAAAACCATCAAGGACTTCTTATCATTCTGAGGATGATTCCCAAGGTAAAACAGATTCGTTAGGGCTTAAGGCTAGGTCAACATGATAACAAGAATCAGCTCACAAGGAGAAAACACATTAGAAAGTGGGAGGAAACAACTTTTCCTATCAAGCACTCAAACCACGCCCTATTAACACCATAGTTTTTTAGTTACTCATATATATATATATATATATATATATATATATATATATATATATATATATATATATATAACACAAAAATTTAATACAAATTGGAATAATATTAAGATTTTATTGGCTTAGGTGGATTATGAATGTTGGCGCGCAGTGGGAAGACCCAGGGTTCAACATGAATTCACCAACAAAACCTCAGATATTGGCCCTTTCAACATCATCGCAAACAGGGGAAGTCTCACCTGAAATATCTATGGGAACTTCAGGAACTAAGTTTCCACAATAATGAAGGGACGAGAGGCAGTTCTCATTACCATTCTACTTAGAATTTGTTCATTATTCCTTATATCATGTGTGCATAAACATATTAATGTGCAACATATTCACGGGTAACCAAACATACATTATATGTACGTAATAAATAGAACAATCACATCACAATACATAGACACCATGATTTAATTTGGTTCTGTTAGCGATATTTCTTGTCTCGGGACAAGAAATAGAAACAAGACAGCGAAAGTCCCGAATCCCCGAGAGTCAATAGGGACCGTCCATCTGGAAAAGACGCGTGGCAGGAGATCAGCGTTATCGGGGAGGGTCCCGACAGGGAAGCGTCCATCGGAATTGAAGCCATCGAGATATCAGAGATCCCAGGAGCGAGAGTTTTGTGCATTGCAGAATCGCGATACGCGATTTCCCGATCGTGACGAAGGTGGACCCCAGAGAGTCGGCGAGGAGGACAGGTGGCATCTCACATCGGCTATCGAGATATCGGAGATCCCGGAAGCAAGGAGTTCGTGCATCTCGAACTCGCGAACCCCGTAGCCCCGACAAGATAAGGTTGTGGTCACGGGAGTAGGTTATATGAGCGGGAGCTGAGCCGGAAGGGCCAGCGCGTGAAGGAGCGCATCGGGGATCGGAGGATCGAGAGTTCCGGGTACATGTGCACCTCGGCACCGCAAACCCCGAATCCACGATGAGAGTTGTTGATGTGGTCACATAGGGCCATAGTATAGCCAGGAGGGCTAACCCATACACAGGCGCATTGGTAATTCGGGGATCGAAAATTCTAAGGGTTAGAAATTCCCGATGGCAGGAAGGCCGAAACCCCGACGGGAGACACAAGGCTGCGGTCTTGTGGACGCATGGTCATATGGACCTGAGCCTAGCCAGGAGGGGCTAGGGGAAAAAGAGCACTCATCGGAGAATCGGTGATTGGGAGTTCAAAGGGTCAAGAACTCTTGACAACGGGGAACACGAAACCCCGAAACTCGATACAGAGTCGGGGAAAAGTCATGGTGAAGTACAGGAAGCTGTGAGGAAAGAGAGGAAGCACTACATTGTCCGGGCGCCGATTCGACGTGAAATCCCAGTAGCTTCCAGGAATGAATGCAGAGAAGAGAGGGTGGTTGAGGCCTCTCCTCAGTCATTTATTGAAGAGTATGGAGGTCCCGACCAAAAATCTACCCGGGAGGGTCCCTTGTACCAGTTCTCTTCAGAAAAGCCATGCCGAGTCCTCGACTAGCCAGAGGAGGTCTACGCACGCTAACTCGACATTTACTGATTCAACTACTCCCCCTGTGGGAGCCATGCGCAGTTAAGGTGGTGTCCGACAAAGAATATCAGTATGAGTTTGACTGAAGGGACACCAAGCCTTGGGCGACTGGGCACGCCTCTGTTAGGCATTTTTCTCTGAGTATATAGACTCAGTCTTTGTATTTTGTAAGGTATCGATGGTTGAGCAGAGCTCCCGGTTGTAAAACTTTAATGAAGCATTGTTTTCTGGTTATTTCTAGACTTCTGAGACTTCTTGCCTTATGAATGCCAGTTTCTTTACATCTTTGTTATACTGTGTTAGAGCAGCTCAGAATTGGAGGATCCAGTCGAGTTGTAGCTGTTATAGGATGATGTTGTAATGGATCACTGTAATGGTTACGGAGTCTCTAATCGGTTCCTGTGATTTCCTTAACGCTGAATGACTTGGAATTGGAGGATCCAATCAAGTCTTCTCTTCAGTTTCTCGAAGCCCTGAACCAGGAGGATCCTGCGTTCAGAGTTTTTCCCCTACAAACCGCTGTAAGCATGTTGCCCAAAGCTGTTTGTTCACCTTTCTTACTAAGTCTTCCACCTGCTCATCTTTTAATCAACCCACTGGCCGAAGTTAGGATCCCAGACCTCCTTTGTTCTTTACGTACCAGACCCAGTGCCTGAGTTAGAGTAATATCTCCTCGAGTCTTTATCTCCATTTGATCACCCCTTTGTAAACAAATCGTGACATTAAACTGATGGGTGTCGGGCTCTGCTCCTGCAAGCAATCCAGGAGTGACTTCTGACGCTAACATTTCTGGCGCCGTTGCCGGGGACGAAGTTGAAGATTTTCCCTGGGCAGAACGACATTGAGTCTCTGATTCTGAAGGTGCATCAGACATCAGAGCCCTTAAAGATTGCTACTGTGCACCTGGTGACTCCACTGTGGCGACTCCATGGTCTCCACATCACTGTTTCGGCTGTGACTACTGTTAGCACACCTGAAAGCTGACCCTAAGGAGCTTTCTCGAGAAGGTTTCAGCGGCTACTTTCTCAGCCTGAGGAGCTTCCTGGGGTAACGACACGTTAAGATGTGGCCTTTGATGGTGAACAAGGACTAGACACACTTGAAGCTGCGCATCTTTCACTTGGCGACTCCATGATTCAAGGATCGATTGGCGACTCCACTGGTTCGATATGGAGAAAATTCTGGCTCAAAGGTTTGCTTTCTGTGGCTTTTCTCAAATAGTTGGCTTTCCTAATGCACTTCCTGATAGAGACCAATGGGAAGATTTCCTCCCAGAATTTCATGCATCAGATTGGGAAGAACCAGCTGAGCATTTACTGGACTTCCATGAGGCTATCCACCAACACAATATCACGCATGAGGATGTCTGGATTAAGCTCTTCAGGTATTCATTGAAGGGAGCTTCTCTTGAATGGTGTCGGTCTCTTCCCGCCGCAAGCATCCGCTCTTTAGCAGGTTTTCATACAGATTTCAATTCATTTTGTAAAGACTACTATCCAATTGTTCGCTTGTTTAAAATCTGTTGTGAAGAGTTTTCTTCGCTTCATGAAGCCTCTGTTGGCCCTGAATACCATGCCCATGATGAAGCCCTTACTGTGGAGGAAAGCATCTGCTGTGAAAAAATTGAGGTGTTGAGTGATATGAGTGGTGTTAGCTCGAGGATGGAAGCATCTGACATCATATCGGATGTGTTTGTTCTTTTAGATGTTCATAAAGATCAACACGCCTCCTGTGGAGATTATGAGTTGGTAGAGCAGATGTGGTCCATGGTAGATGGCTCACCTAAATGTCGGGTTGAAGCAGATATTCCTAGCAACCCTGTTTATGAGGATGGAGACCTTCCCGTTTGTAAAGAAGACATTATTGTGGAAGCGGTTCCCTCTCTTTTTCTCCAGGGAGTTTCTCACGATATATTTTTACCTGAGATTAAAGAGAAGAAGATTATGTATGAGCAACCAGAAGCAGAGGGTCCCACTGTACCTGAAACGGATATTTTTGACGGGATCACCATTCTGGAGGAGGATCATAGAGATAAGGGTCAGCCCCTTTTTGATGAATATTATAGTGATGATGAGAAGCACGCTTATCCTACATTCGATCACTATAAACATACTGAAGAGCCATTCAGCAAGCATAATCACCCCATGGTCCCTATTTATGATGAATATGAATCGGACCTGGAGGAGAGCCAACAAGAAGAGGAAAAACAACCAGAGGGGCATTCTGCTCTTTGTTTAGAGCCAGTCAGTGAGCATCCACCACCTGATATCAGCGAGCCCTTTTCAGTTATTCACCCGCTTGTGCTTATTAGAGATATTCGGCCGCAGGTGAACAACTGTGTAGCAGAAGAGGTCGTCTGTCGCCAATTTCCTGGAATTGGCCACTCATTTGATGACCCTGTCAGCGAATACATGGAGTGGCATTTCCCTTATGCATTGGAGCCGCCCTATTTCATCTCAACTCTAGCCTGTAAGGAGGAGTTGAAGAGTGTAACCATTCTGCTGTCACGGTTACACCATCTGCTGGTGATCATCGACAGGAGGAAGGAGCTTCTATCCAGGAAGCTGCTTGAATGGCTATGGTGGAAGTTTTCTTTCACCTAGCCCATGTAAAGTGTTTCATTAGTTTAGGGTTGTATATAAATAAGCTCTTTGAGCATGTATCTTTGTTTTGTTGCTTTTACTTTTCGGCATATATTTTGAGCAGCAGGATGTTTTGAGCGTGACTCCATAGCCCAACAGCAAGGCACTGAAGCTGCGAAATGAGTTCTTAGAGCATCGCAGGGACAACTCTATCCCCCATGGAGCCTAATGTTAGCGATATTTCTTGTCTCGGGACAAGAAATAGAAACAAGACAACGAAAGGCTTGAATCCCCGAGAGTCAATAGGGACCGTCCATCTGGAAAAGACGTGTGGTAGGAGATTAGCGTTATCGGGGAGGGTCCCGACAGGGAAGCGTCCATCGGAATTGAAGCCATCGGGATATCGGAGATCCCAGGAGAGAGAGTTTTGTGCATTGCAGAATCGCGATACGCGATTTCCCGATCGTGACGAAGGTGGACCCCAGAGAGTCGGCGAGGAGGACAGGTGGCATCTCACATCGGCTATTGGGATATTGGAGATCCCGAAAGCAAGGAGTTCGTGCATCTCGAACTTGCGAACCCCGTAGCCCCGAAAAGATAAGGTTGTGGTCACGGGAGTAGGTCATATGAGCGGGAGCTGAGCCGAAAGGGCCAGCGCGTGAAGGAGCGCATCGGGGATCGGAGGATCGGGAGTTCCGGGTACATGTGCACCTCGGCACCGCAAACCCCGAAACCCCGATGAGAGTTGTTGATGTGGTCACATAGGGCCATAGTATAGCCAGGAGGGCTAACCCATACACAGGTGCATTGGTAATTCGGGGATCGAAAATTCTAAGGGTTAGAAATTCCCGACGGCAGGAAGGGCGAAACCCCAACGGGAGACACAAGGCTGCGGTCTTGTGGACGCATGGTCGTATGGACCTGAGCCTAGCCAGGAGGGGCTAGGGGAAAAAGAGCGCTCATCGGAGAATCGATGATCGGGAGTTCAAAGGGTCAAGAACTCTTGACAACGGGGAACACGAAACCCCGAAACTCGATACAGAGTCGGGGAAAAGTCATGGTGAAGTACAGGAGGCCGTGAGGAAAGAGAGGAAGCACTACATTCTTCGGGCGCCGATTCGACGTGAAATCCCAGTAGCTGCCAGGAATGAATGCAGAGAAGAGAGGGTGGTTGAGGCCTCTCCTCAGTCATTTATTGGAGAGTATGGAGGTCCCAACCAAAAATCTACTCGGGAGGGTCCCCTGTACGAGTTCTCTTCAGAAAAGCCATGCCGAGTCCTCGACTAGCCAGAGGAGGTCTGCGCACGCTAACTCGGCATTTACTGATTCAACTACTCCCCTTGCGGGAGCCATGCGCAGTTAAGGTGGTGTCCGACAAAGAATATCAGTATGAGTTTGACTGAAGGGACACCAAGCCTTGGGCGACTGGGCACGCCTCTGTTAGGCGTTTTTCTCTAAGTATATAGACCCAGTCTTTGTATTTTGTAAGGCATCGATGGTTGAGCAGAGCTCCCGATTGTAAAACTTTAATGAAGCACTGTTTTCTGGTTATTTCTAGACTTCTGAGACTTCTTGCCTTATGAATGCTAGTTTATTTACATCTTTGTTATACTGTGTTAGAGCAGCTCGGAATTGGAGAATCCATTCGAGTTGTAGCTGTTATAGGATGATGTTGTAATGGATCATTGTAATGGTTACGGAGTCTCTAATCGGTTCCTATGATTTCCTTAACGCTGAATGACTTGGAATTGGAGGATCCAGTCAAGTCTTCTCTTCAGTTTCTCGAAGCCCTGAACCAGGAGGATCCTGCATTCAAAGTTTTTCCCCTACAAACCGTTGTAAGCCTGTTGCCCAAAGCTGTTTGTTCACCTTTCTTACTAAGTCTTCCACCTGCTCATCTTTTAATCAACCCACTGGCTGAAGTTAGGATCCCAGACCTCCTTTGTTCTTTACGTACCAGACCCAATCCCTGAGTTAGAGTAATATCTCCTTGAGTCTTTATCTCCATTTGATCACCCCTTTGTAAACAAATCGTGACATTAAACTGATGGGTGTCGGGCTTTGCTCCTGCAAGCAATCCAGGAGTGACTTCCGACGTTAATAGGTTCACCCAAGATGGGATATGTCCACAACGACCAACTTCTTATTATATTATTCAGAACATCTCTTACAAAATATGTGCACTGCACTCATACATCATTTCGTTGTCATTATCATATCTCTTCGTTGCTCTTTGCTACTCACTTACTTGCCTTACTCTAGCATACTTCTCTCACTAACTCCTTGCATTCTATATTTTTCTCCTCACTCTCTACCTTTCACTACTGCCTATACAAAAACCCTTACATATTTATACAATTACAGTAGGGCTTATCCCTTTTTAATTGACCAAAATGCCTAACGACTTCCAATGGTCTTCCTTTCTTTGCAAGCATTGGTCCCTGAAAGTTCACCAACTGTCTTTCCTTCTTTTGCATGCGCTGCGCAGTTCTCAAAACTGGTCCCAAAAATCTTTTCCCAATAGGTCCCCAACACTCACCTATGGCTCGTCCTGAGCCACTCAATGCTTCTCTAGCACTCCCTTCCATGTCGTAACGAACTTCTGAAAAGTTTCTTTCATGATTGTGACCTTCTCCTTTGCTTGTGCTTCTTGTGTCAAAATCCCCTCAGTTGTATGCATGGTAATGCGGGTCTTCATTTTCTCGTTATTGTCTTGCATTTCTTGCTTAACTATGCCTTGTGTAGCTGCAAGTTCTTTCGTCACCTGAAATGCTTCCTCCTGCAACAACACAAGCTTCTATGCAAGAGTCTACTATTCTACTCTTATCTAGTTTATCTCATGGTTCAATTGCATATTATGAACTATTGCAGCCATTCGTTCTGTTGATGGTAGAGTGCCCATTGTTCCTTGTCTACAGTCACTTTGACCAACTCCATAGAAGTCACTTATGCGCGCAATTGAATCTCTTGTGTGACACATTTATGCAAGCTATTTAGAACATTCACTGGTAATTGTGACAACACTATGTCAATATGAATTAATACTTGTGCATGCTCCTGCATTTTTGTCGTAGGGAACTCTATGGCCTCTGTTGATATCTTCATGATCAGACGCTCTGTTGATTTTGATAATGGTTGAGATGTTGTCGGTCATGGCATTGTACTCTTTGTATGTTCTTCTTCTGTCGTTCAGAATAGCACTATCCTGGTCGATTTCAAAATTTGGGGCAGTGTAGCAATATGCGCCTACACATTTGTGTGCATTTCCTCCTACTTTTGTGCAGCTCACATAAATGCTTCTTCAATAACTTCCTTCACCTGATATCCAAGTCATCTTTAGTTAAAGATTGGATAGTTGCTTTCTTTGAGGCTTTCCTCTTCTTATGTTTATGCATTGATCGCTCCTTAGGATGCTCTCTTCTCTTCTCTCTAATGGGTGGTGCTGTTTGAGTGTCGCCTGCACCATTCCCTTGTTCTTTGTGTTCCTTTTCTTCCTCTTGATCCTCTTCTTCTTCTTTATCCTTCTCCTAGTGTTGTGTCTCTTTCTGCGTTGTTTCCATCACTGGGGTTTTCCACTCTACTTCACAGTCATTGAAAATCTAGTTGACATCATGTTCTGTCAGTCTATAGCTGGTTGACAACCATTGCTAATCTAGGTCCCTTTTTGCTTGAATGTACATGTTGTGTGGCCCTGCTTTGAATCGCACAATTTCTTTGTATGCTTCAACTGTCTAATGTAGAATGCATAGTGTGTCCTCAATACATTTCTGAATTGTTTCCTTATAGATGTAGAAAGTAATGGTGTTGTCCATTTCCATGTTATGGTGCGTGGTATGCCAGAAAGACATATAACTTGCTGCCAGAAATGTTTGTTGGATACCTTAGAGGAACTGGGTTTCTTCCCGCTCCCTCCAAGAAACTAGTGCAATCAAAATTAGTAACCATGCATAATGAAATTTTTTTTGTTTTCTCCTATGCTTCCTTGCAGTCAGTTAAAAACTGGTTCACCAAAAATGTCATCCAGTTCATCTGTACTCCTATTTCACACTTCTTCGTTGTTGTTATTACTCATGTGGCACTTGATCTATGCAACATTTCCTGAGAAACTTGCAAGACAACACATGCATCACAAATCTAACGAAATCATCGTTGATCTTTGCGACATCCAATCCGCACGCTCCTATGTGCATGTCGTATTTATCCTTCATCCTTTCTGTTAATTCTTTCTCTTGAGTCTTATCCGTGGGTCTTCCCCTGTTAATGACAAACCTGTAATCCACACAATAAGTTGGGTGTTGATCGATACTAGCCTATCCAACCAAAGAAACCCTTCGTGGATGCAACTCAACAATAACTTCACACAAATGTTGATTTCTTCTCTTCTGCCAAAGTGTGGGATCTCCAATAGGTTCAATATGCCCATTCGTTGCAGTCTTGTTTCCCATTCCTATGACTCAACTGTGAGTACCAATGAGTCTGTGTTGAGTCCTCTGCACAAATAGTTTTGTGACGCTAACTCCATAAATTTCTTTAGATATGCAAGATCGTGGTCTGAAAACTGTATACTTTCTACTGTGTCCAATATGTCTCCCTCAATAGTGAACCCAAGTGGAATCATCGGTGTGACAAGGTCATACTTCGGCTCCTTGGGCAGTCTAACTTGCTTTGTTGTTGGCTTCATGGGTGGCACATATACCCTTGGAAAGTTCACTGGGTTTGATGCCTCTGCTCTCGGGGTTTCTTCCTGCACTGGTGTTGATGCCTACTTAGTGTGTGGTTTCTTCGTCTGTGATGTGAATTCTCTGCCTTTGGTGGCTCCATGAAGTTTTGTACTTTGGCTATGTTTGCAACTCACTCGGCTTTGTCCTTTATAAGATATGGCTCTCCTTTAGCTCTCTATTCTCTTTGAATGTCCAAGCAACAATAACCCTTTATTGTCGCACCTTATATGCTTTTATAGGATGCTGCCAACTATTTCATTCCTCTCCGTGACAATATTCATAGTCCCATCTAATTATCTTCACAGTCAATTCTTTCTGGATTCTGCATTAATTTTGAATTTTTTGGTGGATCATGGTCTAGATTTTTCATCCTCTCAAAATCTTGTAGTCACTTTTCATTTATGGCAACGCGTTTTCATCGTCTTGCCATTATGTTTTCTCTTTAATGCTTTTCCTGTCATCTGTGCAGGTATTTATCATGGTTCTTCAATTCTCCTTTCTATGCACAATTCAACTCTCCTTCATTTATACAACATTTTATTGTTCCTCTTTTTTTCCGCTAATTTGACTCTTTGAACAATGTCCATTCCAAAACTTCAAGACTCCCATCTCTTCAAATGTTTATTGTGGCTTGCCTCCAGCTTTTTCATTGATTTTTCTATAATACAGATACTATAATAAACGTTCTACTCAGTCAGGCTAGTGCACGGAAGGACGGTTGTCCCTATATAGTTTCAATCGACTACCGTTGACCAGTCCTTCCATGATTTCCTTATTCAATTTATCCAACTGAACAACACTTGCCTCTGTCAAAAATTTTATCACATACAAACCCAACCAGTGCCTTTGGACTTTTAAGGGTGCTCCAAAAATTTGTTGTCATAAGGAAAAACCAGGTCTCCCATATGGAACTTCTTCTATTTAATATGTCTGTTATGCCATGCCTTTTCGCGCATTTTCTAAACCTGCTGATGAAATTTTGAGATGAAGCGGTATTCCTCTAGTTGCACTAGATCTAACAGTCTTTTATCCACTGCGCCAGAATCTGTGAGCTATGTCAGCGTGACAATGCACAGACTCGGCACAATGAACTCCATGGGCATAAATGTTTCTTGGCCATATACTAATCGGAATGGTGTTTTTCATGTCAACTTCTTACATGTGTTCCAATATGCCCATAGTACTGCAAGAATCCTAAGGTATGAGTCATCCCGATTAACATTACATATCTTCTTCGGTGCATTCTCTAAGATCTTGTTAAATGCTTCCACTATTTTTTCGCCTGAGGATGATAAGATGTTCTCTTCTGGTGATAAATTTGAAATTCTTCTGTCAAAGAAGCAATCGTTTTATTCAAAATATGGGTCCCCTGATCACTCATAAGGATTCTCGAAAATCCAAACCTCATAACAACATTCTCAAATATAAATCACGCAATAGTCTCCTAGTTACATTCTCTGTCAGGTTCTACTTCATCCTGTCGGGTCAAGTAATCTATCACAATGATTATATATCTTGCTCATGACCTTATTGTTGGTAGATTGATCAGTCCAATGAAATCAATTTCCCATTTATCAAAATCTTGCAACGTAGCTTATAGTATTAAATGCATCTCATCTCTTCTGGATTCCTTCCCAACTTTCCTATAGGAATCACAGGTCCGACAAAATTCCTAAGCATCCTTATGAAGGGTGGGCCACCAAAGTCCTGTACGCAAAATTTATTGAGCTATCACTTTCCCTACATAGTGGCCTTTTGCAACTCCTTCATGTACTTCTGATAGTATCATAGGCCTCTCATGCTCCAATACACATTGTCGAAGAATTCCTCGCTATAAGATGACAATTTGTTGCCTTTAATACTAACTATTTTTTTTGCATAGTTGTAAATTCAGGTGGGGCTACTCTTGTGCTCAAGAATTGGACAATATTTGCAAATAATCATCAACCATATGTACTATGAACTAGTGCAAATATGGTAGAATGTCATCCATATTTCCTGCATCTTCTCTTGTTAGTATGTGTGACAAATGATCAGGTCCTGTATTTAATTTTCCTAGTTTCACAATCACTTCAAAATCATACTCCTGAAATAATAATATCCATCTGCATATCCTCCCCCCCAACACTAGATTATTGAATAAGTATCCCAGTGTAGAATGATCCATGTACATCTTAAAATGTGATCCCAACAAATAATTCCTAAACTTTTGTAGTGCATACACCATTGCGAGTCCTTCACACTTTGTAGTAGTGTAATTATATTCAGTAGTCGACAACTTCCCGCTGGAAAATGCAATGGGATGATCCAAATTTCCTTCCCCTAGCTGAGCTAGAACTGCACATAACACTATAGAGGATGCATCTACATGGACATAGAATTCCTTCTTCCAATATGGGAATAGTAAAATTGACACAGTAACCAGTTTTTGTTTTAAGGTATCCAAACTTCGTTGACATTCCTCATTCTATGAAACTTGAGCTCCTTCTTCAACAAATTTTCCAACGTGGTTGTGATCTATGTGTATCCCTTGATAAAAAAAAATTAATACCTTGTATGGCCCAATGTTTCTCTTAGTTGTCGCACTGAAGTAGGTGGTGGCAAATCAACAATAACAACAATCTTCGTAGGGTCAACCAAAAGTCCGTGTTTACATACTACATGACCCATCAGGATACCAAATGGTGCATATAAAATACACTTATTTAAGTTCAAAAAAATATGGAACTATCTACATCTATCCAACATCAAGCACATAGTTTCAATACGATCATTCAAAAAACTAAACATTATCCAATCATCCAAATATACTTCTAGGAATTTATGAATAAATTCTTTAAAATCTGAAACAACAACTCAGGAAAATATTGTTGGTGCATTTTTCAATCTAAAAGGCATGAATGTATATTTATAACATCCCCATTGTGTCGCAAATGTTGTCTTATGCCTATCCTCCTACACGATATTAATATGGTGATACCTAGAGAATCCATCAATAAATGAGTAAGCTTCATGTCCTCCGACATTCTCCAAAACATCATCTCTAAACGGGGTAGGAAATAGGTCATGTAAGAAAGTATCATTTCCTCATGTCCATGCAAATTATGATTCCACTTATTTTCTTGTCCTGGACCACGTTCAGATTGATCCATTATGACTCTGCAACAGGTTCAATAATCCCATCTTCCAACATCATATCTATTTCTTTTTTCACCTTTTTCTTATATACTGGGTTCAATCGATATGGTTTCTACTTCACTGGCTTGGCATATGGATTAAAAGGGATCTTCATCTCCCTTAGCTCCCCAACAATCCATTTCATTTTTGAAAATGTAGTTGAAAAAAGGTCCTAGTATTCACGCAATAAAACAACAATATTTTTGAGATTTTCTTCATTCCAGTAATCTCCAATGTTTGCGAACTTGGTGTTATCTCTCCAAGAAACTCCTTAGGGTTGTAGGCTAAGGATGCTTGGTAACTTAAGAAATCAATAATCAATGTGTGTGGATCAATGGGATGACTGAGGATGGCTAATGAGAAGAACAACTTATCATGCATTCGAATGAGCC
>ML784332.1:668522-681134 GCA_009831015.1 Picea engelmannii | reverse complement strand
TGACTTTCATCCCCAAGAATGGCCTTCAGATTTTGACTTGATAATTCACCACCTATCTATTTGAAACCTTTTCAAACCATTCTAACCCAAAAAATCCTGATCTGGGCGAAAATTTGGCTATTATGGCCATGACAGGCTTTCAATAGCTAACTTACCCAAAAATTTGCTCCTTAGCTGTTGAAAGGCACAACTTTCAACAACTAACTAGTTAAAATTCTGCCTTCTGTGCTGGTGAAAGCGCAGTTTTTTTCAAAATCAAATTTCTCGGTCATGGAGAGTCTGTTTTGCATGTTTAAATAGTCGATCGACATCTACAAATCCTGAAAATTCCAACGGTGCTTTCAGATCTGCATTTGGAGCTCGGGAAGCTGTCAAAATTTTCACTACAAGATTAGGCATCACTCTTTCAAAAATGCTGGTGCGTTTTTGGTTGCTAACACTTGGGATTATCCTTTGTGTCAATATTCACCTTGTTTTTTTTCAACGACTCTACATACACGACAGATTCAAGCTCCGAACCCTCTATTGCATGCTCTCCTTTAGTTTCTAGCACTTGCAAATTTCTTGGGCCTTCATCCTCCTGGTCTTCTCCAGCAATTTTATAGCATTCCAAAACCTCTTGGACAGTCACAGAAGATCTGGGTTCACTACATAAGTGTATTGGTCCTATCGAGTCTTCTGATGTAAATATCTTGTTCTTGATAATCTGTAGATTTGTGTCTACCAAAGGGGCATCATATTCAAACTTGAAAGTTACCTTGAAGTTGCGAGTAAAATCTTCCTAGTCTAGTGTTCCTCTGTGCACTTCTAGTTCTACATACCAGTTCTTTGAGATCGCATCCAGAGTGTGTACAAACAAGTGCATCCATTCCTTCTTAGGTATTGAGTTCCATGTCATAGTGCACTATGTAAGATGGTCTATAGGACAACTTAACCCAGTATACTTTTGTGCAGTATATTTAGTTTTTTTCCGAACCTAACTTGTAACAGCCTTCTACATTGTTGTCAATCCTCTATTATGTTCTTATGAACAACCCACCACCTTACAGGAGTCTCTTTCAGTGTGACATCTAAAGATAACAATCTATGTTGATATGGTATTTGCGATTCAAATTATTTTACAAAAGGATCTATATATGTTAGTCCATCATACTTCGGGGGATCACATACCTTAGCTTCAATCCAACGCAATGTGTGGGTCATACGAGTACATCTTCTTTTAGATACTTCACGTAGCCTCTATTGCCAATTCTCTAGGGATTCTTTTGAATCCAACGCGCAAGAACCTATACTTCACCAACTGAGTGCACCCTCAACAGTAGGATTAACATAGTCATTCATCCACGTGGTCACATTGTAAAGGTTATCGATTTCTTTTCCCTGTACTGGTTCGACATATTGCCTTCCTTCCATGGGTTCCAATGGCACAGTAACTCTCAAGTCTCCTACTTCAAAGATCAATTGTCTCTTTTTCATATCAATAATGTTCTTATTATCAAAATCCCAATCGAGTCCTAGTAACAATGGATATGGTTTAATGTCATCCAATATCTCGATTACTTAAAAATCTATTGTGCTACGCACTCCATTGATATTAACATTTACCCCTATCAGCCTTCCAATGAGAACAATCTTGTGTTGATTTGCTAGCCTTAGCTGGATTGGTGACCAGATCAACTTTGGTTTTCCCATCATCTCCCATGTCTTCTTCGGAATGACATTCACATCAAATCCCAAATCCAAAATGATATTATCCATATCATAGTCTCCTACCTACACTTTAAGTCAAAATTCCTTGTTCGTCATTTTCTTGCATTGTTCCTGGTTAATTGCTCGTTGTGTGACAAGTGCTTATTTATCTTCACACACTGGTCGATTATCCCATGCAACACTTTTAATGCAGTTTCATCCTCCTTTAGTTCTAAAAAATTCTTTAAGAAACTTTTTAGAGTTCTTATCTTCTCAGCTGGACTTTCTGTGATCAAGTGATCATAGGATAGAGGAATGTCATACATAGGTTGCAAAGACAATGCTCCCAAATCTATTTCTATCAGTTCCTTCCTTCCTTGCTTATACGTGTCTCTCTCTTTTTTATGGTCAAACATCGGAGGAGGTTCTACTGCTTTTCTGAGCCAGTGGTCAATCTGAATTCCTTGTTTCATCGCATCAACTCCTATTCTTACCTCTCCATTCATAACTGCTACTATCCTTAGTCAATCATCACATTCTTCTGCTGATATCATCTACAAATTCTAGTTCATTTTCTCTTTCCACTTCGCGATCAACTGCAGATATTCTTTCGTCACATGATCCAGTTGTTTACTGTTTGTACACATTATGCAAGGATTTTGACAATCTCGCGCCAAATGCCCAAGCTAGTTATAGTTGTAGCAGATAATCAGTCCTCTTCCTCTATCGAATCCTCCTCTTCCCCGACCTCTGAATCCTCCTCTTCCTTCTTGATTGTATTCCCTCGAAGTATTATATTGCGGTACCCCTCCCTTTGATTATCTTCCCCTTGAACTCTATATGCATCCCTGATGCGTTCCCTCATTAGATCAAGTGTGTGGAAGTCCTTTTCGTCATGTCCCACGGACTTACAAAAATTACAAAATAATATTTTGGAAGTGCTCTGATACTTTTGCATCAAAGGAAAGGCAGTAGGGTGATGACCCATCGTTCTTCATATATCATACCATACCCCTCCTTTGGCCAAGGGATTCAGAGCTCATGTAGCCAAATAATATTTAAAAGTTGAATACTTGTTCTTATGATGAACTTCCTTTATATAGGTAACACACCAGACTTCTTCACTATTTTCCTTCCCTTTAGAAAGCTCCTGCAACTGAATGGTCAATGCTGCTAACTGCAACTAAACCTGAGCCATCCTTGCACCATTTTCTCTTACAAGGGATGCTTCCAACTTCATGGCAATCTCTAGTGCTTCTGACTGCGATGTAATCTTTTACTGCATCAATGGAAAACATATATGTGGTAACAATCTTGCAATGAACCATTCCCTATGTTGCTCGTATGGAATCTAGAATTTCAATCGATCCATCAAATCTTGAATCTTTGATCAAAATCCCATATTAATTCTTTCTGCAACTGCTTGATCTCTTTTAGTTCTATATTACACTGTGACTTGGACTTTGGTTTCTGAAACTCTTTTAATAGGGCTTTCCTAATGTCTACCAACGTTCTATCTTGTTCTGTAGGTGTAGTGGAATAATATTTCATATACCAGAGTAACATGTGGTCTCTGAATGTTGTCATGAACTACGCGATTTTTGTATTGTCATACTAGACCTGCTTCATGGTCCATATTCCTTCATAGAAAAATAATTTTTGTTATGGATCTTCTATCCCCACTTCATGGAAGACAAACATTCTTAAAGTGGGCTCTACCCCCGCCATTGTGTACTGCACAATATTCTTCCTCGTTGTTGCTACTTGAATCTGGGTTATCATACTACTTCCACTACTCTAACTACCTTTACTGCTATACTTGCTTCCTTCACTAACTACAATTGAAAAAGTTTCAAATCTTACTTCAGACCTCAGAGACACACACGGGGTCGTGGGTTCGACACATAGTCTGGCTTGAGTGGGACTATTGGGATGTAACAGATCTCCTTCTACTGGACTAAGCTAACGGTCCTTTTCTTTCTCCTTCCCTTCTATGTGTGGTATTCCTTCGATTTGGAGTACTACGTTGGTGTCTCTTTCCTCAATCTCATTATGATTTCCTTCTCTATCAACCATAGTCCTCTTCCTACTGTACCGAAATTTTTTTCCACTACGCAACACTCCAATCTTTTCTTTTGTCGCACCTTTTTCTTTTCCTAACATTCTCAGTCCATCCATTCCTTATATATTATTTCCTGCATACCTCTTCACCATACTCTCATACCATCTCTTGGTCATCCCCCAGTCCCCCTATGCATGCGAAGGCACCTAGATACTAGGGTGATCAGATTCCAACTTCATAACCCCCTTACAACATATTAACATCTTGATCCAAGTAGATAGTGATTTTAAATATATTCTGCATGTACCTTCAAAGAAACCCCTCTCAATAGTACTATATGAATGGGTACAATCTATTGCAAACTCAGTAATATAACCCCCAATACACTATCCAACCAAAAAACAACTATGCTTGAGATCCGATTACTTATGGTATTAACTTGCTGGATCAACTCAGGGGTCCAATTCCTTGAAACAATAGTGTGAAATGTTCCATTCTTTTCAGCTAACCTTTGTAACCACTCAACTAAAACTATTGGGAAATAAACAAAGAAAATGTCATGTAAATATGTAAATACATACCTCTGTAACCACTTCTCTGAGTTGAACCACGGGTACTTATTTCGATCTCTGGAAAACTCATGCTCCTTCGTCTCTAGCCATCGTCCTATATCTTCCTTAGTCGGCCTCCACATTCCCCTCAGTCATAAATCACGGTCCTGGCAACGAAACCATTTGTTGGCACACAATGGGAAGATCTAGGGTTCAACATGAATTCACCAACAAAACCCTCAGATATCAACCCTTTCGACATCACCCGCAAGAAGGTGAAGTCTCACCTAAAGTATCTATGGGAACTGTAGGAACCAGGTTTCAGCAGTAATGAAGGGATGGTAGGAAATCCTCAATACCATTCTACTTAGCATTTGTTCACTATTCCTTATATCATGTGTGCGTAAACATATTAACATGAAACATATTCATAATAAACATACATTATATGCATGCAATAAACAGAAAAATCACATCACAACATATAGATACCATGACCCAAGATGGGCTACGTCCACAACGATCAACTTCTTATTATATTATTCATAACATCTCTTACAAAATATGTGCACTGCGCTCATACATCATGCCCTTGTTGTTCTCCTATCTCTCTATCACTCTTCGCTACTCACTTACTTTCCTTACTCTAGCATACTTCTCTCACTGACTCCTTGCATTCTCTATTTTTCTCCTCACTCTCTACTTTTCACTACCGCCTATCCCAAAAGCCTTACATATTTATACAATTACAATAGGGCTTGGCCCTTTTTGATGGACCAAAATTCCTATTGGCTTCCAACGGTCTTCCTTCCTTTGCGCGCATTGGTCCCTAAAAGTGTGCCAACTATCTTTCCTTCTTTTGCGCATGTTGCGCAGTTATCAAAACCGGTCCCAAAAATCATGTCCCAACAATGAAATAAATTCACTTAGATATTTTTTTTAATGTTAAAAAACCTATCATAACTTAGTTGTTAACCGGTAGCAAAGACAACTATCAGTGGCTACAATGCACAAATATAGATTGACTTATCACCATTATTTAAGAGAAATCATGTCACCTAAAATAACCCAGTAGTATGTTGTAATGGGTAGACTTTCACCTTTACCAAATACTTTTAGATATTGGATCATTAACTTATTTCTTTATGTATAAAAAGGATAAACTTTCAACTAACCAAAAACAATTTTAAATCTTAATGCAAAACCATATTGCATTTAATTGTTATTTTGCATATCATTAATAAATAATAATAATAAAAAATTAGAAAAGAAAAGAAATTTATTAACTTTTATATTATTTAAAAGTTGAGGAAAAAATTAAGAAGTTAAAACCAAAAAATTACAAAAACAAAAAATATTTATTATTATATATATAGTTAAGAAAAAAACGTATGAATCATTATTGTACAATTTATTGTTTAAATAGATATCGTGACAAATGGAGGTTTAAGATTAGGGAATGGAAGTAATAATAAACCAATACATTACGAACAAATATACTTGTGTTAATGTAACAAATGTTCAATAACATCGACTATTAATTTAATAAATGGACATTAACACGTTAAATAGTTGGTTAATTATATATATGAATGTGTTTTGAATCATTAAAGTGAATTATTATTTTACGGTTTCTGAAAATCGTAATGATTTTGATATTTTCATTTTTATTATATTTAATAATATTTTAAAGGATATTTTTAATTTTTATTTATTCAATATCTTTTATTGATTTTAAGGGTTCTTAAACATCATCATTATCGCCACTTTATTACATTATTATAAGATGTAGATATTAAATTATTATTTTTGAGTTATATCTTATCTTTCTTTTAGAAGTTGGTTTTCACTCATTAAGATCCTTCTTTTAGAAGTTGGGTTTTCACCCATTAAAAGTAAGACTATGATTAGGTATTTAATGTATGTCAAGTATATGTGTGATATAAGTTAATTAACATAAAGAACTAAAGTGTTCCTATACATTGGTAAAACTCATTATAGGATTAAAAGAGTTTTTAGATTGCTTCATAAACCTGTTGTCAACCATTTTAAAAAGAACTAAAATCTAGATAAGTGTTGTTAAACACAAATTTTAGCTCTTTGAAGCTACCAACTTAATAGTAAGAGTCTTTATAAGACTTCTTTACACAACTTAAGTGCTAACTCACTTCCAGTTTAAGTTTTCCCTTTCGATTACTAACTTAGGTTTCCATTTTCATTTGCTTTATTTAATTTGTTGCTCGCAATATTGGATCATCAAGTAAAGTTATCCTTGTAAATATTGTGGTAGATACAAGTTATGAGGTGATCAACATATCACAAGGACTAAATGTGCAAGTTCATATGTTGCCTTTGTTGTTACCTATTCCCTAGCTATGACACACATCAACATTAGTCCATGTTAGGAACCAAGTATTGTCAATGACCATAAGTCTCAACCTTCATACATATTGATTTGCAATAACAACACTCAGGAATTTAACTAGAACATGAAAACATGAATACTATAACCAAACTAAGAGCAAAGTGACCATTGCTTTATTTAGAATAGAGGCCATGCTTATATATATGCTTGTTATTACATGATGGCTTGAATGGGTCAAGCTACAACTAGCTTCTAACAACTAGTTAGTTATATCTAATCAACTACTTCTTTGGGACTTGTGCTCAGTTGTTCTTTTCCTCCAATAAGCTGAGAAAGTGAGCCTTCCAATAATCTTGTTGGCCGAGGGAGTGTGACTTCCTTGGGATTCACATGGATGTCCGTTAGGTTTCCCAATTCCTCCCAGCTTAAGCTCGAAAGGGTCCCCACTTCGATCAATAAATGAGGAGAATGCTTGTGCATGACAGCTTCCAAAAACCATTTAGCATGAGCAGGATTTTGGCTTGTGCACCCAACAAGGTAATAGGTATGTTGTTGATTACAGGTGGTAGTATGACGAGTGTCAAGTAAGGTGTCTTGTAGCAAGGGAGGCTGGAAATCATGGATTAACTCGACAGGATGAGAAGCAGTGACATTATCTTCCAACAATTGGGGTTCATAGTGTTTCACACTGTTCACATTCACCACATCATGAATTCCTAATTAGGGTGGGAAGTCAAGATGATAATCATTGTCCCCAATTAGTTGGAGAACAATATAAGATCCATAGCAGAGAGGCTTCAGTTTGTGATGACGTTGGGATTTAAAAAGTTGGTGTTCCATGTAAAACCAAAATTTATCACTAGGGGTAAAAACCATATGGAAACGATGAGCATCATGGCAGGATTTGTAGCGTTGTTGGGCTATATTTAGCGCCTTAGAGACTTAGGCATGCTTGCGTGCTAGATTCTGCAAAAATGAAAGGGCGGATTTTTGTTCTATATGTTGGTGCGGAGTGCCAAAAGGATGCAAGGTGAGTGAAAGTTCATAAGGGGCTAAAGTTTGATATCCAAAGGAGGCCTCAAAAGGAGATATCCTAGTAGAAATATGTACAACACGATTATAACTATGTTTAATGACATGGAGGCTTGTATCCCACTATTTGGTTTTGGAAAATTGAATGCGAAGAGCATGGACAAGGCTACGGTTAACTACCTCGATTTGGCCATCCATTTAGGGATGGAAGGCAATAGAATATTTGAGTTGACATCCCAGTAAATCCCACAATGTTTTCCAGAAGGTGTTGAGAAAGTGAGCGTCCGTTGTAGGAAAATCTCCCTGCAGACAAGTAGATCTCCTCTTGAGAGCTAGACTCTTAACTCTTAAGACAAAAGGTGCTTAACATGGACACTGACTTCCTTTTAGATCTAGGTAAACTAATGTGTGAGGAGGAAGGAGAAAAGAAGTACCTTTTTACCGATGTTTGTCCCTGCACAGTCCGAGTTGAGCTCCAATCTTAAACTCCTCGATAAGCCATGTAGACAAACAAAGATACAACCAGCGTCCTACTCTACTGAGACTAGCTCGAAATAGATCTATCTATTAGAGACAAATTCATGTGAGATCAAACACAGATTTGAAAGAAATAGGCTAAGCATATTATATTAATGAGAACAACAATGAAGAAAACTTACAACCATAGATGTGAGTGCAGCAGCTTCATCAAGTTCCCCTTGTCCAAACCCTTGCTTAAATAGTCCACGCACAAAATGTCGATGCTCCAAATGACATACCAGTCATGAGATCATAAGTTTGGTATAATTCTCAATCTCCATTTTTCCTCCTCCATGGAAATCCCTCATTATATAAGATTTGGAGACTTAACCACCATGGAGAGAATCTCTTATCAGATCCACTAAGAAAGGGATCTCTAAGATATTTAGGGAGAAAATATCTCTTAAGGATTTTGGGGAGGAAATAACTCTCAAGGATTTTAAGGAGGAAATATTTCAACCATCCATGAGATCCTCCACCTTCCCTAAAAAATAGGAAACCAAATGTGAGATGGACTCTCACACTTAATTACTTTCTTTTTCATGAATATTAATAATAATTCATGTGCACTTGATATTTCTGCCTTCATGTAATACATCCCTCCTCCACATTGACTAGGGATTGTGACATAGGTTGTTCCATGGTGTCAAGGTGTATGCGACACTTATACGACACTTTACGACACTTAGGGCGAGGTACCTAGGTGTGCGAATTTCATGTGTAACAACGTCACGATTAGAGATAATGCCAGTAGGAAGGCCAAAGTGTGGCCAAACATTATGAAAGAACAAGTATGTGGTTTGGGAAGTACTAGTGGTCTTATTGCAAAGGATAAAAAGATCCATCTTGGAGAAGCAACAAAAAATAACCCATATAACATCATGTTTGCATAAGGTCATAGCTAAACCACTAAGAAAATCCATGGAAATAGATTCCCAAGGGAGGAAAGGTAGAGGAAGGGGCTGATACAAACCAAGTTTGTGATTGGCAGGTTTCTACTAACTACACAAAGCACACGCATGAATGAAATGCTCCACTTGACTAGTCATAGAAGGCCAAAAGAAATATCACTGCAAGTGCTTAACTATTTTCAGAGACCCAAAATGGTCACCATAGGAGGAAGCATGATCCTCTTTAATCAAAGTAAGATGATATTCAGAAGTTGGGACACATAACTGGTTGAGTTTATATAGCCACCCATCTCTAATTGTATAATCCATAAATGGGACCGCAATAGGATGCTATGCAACAACCCATATCTCTGCAAAGAAGGGATCAGAAGCATAAAGAGGCTTCCAAACCTCATAGGCAACACAACACACAACCAAGAGTTGAAGTACCTTCTTATGGGGTCGTATCAGGAGAATAGCCATCTGATTGGATGTTCCCTTATTGTATTTAATCACCAAATGAAAATGTTTAATGTAAGCGGCCCACTTTAAAGGACGTTGCTCATGTATCTTATTCTGAGAATTGATGAAAATCAATAGATGATGATCTGTGTGGAGGATTGTTTCTTTCCCTGGGATGTAATGGCTCCACTATTTCAATGCTTGTACTAGACTATAGAACTCTTTTTCATAAGTTCTATAATTGCATTTGGCATCAAAAATGTCTCTAAATGGAATGCAATAGGGTGTCCTCCCTGTTTAAGAACCGTGCCAATAACATACTGAGAGGTGTCCATTTCAATCTCAAAGGGAGATAGAAGATCATGTAAATGAAGTACAAGAGCATATCAAAGGGAATTTTTGAGAGACTAAAATTGTTGTTGTGCCAAGGGAGACCACACAAATTGATTCTGGTTGGAATGTTGATGAAGAGGGCATGCTAAGTGAGAGAAGTTGGCAATGAACCACCGATAAAAATTAATTCCACCCATAAATATCTTGAGTTCCAAAGATGAGTGAGGCATTATCCACTATGAAAGAGCTTGTACTTTAGTGGGATCTAGGTTAACACCCTCAACAAAGACAACAAAACCCAAATATTGAATGGAAGGTTTCCAAAAAGACGATTTACGATATTTCACCTGTAGTTTATGAGTGCACAATAGGTCTATCACAGTGCGCACATGGAGCAAATGATCCTCCCAGGTCTTGCTAAAGACCAAGATATCATCCAAATAGATCACAACAAATTTTCCCAATTGTTCTCTAAAAATATTATTGATTAACCTCATGAAAGTAGAAAGGGCATTAGTAAGACTGAATGGCATCACCATCCATTCATAAAGGCCAAATTCGGTTTTGAAAGTTGTCGTCCATGTGTCTACGACATTCATGTGAACCTAATGATATCTAATTGTAATATCCATTTTAGTAAAGAAGAGGGCACCCTTCAAATGATCTAGTAAATCATCAATGTGTGGTAGAGGGTAACTCTTGGATTACTCAGAGGGGGAAGGAATTGGTAATATATATTTTTAATCCTTTTTAACCACAGTATATAAGTGTTGTTTATCTTTATGATCAATATACCATTATCATTCAACAAGTGCATAGTAAATAAACCATGAACAATGAGCAATCATATGCATACACAGTACACCAATATTTTTTACGTGGAAACCCAATGTGGGAGAAAACCACAAAATGTTTTTTCTTATATGTCTTTAAGAATTACATTCATCAGAAGCACCAACTTCCTTTGTTCTCCATCTGCAACTAGAAGGAGGCTCTGACCCCCTATATTTTCATGCTACAACCTGAGGGAAGATCTAACTCCCCAATTCTTTGGCTACAACCAGAAGAAGGATCAACCCCCTATGTTCTATGACTACAACTGGAAGGTGGCTACAACCACCTATCCTTGCCCCATCCAATTTCCCTGAAATATAAGTGAAATGATGAAACCACTATCACACTATCATAAATGATTTTAGGGGCAAAATTTCACTCATGGGCGAAATTTAGGGGCCTCCAATTTTTTATTGGGTGAATTTTTTGTATTAGAGTGATTTTTTAAAACTTATATCATTAGCCCATAATTTATTTTAGGGGAAAAATCATGTACCGGGTTAGCCTATGTTTTTAGGAGAGATGGAGGAAAAAAAATTATATTTTGCCCCTGAAATCAGGAGGGACGAGCTTCCATTAGCCAAATTTCTAGAAGTATGGGAATTTCTGATAGCTTCTTCGCCCTTCCATTTGGTAAAATCGAGGTTTATGGTTTAATTCGCTCATATTTTGTGGTATGGGCACTGGGTAGCTACAATCTTCCCTTTGCCCAATTTCCAAAGAACAAGGGGATTTCTAAGAGCATTTTGGCCCTCCCACCTGGTATAAATTCTATGGGATCTGCCCAGTGCCCATATATGCATTGGGTTAAAATCAGAGCTTTGTTACTTGTCTGGTTCGTTCATGAGAACTACAAAGTAGAGTGAAAGTTTATTTTTTATATCATCCCGAAAATCTCTAATTCCTCGGGGCCCGATTTACCTTTCATATCTATTTTCATGCTTATTTCCCCTCGATAGAACGAAAAAAAATCTATTTTCGTGCTTATTTCCCCTTGATAGAATGGAAAAAAGGGCAAGCGATGCCAGTGGTGGAGCCACTGGTGGAGCCCCCTGTTCAGAGCAAAAGAAATTAAAATTTGGTACGGTTATCCGAACCCACTCGGAAGGTGCCGCGCGAGGCTTTGGCTGTGAATAATTACTAGGGTTTCCAAACGTCTTGATAGGTATTTACCTAGTCCTTCATCTTAATGTGTTAAATTCCTCATAGAAAATAATTATGAATGATATTGGTAAAATTAGAACAATGCTTTGCTTTGTAACAAGGAAATCCCATTCACATATTTCAACGATTTGGTCATTAAAAAAAATGACTGTCACATATTTTAACAAGTTTCCATTTTGAAATCACTTTCAACAACGTTTTGTCCTTATTATCAAAGTGACTTTCCTGCCATTCGTTGACCTTGCCTTAATTAGAGCATGTGCAATACTATCCCGAGTTTTAATCTTTATGTTGTTTCATGAATATTTCTTCTTTAAGTTCATCGTGAAGAAACGCCAGCACCACATCTATTTGATCCACTTCCAAATTACAGGTAGTAACAATGGCCAATAACAATTTCATGAATATTTCTTCTTTGAGTTCATTGTGAAAAAATGCCAGCACCACATCTATTTTATCCACTTGCAAATCATAGGTAGTAACAATTGCCAACAATAATCTCATAGAGGACATTTTGGCTACTTGGGAGAAAGCCTCTTCATAATCAACACCTTCAAATTAAGAGTATCCCTCTGCTACTAAACAAGCATTTCATAACTTGACATAATCAATTTCCTTATACATCTTCTTAAAAAACCATTTGCATTCAACTACCTTGCAACTCTTGCAAATGCCATGTTTGGTTATGTTCTAAGACCTTAATTTCTTCCT
>ML784332.1:579407-666490 GCA_009831015.1 Picea engelmannii | reverse complement strand
TCAACCTATTCTGGGAAGAGGATATGTTTTCTCCTGTATTATAATCTTCAGTGTTTTGTGTTCTTAAATATAAGTTCACTTATGTTTAAGTCATCATGAGAATGAACACTTCAGTTCACTTATGTTTAAATATAAGTTCACTTTAGTGTTTTCTCCATGAGAATGAACACCAAGAACTTTGTCCCATCGAACACAGACCTGGAAGAAGCAACAAGTCATCATATTTTATGTTAAGTATTATGTTTTTTAAGGTTGTAATAATTCTAGGTTTATATTGCAGTCTATATAGCATCAAGAAATACTGGGAAATATTGTCTAAAGATATAGATAGGCTCTGTAATAGGTATGTTACTATGTCATTGGCAATGTTTTTTGCTCAAAAAAATTGAAACAAAACTGTGATGTAAATTTTCTACTGGCACCGCCAGAGCTTTGATCAATATAAAATTTGCCAGTTATGATTTAAAAAAAATATCCTAGGCAAATTTAAAGCAGACTTTGAAATTTGAACTCCAACCTTCAAACGTAGAAAACCCTGTGACCGAGGTCTAAAGACCACAATGTTAGTGCTACTTTGTTGCTCAAAAGGTATCTCCCCACAACCTGGTGCACTCAAGAAGACCTGCATCGATCTATGATGGCACAGACGAAGACAATGGTAGAGTGCATTGGGCAGTCATGTGACAGTCATAGAGGGTGCAGGGCAGTTATGTAGAGGGTGTTGGGCTATTTCCTGTTCTTGTTATTTTCTTTAATGAACATGTTTTTTGTTTAGAAAGTGTTGTTCATAGTTCAATTTAAAACAGTTAAGAATTAGAGTTGTTTTATTTTTAGCATAATTTTCTGATTTTGGAAAATCACTTGAGAGATTTCTTCCAAGATTAGATGGGGCACTTTTTCCAGGCTAGAGGACACATGCATTTATGTAATCTGTCTTCTCCATGTTGGGCACTCCATTTAAGGGTTCCTCTCATGTAATTTTGGTGTGCTCCTCTAGAGAGATTTAGGATTTTCTATTTTAGGAAGCCCTTCATGTTGGCTAGGCACTTTGTTTTAAGAAGATAGGGTTAGAAGGTGGTCCACAGAGATGGTTCTATTGTTGTAAAAAAACTAGACATCTTGTCCTATAAAAGCAAGGCAGAGTGTGTGGTGGATTGATTCCAGTTTTGAGTCACTGCATGTATTTCTTACAGTTAATAGAAGCATATGTGATTGAGAGTTCAAATTTTATAAGAGTAATGTGTTTGCGGATGTGAATTAGGATAACAACCTCCTAAGTAAGTGTGTCATGCTAGCACTCTATCCATGGTCAAGCATCCCACCTAAATTGAGCCATCCATATGTCCATCAAGCATCTCCAAGGGACTAGGAGACTTAGCGCTCTCCTAGCTAGGTGAAAATACTTTTTGAGTAGCCGCAAAAGATAACAATGTTCTATCTTCTTCTAGACTATTTGATGGTTTTGGTTCTATCCTAGAGGGTTCTACATCGTTTATGTTTGTGGTTTCTTCTTTGGTTGTTGTTGATTTTGATTCTAGAGGTCTGTTGCTGAGTTCACTGTCACTTACACCAATTCTGTTGTTTGTTGTTAGTACTTGGATAGAGATGTACAAGTTCTGAATCATGGCTTCAATGCAACTGAGTTGTTTGGCCACCTTCGTTTGGACCATGGTGCCCACATTAACTTCAGTATCTGGCATCTCTTCATAATATGTCCAAGGATGGTTTAAGGAGTAGATGCTATCAAGTTTGGATCCCTAAGAATGAAAGAGAGGATATGACAGTTACCATTAGAGATGGGTGTCATGAATTTTCACTAACTTGGTTTAGGGAATGCTCCCACTACAATTGGGGTTGATGAATAATGCTTCTGAGTCTTTCCCGAGGAATGTTTTTAGGTTCACTGATCTTTAGAAGGAAGTTTTCTTTTCTCTACTTATAGAAGTAATACAGATCAAGAGGAAGGGAATGCATTCCTTTATCACTATGCCACAAGCATAGACTACAATCTTGCTCAAGTCTTTTCCCAATAATGATAAAATATTAATATCCTTATTTTGTTTTTATCTAAAAACAACATTCTGGTATATGCTTAACCAAAAGGTGAGTTAGAAGCTAAACTTCACAACCTTATGTTAGATTGTTGGTCGTGCCCATAGATAGATGTCAAAGCGATGGAAATACTTTTTGTCTCTTTCTCAATTCAAGGTATGATTTTTGGTTGCATTCATACAATCGACCTAAAGGGGAAGGGTGATAGGGTTGGGGATTCCAAATCTGTTGGATGCATACTTACTTTAAAATCTTTCCAAACATATCATTCAACAATTTCTAGCTTGGACAAAAGGTTAAAGTATCCTTTAAGGAGTCAATTTAAAATTTAGACAATTTTTAAAGTGAATGTAAATAGATTCTAGGTTGTGTAGGTTTGTTTAAATTGTCTTGTAACAACTTGCATACAATTCTACCTTTGTTAGTGCCTTCTATCTGCATTGGTCATCTTGATTCTTTGTTATCTTCTTCGATGTAGAGGTACTGGATTCACCTATAGGGCTCTTGCACCTACACTGGATGCATACTGGGTTTTGGGATCCACACCCAAAACTCACCTGTTTGGGGAGTTTCTTCACTAGGTGCATTTTCGATCATCTGAATGGCACACAGTTAGCATGCAATTTGCTGGGTGTGTTTCCCCTGCTAGAAAATTTCTGCAGCAGAGGTGTCAAATCTTGGAAAAAAGGATAGAAAAAAGCATACGTGGTGGGTGTCAATGTCTTGTCTTAAGAGGAAAGAATCCATCTTGTTAAAGGCCTATCTTGTTGTGCCCTTAAATTATGTTTTCACCCTAGTTTCCGTGGGAAAAAAACACATTAACTTTGTATTGTAATATATGATGTGTTTTTCCAAAAAAATGGCACTCTGGTGGCACACTGTTCTGTGCTGTCAAAAATTTCTTTAGAGTCTGCTTGCTGTTGAGTGTCATTTGTTGGGTTCATACCCAAATTAATTTTTTCTACCCCCTTACTGATTGTCATTTGTTGGGATCATACCCAGATTAATGTTTGTTGCCCCCTTGTAAAGTCATATGTTATAAATTCAAAGTTTTTTTTTTTTTTTTTGTATCTGCCTGTTACTGTCATCATTTAATCAATAAAAAAATAAATGGAGATACTAGCTTAGGAACTAATTGACTCTTGGCATCGAGGATTCAAGAACTAATCCCAAACATAAAATGGTATTCCAAGACCTACCCATGGAGATGCCACTAGAACAAGGAATTGAACATGTGATTGAAGTGAAGCTAGATTTGACCCCTATCACCATAAAACAAAAATAGAAAGATTAATTCAGGATCTACTGAGATGTGGCATTATTACAAAAAGTAGAAGTCCTTATGTATCCCTGGTGGTTTTAGTACAAAATATGATGTTCCTTCATGTTGTCTATATATTATTGAGGATTAAACAAGATAACAATCAAGAAAAAATTCTCCATTCTATTCATAGATGAAATGTTGGACGAATTTCATGGAGTCAAATACTTTTCAAAATTTGGATACGAGGTTGACATATTATGAAATTAGTGTAAAACTAGAATATATTGTTAAAATTACCTTCCGAACACATGAAGGACTCTACAAATTCAAGGTGTCATTGTTTGGGTTAACTAATACAAGTTTCCTTGCCTTTTCCTTTATCTTTCTTGGCAATTTGAATGGGCAAGGGCTCTTTGAAAACAGGGGCAATATGCTAAGAACCAAAATGAACAGCGAGCCTGTCATAACACAAAATTGAGGCATTAGTTAGATTATTCATTAATCAACTTCCCTCTTGTTTTTTTCCCTTATGTTTTGTCTCAGAATTTAGTTCTTTGCCTCTTAAGTTATCCATAAGCAGTCTACTAAGGTTGTGATTGTGTTTACTTTATTTTAACAATAGATATATTTCATGCCTCACCATGTCAGGTTGGGAGACTTTTGGATGCTGGATACAGGTGAGATTCAAGAATATTATTTACTTTCTGGCAATAGAGATTTTGTTAGTGTGTAGCTACAAACATTGTTTATATTGCATGCATTTCAGTTTGTCATCTTGATGCATTTTAGGTTCGCATCTATCTCATTACATTTTATTCTTGAGTCAATATGGTTACTAGATCGCTTGTGGCTCACTGCATATATGGGATAAACAGTTAGGTACTGTAGATTAGCAAATCAATCTTTGTTGTATCATGCTTGACTAACCTCTCCAGTACTTAACTTCTATCGTAACATAGAAGGAAGATTGCAAATATTGCATGGCTTTGATTGGATGGGTGTAGTTGATTAGTTTAGGGTCCGGCCCTGTCGAAATTTGAATACAGGGTTTCAACATTGCAGCAAAATGTAGGTGTGAAATATAAACTATCTGTCAACATAAAGGACCACAAGATACAAGATCATACACTAGAACATAAAGAAATTAAAAGATACAATTTTTATTGACTTATCTATATTCCATGACTGGCTGAAATTGGAACTGTATAAATCTTGATTCATTATCAGTGTTAAATCACAAACAAGCACGAGAGATATCCATAAAGCAAGCTTCAAGTCAAATATTCTGAGATATGTGACTTGAAGTTTGTTTTATGCTTAGTTCCTCTTTGAAACATGCAAAGAGGAACTGAGCATCTTCCCATGGAATGCTTCAGACATGTTTTTATTAATTTTAAGTAAGAATCTGCATAGTTGTTGCTGATGCTCATTTGAAATGGAGCAAATGCAGCTTTTTGTTTTTCCCTCCTCATAAGAATTATAGATTGTTGCTTCTATGTCTACTCATCAGGGGTCTTATTATGTATGAAGGGGCATTGTATTTTTTTTGTCTTTTTTAAAGTTGTAGTAGTCCTTAAGAACTCTTTTCTGACTAATGAAAAGAGTGTGCTAACAGATAGACATCTAGCTTTAGGGAAATTTGAAAATGGCACAACTTCCATCATCCATTTGTGTAGACATAATGGCTGTTAAATCTGTTATTCCTTCATATGGTGTTGACATGTGTGGTTTAACACTTGCGTCTTTGGTATCTTGGTCTGTTGAATAATGTGTTGCATGTGTTCTGATTGATATTTCACTGCATATTGGACTTGGAAAGTAGACATTTGCAGTTGATGTGACATATAGTGATATACTCTGCCTGGTATATCACTAAGTTCAACAATAGCCTTGGAAGTTGAAATGCATACACAAATGTTGGTGCAAAAGTCCGACTTTGGGAAGCATATGATGGTTTCCCTTGCACTCTGCCTTCTGTTCAAAATGGTGCCAAAGCAGGACTTGACATCCCAAAGAAAGTTAATATATAATTGCATAGACATTTGACCATCCTTGTGACATCCCCCAAAAATAAAATATTTCTTATTCTGTGTGCTGGAAATTTATTTATGTTTTTGGCAAATTCAAATCTGGAAATTTTTTTCCATTTATGGCAATTCTGATTTTCAAATTTAATAATTGTATTTAATTATTGTGACTGTTGGGTAGAGATCTATTTGGACTCAACTAACTATTTGACTGTGACACTTGTATCACAACAAAATATTTATATTAATTGCAAGAGGACAAATGGAACATCCATGTTAAAATCAGCTGACCATGAATCCATGAGTGGGGAACATGTTGGAACTACCTCTAGGTTGATTATGAGAAGTGGAAACTCAGAGATTTGGCCACTGGCAGCCCCTGAAAATCAGGGATTAAGAGAGTTTCGAAAATCCCCAAAGGAGGGAAAAGGCTCGGGGCAAAGAAATAGATAAATAGCATATGCGAGGAGGCATGATGCTGCCAAGTATGCTGGGAAAGGATTCCTGAGCTCTCTTGCTGTTATGAACACTGCGGATTGAGTGTGAGGCAAGAGGAGCTTGCTGAAACAGAATTGCCTTGCTGTTATGAGCACTGTTGAGTAAGTGTGAGGCAAGAGGATAATTGTTGGAATTGAAGGACATGGCTGAGGAGGAGTTTCCAAGTTCGCACTCATGGATTCATGGTCAGGCTAGGGGGTGAATTGGGCAAGTGATTTTGGCTGCCCTGTTCTACGGTTAGGAGGAACATGGTTGTTCCCTTTGTCTTCCCACGGATTGGATTCAGATATGTTAATTATCCCCTCTCTATTATGAATGGCTATGTCTTTTGATGTTATGTATCGATTGAATCTGAATTGGAATAAGTTACCTTCTCTGTCTGTATGAACTTTTTTCATCTGGTGTATTGTATCTGATTAAATCGGATCTGTAACGAGTTTCTCCCAACTTTATGTTCGAATGTTTTATCCGATACTATGTATCTAACAATATGCTCTAACAATATGCAATCTATATATTAGATGTGTTTAGAATGATAAAATTTGGGAGTTAAAGAATTTTGGAAACCCCCCCCCTTTTTTTTTTTCCGGGTGTTAAAACAATCTTGATAATAGACACCTTTCGGAGGTCTTTGCTTTCCTTGTTTCTTTTCAGAATGGGCTACCCTCTCCTTAGTCAAGGTCCATGATGAATTTAGAGTTTTTCCCTTACATAAAACCTTTATCCTTTTGTATCCTTCTGAGCGGGAAAAACTCTTAAGTCTTTATGCTTTCAGAATTCGGGAATTGTCGTATACTGTGGTTTGACATTTGAAACCCCGAAACCCTGAAACCTGAAATCCCGAAGTGTTGGTCCCACACCCTTTCACCTTTCAGAAATTCAGGAATTGTCGTATATTGTGGTTTGGTATTTGAAACCCCGAAATCCCGAAATCTCAAAACCCGAAATCCCGAAGTGGTGGTCCCACATCCTTTCACTTTTCAAAATTTGGGAGTTGTTGTGTATTGTGGTTTGGTATTTGAAACCTCGAAATCATGAAATCCCGAAACCCAATATCCCAAAGTGGTGGTCCCACATCCTTTCACTTTTCGTAATTCGGGAGTTGTTGTGTATTGTGGTTTGGTATTTGAAACCCCGAAATCCTGAAATCCTGAAACTCGAAATCCCGAAGTGGTGGTCCCACATCCTTTCACTTTTTGGAATTCGGGAGTTGTTGTGTATTGTGGTTTGGTATTTGAAACCCCATAATCCCAAAATCTCGAAGTGGTGGTCCCACATCCTTTCACCTTTCGGAATTTGGGAGTTGATGTGTATTGTGGTTTGGTATTTGAAACCCCAAAATCCCGAAACCCGAAATCCTGAAGTGGTGGTCCCACATCCTTTCACCTTTCGTAATTTGGGAGTTGTTGTGTATGGTGGTTTGGTATTTGAAACCCCGAAATCCTGAAACCCGAAATCCTAAAGTGCAGGACCCACCTTCCCTTTTTCTACATTTCAGAGGTTTGTATGTGTGGTTGTTTGGGCACTTGCACTCGCGAAATCCCGAACTCCGAATTCCTGAAGTACTAATCAACTTTCAGGAGTTGTAGTCTGTTGATGATTGACTTTTGTGCTCATGAAAACCTAAACCCCAAAACCCGAAGTACTCGACATCTTGTCGCAAATTTGGGAAATGTTGTGTGTTGATGTCCAACTCTTATACTTGCGAAACCCTGAATGCTGAAACCCCGAAATACTGGCCCACAGTCGTTCTGTATTTCGGATTTCGACAAAACAAGAGGGTCCTTTGCTTTGTTCGGCACTTGTGGTCACCGAAACCCGACTGACCTCTGTTTTCTTCACAAAGCGGTAGGGACTTAGAAGAAACTTATTGTTATAGGAACATCTCTATCAATGTAATGAATGGACTGGTAAAAGAACGTTGGAGAATCTCCATCCCGGATAGGGGTATGGGAGTAACAGACCGGATTACAAGTCGACTATATTGCAGACATAGGGTAATATTTTTATGTAGGTTTTTGGTCATAAAAAACTCCAAAGTTGCTTGTATTGTTAAGATTGTGGTAGTATTATAGGTACTAGCAGATAAGAGAGTAATTATAAATTTCAAGATCTTAATTAAACATTGAAGTGATGAGTAGATACTCATTATATCGTTGATTAGAAAACTTAAGTTGAATGGTAAGGGTAGTCGATGACAATAAGGACTCTAACAAACCTTCAGACTCAAGTTTTCTATCAGTAAGCTTACTTGCTTGAGATCTCGAAACTTTTCAAGGATAAATGTACAAATAATTTATTTTTTTATGGTGATTTTGAGGTACATTACATATGGTATCAGAGCAAAAGTTGCAACATTGGGCCTGAACAGGGCCACATTGATTGCTTAGTATATATTCTGATTTATGAAAAAACTAATAAATCTTGTGGATTACAAACATAAAGTTTTTCTGTTTTGTGTTGAATAATGGCAGCTCAAGAACGTGCAGAAATCAGGATCTGCAACAAGGACCTCCTGGAGATCCAAGACATAACAGTGATGGAAGCTCACCCACAGAGGTGTTGGAAACAATGAAGAACCTTATTGTTGAACTACAGGTTTTCAAGGCTGACAATGAAAAATTGAAGAAGGCATAGCAGGAACAACAAGAGATAAATGAAGTCTTGCTGCATAGTATAGTAACCAAGAAAAGTCCAAAAGATGATAACCATGAGGAAGATGTCAGCAAAAGGGCCTCCAATAATTCTGGTGGGAAAACGAAAAAAAGGAGACAGTTCGTTTGAAGGGACACCTTCAGCTGAAGAGAAAACCATACTAGACAGAAAAAGAAAACAAACAGACCACCTTGAAGGAGAATTTAAAAAGATTAAACCAACTACTTTTGATGGAGAATCCAGGACAAGAGAAGAAGTCGAGGAATGGTTATTGGACATAAAAAAATACTTCCAAATCTACAACTATTTCAGCAACATGAAGGTCAGAATGGCCATTTACAATCTGAAGGGGATGGCCAGCATTTGGTGGCAGGACCTGAAATTGGCCAAGGTCCTAAAGGAGAAATAGTTGGAATGGTCTGACTTTAAGAAGTATTTTAAGAAACAACACCTTTCCGAAAGTTATTATGAAAGGAAGACGAAAGAATTTTATGAGTTACGACTCAGACAAATGACGACGAAGGACCTTATAAATAAATTTCTGGAACTACTAAGGTTCGTACCATACATCCGAGAGGATAAGGTAAAAATCCAACGATTCTTAAGCTATTTACTATAGTCCTATAGGGACATAATTGAGTTTGACAACCCCAAATCCTTGAGTGAGACATTCAGGAAAGCACAAATGTGCTATGATCATTATAAACAGTGGGTAGAGTTTCCCAAGACCTAGAAGGGTAAGAAGCAAGATGGAATAAACCAGTGGAAGAAGGGATACCAGCCAGCTCCTTATCGGAATGCAGCAAAAAGTTTCCCAAGGAAGGATTTTCACTCCAATCATCCGAATACGCAGAGTAGCGGTAAACCGGTAAACCTGGGAATGAAGAAGCTTGGGGACAACTCCCGCGAACCATTAAAGTGTTGGGAGTGTGGAGAGCCTCATTTAAGGAGGAACTGTCCACGTTTACTTACAACAAACAACACCGCTGTCCACAATTTGCAGGAAGCCTCGATAGTAGGTGACATGGGTAGAAGTCTGCATTGGATAAATGCAGCCATAGATGGTCGACAAGCTAACCACTAGTCCTCAGTGGTAGAAGTCGAAGGTAAAATCCATGACACTCGAATTTTCGTTTTAATTGACCCTGGAGCTACATTAAGTTATATTACTCCCGATGTAGTAGAGTCGAATAAACTTAAGAAACAAAAACATGAAAAATCTTGGCTTGTACAACTAGCAACAGGTACTAAAAGAAAAGTAGTTAACTTTATTTATGATCTTGAGTTCAACTTAGATGGTCAAAAGATAAGGACCAATCTGAACATCCAACCACTAGGATCTTATGATATGATTATTGGGAAGGATTGGTTGTAACAACACAAAGCAGTACTAGATTGTTATACAAAGGTACTTAGCTATAAAGATAATTTTGGCACTGTTAGAACAGCCCAAGGCATACCAAAACCTATATCAGTCAGACAAGTTTTAGCGATGCAACTCAAGAAATGTATTAGGAAAGAATGTCAAGTTTACGCCATCCAAGTGACGAATCTATTAGAAAAAGAAGATAAGCCCAAGTTAGAATACTTTGTTGTCCTACGTGAATTCAAAGACATGTTTGTCAAAGAGATACCAGAATTACCTCCTAGGAGAGAAATAGATTTCTCCATAGACTTACTACCTGGATCAGCCTCTATCTCAAAAGCACCCTACCGAATGAGTCTACCAGAACTGACAGAATTAAAAATACAATTACAGGAATTGTTGGAAAAAGAGTATATCAGACCAAGTGTCTCGCCATGGGGAGCACCAGTCCTCTTTGTGAGAAAGAAAGACGGTACTCTAAGACTATGTATCGATTATAGACAGCTGAACAAAGTGACCATTAAGAACAAATACACCTTACCCAGGATAAATGATCTGTTCGATCAAGTTGGTGAGGCCAAGATCTTCTCAAAATTGGATTTACGATCCGGATATCATCAAGTTAGGATAAAAGACCTGGACATAAACAAAACAACTTTTCGAACAATATATGGACACTATGAGTTTATAGTCATACCTTTCGGACTCACTAATGCACCAACCACATTTATGTGCTTGATGAACAACATTTTCAGCCAATACTTAGACAAGTTCGTAGTAGTATTTATCGACGATATTCTGGTCTATTCTAAAACGAAGGAGGAACATGATGAACACTTACGAATAGTTTTGCAAACACTAAGAAAACACAAACTCTACACAAAATTTGACAAATGTGATTTTTACCAAAAATAAATACAATATTTAGGACATGTCATTTCCTCGGAAGGTATTGCCGTAGACCCGGAAAAGATAAAATCCATTATGCAATGGACACTGCCTAAGGATGTGGCTAATATCCGGTCATTCATGGGAATCACCAGATATTATCGCAGATTTATAGAAGGGTTCTCCAAGATAGCCTACCCTATCATGTCACTACAAAAGAACGGGACCAAGTTTAACTGGTCGCAAAAGTGTCAAGACAGTTTTAACAAGCTAAAATAATTATTGACATCGGTGCCCATCTTGAAGGTAGCAGACCCAGATAAAGACTTCACAGTATGCGTTGATGCAAGTAAAGAGGGACTAGGTGGTGTTCTAACTCAGGAAGGGCACGTGATATGTTATGAGTCTTGGAAATTAAAGGAACACGAGCGAAATTACGTCACTCATGACTTAGAATTGGCAACAGTAATACATGACTTAAAAATGTGGAGACACTATATAATGGGCAGGAAATTTTTACTATTGACGGATAATAGCGGAGTGAAATATCTGTTTAACCAACCAGACCTTAATGCAAGATAGGAAAGGTGGCTAGCCTTCTTGAGCGAATTTGAATTCGAGGTCAGACATATCAAGGGTAAGGAAAATAAAGTAGTAGATGCTTTAAGCCGCATAATTCATGGGTTATTTGAAATAAACATCAGCAGGGCAGAAAGTAATCTGGAACAAAGAATAAGGACAACAAGCATCAACGATGGAAATTACACTAAGATAATGGAAGAATTTCAAAATAGTATCGCAAACTCAGATAAGAAGAGACTATT
The DNA here is from genome assembly GCA_009831015.1 of Picea engelmannii. NCBI lineage: Eukaryota > Viridiplantae > Streptophyta > Pinopsida > Pinales > Pinaceae > Picea > Picea engelmannii. The sequence continues at coordinate 654,916 of ML784332.1, read as the reverse complement.
ATGATTTAAAAACAGACTTTACATACCAGATTCAACAGAGCTAAAATTAACTATTTTAGATGAAGTGCATAAGAAACCATACTCTGGCCATCCAGGTTACCAGAAAACAATAACAACACTCAGAAAACTATTTTACTGGCCTAATATGAAGGGTGAAACAGCGGAGTACTTGGCTAGGTGCCAAGATTGTCAGCAGGTTAAGGCCGAACACCAGCATCCAACCGGCCTATTACAACCATTACCAGTACCAGAATGGAAATGGGAGGCCATATCACTGGACTTTATAACAGGTTTGCCTAAAACTCAGAAACATAATTATTCAATCATGGTTGTGATTGATAAACTCAGTAAGTTTGCAAACTTTATTCCTACAAAGTCTACTTTTAAAGATATTAACATTGCTGAAATATTCATGAAATAAATTTTTAGACTGCATGGTATTCCTAAAATGGTGATTTTAGATAGAGACGTAAAATTCACATCCGCTTTTTGGAAGGAAATTTTTGTAGGGCTAAACACTAATTTGAATTTCAGTACGAGTTATCATCCACAAACGGATGGACAGACCGAAAAGACAAATCAAATCATAGAGGATATGCTCCGCATGTATGTAAGAATAAAGCTGAACAAGTGGGAAGACTACCTACACTTGGTAGAATTTGCATATAACAATGGGTACCAAACTTCGTCTAAGTTGAGCCCTTTCGAAATACTGTACGACAGAAGGTGTACAACTCCAATTAGTTGGGATAACCCGGTTGACAGGCTCATGGTTGGACCAGAGATGCTCTAAGAAATGGAGAACATGGTAAAGAAAGTACAACAGAACTTGAAAGAAGCACAAGACATATATAAGAGCTATGCATATCAGAAAAGAAGACACTTGGAATTTCAAGTGGGAGACCATGTTTATTTGAAGGTCAAATCCAGAAAAAGCTCACTGAAGTTGGGGAACTGTGCCAAGATGGCACCCAGGTTTTGTGGGCCCTTCAAGATACTAGCTCAAATTGGACCCGTAGCATATCAGCTTGCACTTCCAGCTAATCTAAGAATTCATAATGTATTTCATGTTTCTTTGTTGAAAAAGTATATTCATGACCCCACTCATATGATTGATTGGAACTTGGTGCAGGTGGAACCTGAGGACGAGTTACAGGTGGAACCCCTGTGCATTTTGGACTGAAGAGAAATAGCACTTCGGAACAGAGTCGTCGCTCAGGTAAAGGTGCAATGGAAGCACTTTAGCCCTGAGGAGGCCACTTGGGAATTGGAGGGAGATTTGCGGAAATCTCATCCAATCCTGTTCTAGGAAAGGAACGAACACCGAGGATAGTGTTTTACTAAAGGGGGAAAGGATGCGACATCCACCAAAAATAAAATATTTCTTATTTTGTGTGCCGAAAATTTATTTCTATTTTTGGCAAATTCGAATCTGGAAAATTTTTGCCATTTATGGCAATTCCGATTTTCTAATTTAATAATTGTATTTAATTATTGTGACTATTGGGCAGACATATGTTTGGACTCAACTAACTATTTGACTATGACACTTGTATCAAAACAAAATATTTATATTAATTGCAGGAGGACAAATGGAACAACCATGTTAAAATCAACTGACCATGACTCCATGAGTGGGGAACATGTTGGAACTGCCTCTAGGCTAATTATGAGAAGTGGCAAATCAGAGATTTGGCCACTGGAAGCCCCTAAAAATCAGGGATTAAGAGAGCTGCGAAAATCCCCAAAGGAGGGAAAAGGCTCGTGGCAAAGAAATAGATAAATAACATATGCGAGGAGGCGGGACGCTGCCAAGTATGCTGGGAAAGGATTCCTGAGCTCTCTTGCTGTTATGAACACTGCGGATTGAGTGTGAGGCAAGAGGAGCTTGCTGAAATAGAATCGCGTTGTTGTTATGAGCATTGTTGAGTAAGTGTGAGGCAAGAGGATAGCTATTGGAATCGAAGGACATAGCTGAGGAGGAGTTTCCAAGTTCTCTCTCATGGATTCATGGTCAGGCTAGGGGGTGAATCGGGCAAATGATTTTGGATGCCCTGTTCTACGGTTGGGAGGAATGTGGTTGTTCCCTTTGTCTTTCCATGGATTGGATTCAGATATGTTAATTTTCCCCTCTCTATTATGAATGGCTATGTCTTTTGATGTTATGTATCGATTGAATCTGAACTGGAATAAGTTACCTTCTCTATCTGTATGACCTTTTTGCATCTGGTGTATTGTATCTGATTAAATCGGATCTGTAACGAGTTTCTCCCAACTTTCTGTTCGAATGTTTTATCTGATACTATGTATCTAACAATATGCTCTAACAATATGAAATCTATATATTAGATGTGTTTAGAATGATAAAATTCGGGAGTTAAAGAATTTTGGAAACCCCCTTTTATTTATTTTATTTTATTTTTATTTTTTTTATCCGAGTATTAAAACAATCTTGAGAATAGACGCCTTTCAAAGGTCTTTGCTTTCCTTGTTTCTTTTCAGAATGGGCTACCCTCTCCTTAGTCAAGGTCCATGACGGATTTAGAGTTTTTCCCTTACAAAAAACCTTTATCCTTTTGTATCCTTCTGAGCGGGTAAAACTCTTAAGTCTTTATGCTTTCGGAATTTGGGAATTGTTGTATACTGTGGTTTGACATTTGAAACCCCGAAACCCAAAATACCGAAGTGTTGATCCCACACCCTTTCACCTTTTAGAAATTCAGGAATTGTCGTATATTGTGGTTTGGTATTTGAAACCTCGAAATCCTGAAATCCCGAAACCCGAAATCCCGAAGTGGTGGTCCCACATCCTTTCACTTTTCGAAATTCGGGAGTTGTTGTGTATTGTGGTTTGGTATTTGAAACCCTGAAATCCCGAAATCCTGAAACCCGAAATCCCGAAGTGGTGGTCCCACATCCTTTCACTTTTTGGAATTCGGGAGTTGTTGTGTATTGTGGTTTGGTATTTGAAACCCCAAAATCCTGAAACCCAAAATCCCGAAGTGGTGGTCCCACATCCTTTCACTTTTTGGAATTCAGGAGTTGTTGTGTATTGTGGTTTGGTATTTGAAACCTCGAAATCCCGAAATCCCAAAGTGGTGGTCCCACATCCTTTCACCTTTTGGAATTCAGGAGTTGATGTGTATTCTGGTTTGGTATTTGAAACCCCAAAATCCCGAAACCCAAAATCCTAAAGTGGTGGTCCCACATCCTTTCACCTTTCAGAATTCGGGAGTTGTTGTGTATGGTGGTTTGGTATTTGAAACCCTGAAATCCCGAAACCCAAAATCCTGAAGTGTAGGACCCACCTTCCCTTTTTCCACATTTCGGAGGTTTGTATGTGTGGTTGTTTGGGCACTTGCACTCGCAAAATCCCAAACTTCAAATTCCCGAAGTACTAATCACCTTTCGGGAGTTGCAGTCTGTTGATGATTGACTTTTGTGCTCACAAAAACCTGAACCCCGAAACCCGAAGTACTCGACATCTTGTCGCAAATTCGGGAAATGTTGTGTGTTGATGTCCGGCTCTTATACTCGCGAAACCCCGAATGCCGAAACCCTGAAATGTTGGCCCACAGTCGTTTCGTATTTCAGATTTCGACAAAACAACAGGGTCCTTTGCTTTGTTCGACACTTGTGGTCACCGAAACCCGACTGACCTCTGTTTTCTTCACAAAGCGGTAGGGACTTAGAAGAAACTTATTGTTATAGGAACATCTCTATCAATGTAATGAATGGACTGGTAAAAGAACGTTGGAGAATCTCCATCCCGGATAGGGGTATGGGAGTAACAGACTGGATTACAAGTCGACTGTATTGCAGACATAGGGTAATATTTTTATGTAGGTTTTTGGTCATAAAAAACCCCAAAGTTGCTTGTATTGTTAAGACTGTGGTAGTATTATAGGTACTAGCAGATAAGAGAGTAATTATAAATTCCAAGATCTTAATTAAACATTGAAGTGATGAGTAGATACTCATTATATTGTCGATTAGAAAACTTAAGTTGAATGGTAAGGGCAATCGATGACAATAAGGACTCTAACAAACCTTTAGAATCAAGTTTTCTAACAGTAAGCTTACTTGCTTGAGATCTCAAAACTTTTCAAGGATAAATGTACAAATATATTTTTTTTAATGGTGATTTTGAGGTACATTACAATCCTTATCACTTTAGAGACATTCCAATCATTCGTAGTTAATTCTCATGTTAAAACATGTGCTCTTCAATTAGTGCTCATTTCATAGACTTCCATTATTTACACTTGTCTTTTCCAATTTCTATACTAAATTTTGGGAGCAGTCACCTATAAAGAGAGAAAATATGCTAAAGGAAGATAATGAACTGTATGAATGAATGAAMCTTTTATTATTTCCCTTGGAAGACCCAAACAGGATCCAAAAACAKAGTGCRTAAGATTTATKTTKCTCTATATAGYTGTATAAGATATGTGATGTGCAAATATGAGATATATATCTCAAATTAAATTGTCAATCAATAAATTTAGTAAACTGTTTCTTCTCTGCCAATGCTAGAAAGAATATTTTTTTTCTGCATTCGAATAGCTCCATGAGAAGATTTCTACATGCTTGATTGGAAAATTCAGCAATTTATATAGCTCCCTAAGTTGAAACTGAAATTGATGTGAAAATCACAAAGTTTCTTTTTAAGGTCTTTCTCATACTAAGAAAATACATAATCAGGGAAATCTGTGCAAATGCCTAAACTCTTCTGCAAAACTGCATATACAGGGAATTAGTTTTTTCTGAATCGTGAACAAAAAATCAGTTTGTTTTTTCAACTTCAATCCATATGAAGATGTTTTAATTCTTGAAATTCAATTCTGTTATCCTGTTCAGTGTACCTCTTTTTCAACGTCTTTCAATTCACTTGTTACAAATTCTCACACTGGAACACTGAAAGCCTATGTATGCAATATATCACCTCAGGGCCAAGCCACTTATTGGTAGTCATAACAGGGATGGCATGTGACACAATAAATGAGATTCCAAAGATTTCCAGTGCACATGGATAACTTGCTTTAGTGCTTTCAATGATAATCTGCTTACTTGTGGCATGCACTCTCTTGAAGTAGGCCAAGTAAGAAATTAGCTATTGGCCTAGATAAGTGTTGGCACATATGAAACCCATATTATAGGCAATCAAACCAATGAAAGGCTACTAATGTGATTTTTCTATACAAATAGCTTGTTTTAGTGCTTTCAATCCCATTGAATGAAAAACAACTTACTTGTGGCATGCACTATCTTGAAATAGGCCAAGCAAGAAATTAGCTATTGGCCTAGATAAGTGTTTGTAAATTGTTTGCACATATGAAATCCATATTAGTATATATATGAATTTAATTACAAGAAATAAAACCAAAGAAAGACTATTAATGTGATTTCTCTATATAGATACCCATTTTGATAACTCGTATGTAAATATTTTTCTGTTTGAAGTGAGGTGCTACAAAATGGTAATTTATGATCAAACCATCAGTGGCCAAAAATAATAAATAGCAGTGTAGTAATTTATTTTTGATTACTTTAATGTTGCATCCATTCTAAGTCAGAGAAAAGCTTCAATTATGTGAATCATATACATACTAAAAATTACATCTAATGCTTTGTAAATAGAAGAATTCCTATTTTAAACATTTCATTTTTACAAAGAACTTGTAACAAATATCCTTGTGAACATTGTGAATTGAAATAGGTTTCTTGACAGCCTCCTTGAGCCTTTGATGTTATGATTGGAGTAACTCATACAGGATCTAGTCCCATATCTGGAAAATGCCAAATAGGTAACAATTTGATGTCAACAATAACAAAATTTAATAAATATCATAATATGTGCCATCTAAAAAATAGATTCATACCATCAAAGAATATACAAGAATGTTAACATCTTGGTGAATAGCTTCCATTGGGAACGTATTCCCCCACAACAAGGGCACTTATCAGGGGAAACAACAATACAAGAAAAACATAAGTTTATTGAGAGGCTTCTCATTTGTATGGATCAAGCGTCAACTGAACATGGAATTAGAATTTAAGAGAAACTAGTTTTCAAAGCCTTCTCAGATGGCTAACAGGATCCTCATCACCTGCTGTTAAATACCAAAAGATGTTTTAAATTCAGCCAAGCAATGAAAAATAATATTAAGTTTTGCATATAATTGAACCTATTAAATTCAAATCAATAAATACTCTCAGAAGATTTGGACAATTTGATCTGAATTGAGACATTCTGCATGACCATCATCAGCAAAACCACAACATTAATGAGAGAAGAAGATTCCCGGAACATATAAATAGTTCATTATTATTAATCATGAAGCAGATCTCTTCCGGTCTTTCAAATAAAATTTTGCAGCTAAATGGTCAGATGAATCATGAACTCTTTGTGTCTACAAATAATTAATCATAACAAGGAATATGCATATCCCTCCTTAAAATTGATTTAGGTTTCAAGTTAGTTGCCCATTGACTTAGATCATTAATCATTTAGCAAGTTTGCAACCTCTCCCAATATTAAATTGCAACAATTGAGTAATAGTGAAACATAAGACTATTATCTATACATTCCTAGCTTAAAGCCCCCCAAAAATGACTCAGCTACAAACTACTAGTACATAAAAATATCAAAGGGTCCATTGCCAACAATTCTTTCTAGTGTATATAATAAGACATTGAACATTGTCATTCATCTGGGAAGCCTTGAAAGCTAGAGTGGCATTTGGATTACCAATGCCAGGACACTTATTCACAGATGGCATGGAAAACATGACTGTAAAATGAAAATATACAAAAGCAACTAATTTGAATAGTTGCAGAGGACATGTATCTCTCTCGGGAAAATTTTAAATCTCTCTCGCATATACTACCACAACAAAAGTAAAGTTCAATATACATCATTTTTTTCGTGCATCCAAATCATTCATGTAAACCCTCATGAGTAGATAAGAAGATCATGTAAACCCTACCACAAGTTAGCCAGAGAAGTGGGTTCATGCACTTGCTGAAGAGGAACCAGAGAAGTGGGTTGAGAAAAAACCATAAAGACTACAAATAAGTGGGTTTATCATTGTATTTCAAGGTTAATTATTGTCCAAAGGTTGCAAAGGTTAATCTTCATGCTAATGGTATATTTAAAGGACTTAATACGTTGTCTTGATGCATTCTTTACACAGTTCATTCATCCATTATTGACTAGCAATTATGAGGTTCGTCTTGGCTTTGTTTTTGGAAATTCAAATATGAGATAAACTTATATTGAGGGCTATTTTAATTCTCTGGTGAAAAGAGCAGCATCACAATTGAAGAAATTGAGTACAAAGTGTTCTTTTCAGTGCTTTGAACTATTATTTGGAGCTTTATATAATTTGCATGATTAGATGACAATCCCATAGCCTCATACATGATAGAATCTTATGGAAGCTTTGCAACCCTGCCAACCCTGAAATGGAGAAAACTATTGTTTCCCTCTTTTCCTTTTCTTGTTATTCTTCCCAGATTCTTGCTTGTTGATGGTCTTAAATTCTAGAAAAGATGGAAAGTTCTTCCTCACAAATATATAGGGGTTGGGAATGGTTCATATATATTATCCCAATTCCTATTTATTCCTTCAGCTTTGGCCCGGGTATGAGGGTTAACTATTCCACCAAAATTTCCTACACTGGCACCCAAAGATTTGACACATGTAATAACTAATCTCCTATTTTTAAGGCACTATTTCTACAAAAGAAAAGACATGTGTGCCACTTTGACTATTTTCTAGTCTTGATATTATTCGAGAGATCCTCTTGATTTTATGAAACTTTGAACCTTATCTGACCAATTCCTGTGAAATGACATTCTACAACCAGTTTTCAGCAAAACATAGTGTAATTTTCTTGTTTTGCGCTGAAAAATTAGCTGTATACTCTGTTTTTTCCTTTCTTGCATGCTTGATTGATTTCTGTAAGTCTTAGCAGCTGAAGAAGAGTTGGAGAAACCTTCCCTAAACATCATTGTCATATGAGTTGTGGTTACTTTTAGTACTTACCAAACCATCATCTAAACTAATTGCTTGAGCCTTAGATTCCCTTTTTATTTTTTCTTCCTATCCTCCATAGTTTAGTTCCTTCATAAATCTCCCAAAAAGATTTTCACATTGATCTCTCTGATGAATGGCATGTTTGGAGCATGAACACTGCATTTGAATTGGCCAAGAGAATTTCTAGCTTTCAGGATGAGACTTCTTCCCTGGCTTGTTAAAGGCTCTTCCCATTAGTCATTGATATTTATCAACATTTGATGCCTCGCCCTTAAAACTAAGCATTGAATACTTGACTAGTTATGACTAGCAACACAATTAATATGCTTACAAGGCTGTGCTAGACTTGGTACTGAACCCAACATTGTCACTTTTGCATCCTTATCGAATGTCCATATGTGCCCAAACAACCGCAGGCAAGATGACTTAAGGTGGGGAGTCGATGACCACAGTTGCAAGATAAGATGACTTAAGGTTCATAATAATCTGATTTATATCATCTAAAATTTTGATGGTGCGTTTTTGAGCGCTAACACTCACAACATTAACAATAGACATCAATCACATAACTTATCTCTTTTTGGCTATCACTCTCCTTTGAATGTGCATGCATACTCCAACCATATACTTATGGATTCTTTGAAGCTACTCTCAAGGCAATGCATGACTTATCAAGGCAAGGCAAAACATGTCAAGGAAAGGCATGGCTTGTCAAGGCAAGGCATGGCATGTCAAGGCAAGGCAAGGCATGGCATGCCAAGGCAAGGCATGTCAATGCAAGGCATGTCATTTCAAGGCAAGGTTTGTCAGTGCAAGGCAAGGTCTGTCAATTAGGTTAGGAAATTGAGGCTTTAGGTGAGGTCGTTGGAGGATCCCCTAAACTTTACAAGGTTTTATAATTTAGTGAAAGATTCGCCAATATTTTACAAGATTTTATAATTCAATGAAAGATTCACCAATATTTTACAAGATTATATAATTGACTAAAAAATTCGCCAAAAAATTATATATACATTTTATATTATTGATAAAATAGCCTTCAATTTTTCCTATGTATCATGGGGATTCGCCCATTTATTATACATATAAATTTAGGGGGGGTTCTTAAAATCACCCTTGCACACTGTCACTGTGAGATATGCCACTATAAACCTGTACCAATATGTTCCAACAACTCGAAACCAACATGTACCAAATCATGTGATCAACCTGTACCTGTAACCTTCTAGTACCAAAAAAAAACCAATAGGTACACGACATATCTTTGTTGCAACTCGTGTGTGTACGGAACTTGTTTGTATTGCAGCCTGCGTATGTATGCGGCCTATCTATACTGCATCCTATGTATTCCTTTTGAAAACTAGGGTTTTCACCTTCCTGAAAAAATCTGACCCTTTGCTAACTCTGTCACATCAGCCTACAACCTGACACTATGTCCAAAATGTAGTTGTGCTCTATGCATCTATCCTCACACATATCCCTTAACCAAGTGCATCCATATCTCTCTAGTCATGTGCCATACATGTGTGTATAATCATGAACACGTGTAATACCCTCACATTGACTAGACATCAAACCCTCACTGATATACAACTTCACACTACATCAACAAATTCACAACCACTTCACAACTACAAGCTCTCAACCATGTACCACAAAAACCGTTAACCATATTCCAAGAAATACAAGATGTTCCTCAACACTAACAAGATGTACCAATGATAGATATCAAATATACCAACACTGTATTCCTATAGATATGGCATATATAGTAAGTTCCATACAACCAATAGACTCTCTAGAGAAAATCCTCAAACCCCCATACTAATTCTAATGTAGACAACAAAATCCAACTAGACATAGAAATAAGACATACCTTTTGAACCTATAGATAGATCTATTGTACATGATGACTGTAGACCTTTCTGGGAGATTTATTTTATACTCTATAGACCTGGCATCTTCATCTCCTCAAGTTTTCATGGATTTTCCCAATTGTACATTCCCTTCTCCACTGCAACCCACATACACCTCAAGAAGGTTTTTTTTTTTCAATATTTTCTGCAATTCTGAAACTTTCACTGTCAACCCTTCGTGCTACCTCAAACTTGTGTAACTTCATTTGTATCAATGATTACCTGCAATAAACCTTACACAATAATAAATATTCAACATTCTCAATTGGTGCTAATAGGAGAGCCCTGCTCTCTTATTTATACTTCCATGTAGTGTCCTCAAGGGGTTACCTTATAACCAAGTTAACCCAATTTCCTTCTTTTAAGGCTAACCCACTTCTAACCACTTCTCCACTCATAACCACTTTATCCACAAATAGTAAAATCTCCACTTCTAGTTGCAACTAATTTATTTTTAATTATTTTCTTATTGCAACAACTTAACCCATGATTAACTCCTAGTTTCACCCACTTGACTAGTCAACTTCTTCTAGGAGCTTCTATAATAATTTAACTTCTTTGACCTTCTAGATAACTCATGAGGGTTATCCAACTTCACAAGGCCATAAATCTCTAACCGTGAGGAGTTATGTGGCGTTCCACATATTACCAGAAATGGCATGACATGTACTAACCATCTAGAATAGTCTTACCAACAAATATTTCAATCTTCATACCATTATACATCAAACAAAATGAAGTCCCTTAACCATATTGTTTGGGATACTAGAATTTTCTACCAAAATTTCTTTAAGGGTTGACATCAATGAAAACCAACCCAATTAATCAACAATATCACCCTTTGGCATTGATGGCAACACTCTGATGCAACACTGAAGTTATATTTCTCATGCTCCCCCTGTGACCATCGCTCCCCTTGGAAACATGCCTCTATGTTATCTCTCCAAACATCTAACTCTAGAACTGTGCATTTGATGAATCTCACCCCCTTTGACATCAATGGAAAAGGAAACTAATTGTCGGGGCTACTCCCCCTAACTGAACTATCATTGGGGCTACTCCCCCTAACTGAACTCTTCCTGAAACTGCTCCCCCAAATTGAACTGTCCTCTTTATGGTGCTTCCTCATGTAAATATAATACATATAAGATAATCATTCAAAAGCATTCATTTTGGAGTAGAAATTACAACGCGTCTCTGTCGAAGATACTCAAAAGCTTCCCTTGGAAGCGGTTTTGTAAAGATATTTGCAACCTGTTCTTTTGTTCCTAAATATTCAACTTTGATGTTCCTTTCTGCAACATGTTCTCGTAGAAAGTGATACTTGATTGGAATGTGCTTCATCTTGGATTGTATCAGTGGATTATTTAAGATATTGATGGCGCTTGTATTATCACAATATATTGGAATGGGCTCATCATACTCAACTTGTATATCTATGAGAGTTTGTTTCATCCATATAACATCTGTACAACATGTTGTTGTTGCAATATACTCTGCTTCAGTTGTAGACAATGATCTTGATGACTCTTTATTTCTTAGCCAATATACCAAACACTCAACCAAGTAGAACATTGCTCCACTTGTACTTCTTCGATCACCAATGCAACTTTCCCAATCTGCATCTGTGTAGGAAATAAGTGATAGATCCTTTCCTTTTGGATACCATAATCCAAACTTTCTCTTACCCTTGAGATATCTGAATATCCTCTTTACTGCTAGAAGATGTGATTCCTTTGGTACTTCTTGAAATCATTCCACCTGTCCAACTACCTGCATTACATCTGGTCTAGATGTTGTCACATAAAGTAAGTTTCCAATCATTGACCTATACTGCCTCTGATCTGTATACTTTGAATCATCATCTTTTCTTAACTTGCAACTGGTTTGCATAGGAGTATTGACTGGTTTGCAATCTTCCATTCCAAACCTCTTTAGCATTTCTCTGATATACTTTGTTTGAGAAATAAAAATTCCTTGGTTTCTTTGACATATCTGAAGACCCATAAATACATTTCAAATTCATTTTGCATATTCTTTGCAAATTTTTGGCTCAACCTATCATCATCACTTCCAAAAATAATATCATAAACATAAACTTCAATTAATAAAATACTATCTTGAGTTACCTTGATGTAGAGGTTGTTGTCTTCATTTCCTTTTCTGAACCCTTGTTGTAGATATCTATCCAGTCTAGAATACCACGCTCTGGGGGCCTGTTTTAGACCATACAAATCCTTCTTCAACCTGCAAACATAATCTCCATTCTCTGACAACTGAAATCCTTCCAGTTTCTCAATGTAGACTTATTCTTCTAGTTCCCCATTCAGAAAGGCTAATTTCACGTCCATATGATACACTTTAATATTCTTGGAGTGTGCATAAGCTAGGATCAATATGATTTCTTCCATTCTGGAAACTAGGGAAAATGTCTCTTCAAAGTTGATACCGTCAACTTGCACGTATCCTTTACATATCAATCTAGCTTTGTTCCTGGTAATCTATCCATATTCATTCAATTTATTTCTGAAGACCCACTTTGTGTCGATCACATTCTTGTACCTTAGTCTTTGAACCAATTCCCAAGTGTCATTCTACTCTATCTGATCCAACTCTTCATCCATGGCCTTTATCCATAATTCATCCTTGTTGGCTTCTTCAAAACTGTTTGGTTCAATCGAGGATAATAGTGCTAGGTGTAGTTGTTGTGGTGAATGAATTCTTCTTCTAGTCTCAACTCCTACATCTTTGTTCCCGAGAATTTGATCTAAGGGATGATTCTTCTGTATTCGTTTGCTAGGTGTCTTTGGAGGTACTTGTTATTATTTCTCTTTTACTTCTATATGATCTTATTCTTCTTCCCCTTCTGTTACTTCTTCATCCTTTGCTTCTTTTTCATAAACATGTTCCACTGAATCCTTTTCTTCTTCCTTTATCTTTCGTCCACCTGTCTCATCAACCGCTACATTGATTTTTTCCACAACTTTTTTGAGCCTTAGATTGAAACATTTGTATGCTTTCCTTGTACTCAAGTACCCAACATGTATGCCTTTGTCCACACAAGAATCAAACTTTCTCATTCTTCCATCTTCTCTTTTGATGTAGCATTTGCTTCCAAAAACTCTGAAGTGCTTCACAATTGATGGTCTTCCTTGCCATAACTCGTAGGGATTTTTGTCACCGTTGTTTCTGAGCATTACTCAATTTTGAATTTGAATTGTTGTATTCACTACATGTGTCCAAAACACATATGTCAACTTATAATCCATTAGCATTGTTTGATCCATTTCCTGTACTATCATGTTCTTCCTTTTGACAACTCCATTATGTTGAGGTGTCCTACCAACGAAGAATTGTCTTTTTATTTCATTTTTGTTGCAGAAATCCATAAATTCCTTAGAAGTAAATTCCTCTCCATTATTAGATCTCAAACATTTTATTTTTGAATCCATTTCATTTTCAACCATTTCCTTGTATACTTTGAAGTTTTCAAATGCTTCTAATTTCTTCCTGAGAAAACAAATTGCAGTCATCCTTGTATAATCATAAACCAATAACATAAAATATTTCTCACCTTTTAAGCCCTTTGTTCTAGTTGGTCCAACTAGATCAGTATGCACAATTTCCAATGGTCTTGGTGTGGAGTATTCCTTTGATTTGAAACTAGTCTTTAGTTGTTTTCCTTGTTGACAATTCTTGCATAATGTGTTGGTTACCTTCATTATCTCGGGAATTTCTCTAACTGCTTCCTTTTTGTTGACTTTGACAAGGTTATTGAATTTTATGTGACCCATTCTTTTGTGCCATAGCCAAACTTCATCTTCCTTTCCTAGACAACACTTTTCATTTCCAATTTCACTTAATACATATATGTTGCTTGAAGTTCTTGCAGTTGTTGCAACCAATTTGCTCGAACCTGATTTTCTTATCTTGCACTTCTGTGAATTGAACATAAGTTTGTAACCTTGGTCACACATTTGAATTACACTTAGAAGACTATGTTTTATATCTTCCACTAGCAGAACATTTTCTTCCTTGGTATCCTTGTTTCCAATTCTGATTGTGCCCTTTCCAATGATTCTAGTTGAGTCTTCATTTCCAAACGAGACTGATCCATCTATTTTATTACTCAGTGTTAAAAACCTGTCCTCATCACCTATCATGTGCTTTGAGCAGCCACTGTATGTTATAAAAACAGGATCATGAAGCAATAAAATAAAGCAAATGTGGAAATAAAATAAAGAAGGTACATAATACAATCAAGACACAGATATATGTGGTTCACCCAATGTGGGCTACATCCACGAGATAAATTTCCAGGTCCTTCCTTTTTATTATCCATAAAAATGAAGGGATACAACCTACAACACACTCGTTATAACTTCCTCTTCTTTCTCTCGCAGTCTCCTCTCTCATAATACAATATTCATGATAATACACAGCTGCAATACAATTCCCTCATAAAAGAGGGTCGCCTTCTAGGTAAAAAACCCTAACATAATATCTATTGTCATATCTATGACTTAATAATGAACGGTCAATATTGACTATCAAATTACAATATACATTTGCAAGGCAATTTTTCCTTCAGGGGCTTCTCCCTCGAACCCCTGTTGGTCCCCGGACCCCATAGGGGGGAAAGCCCCCCTGTAACCCCCCTGCATTTTGGGGTGTACAGTCTTCATGGGGTATAAACACGGATGGAAAAAAAAACTCTGAATCAGGAAGATAATCAGGCTCCAAAACCAACAATCTCCCACTTGGAGATTGATCACAACAACTCCACCATTGTTGTATTTGTTGGAATATGATTCTTCTTGGACTTGGAAAATTTTTCATCTCCTCCTTCATACATGAAGGCCAATTGAAATTGAGAAAGAAATCAGTTTCTCCCTGATTACTCCCTTTGTTAACATGTCTACAGGATCTGTAGGATTTTGGCTAGTATGTATCTTTTCCAACTTCAAATTTCCATCTTTCAAGACAGATCATATGAAATGGTACATGATTTGTATATGCTTAGTCTTCGAATGGAAGGCTGTGTTTTTTGCAAGATGAATGACACTCTCACTGTCACAGTACAACCTATTATTCTCCTGCTTCTTTCCCAATTCCTCCAAAAATCTCTGTAACCAGATCATCTCTTTACTAGCCTCTGTAGCAACAACATACTCTGCTTCCGTTATTGAAAGTGAATCAACCTTTTGCAGTTTCGAAATCCAACTTATTGTTGTTCCACCTACAGTAAAAACATACCCCGTGGCGCTCCTCCTTCTATCTTTATTACTTGTCATATATGAATGAACATATCCTTGTAGAATAGAGTCTAAACCTCCAAAACATAATGCATGAGTAACAATACTTCTCAAATACATGAGAATCCATTTTACTACCTCCCAATGTTCTTTACCTAGATTTTTCATATACCTTCTTACAACTCCCATTGCATGTGCAATATATGGTCTTGTGCAAACCATCGCATACATCAAACTTCCAACTGTTGATAAATAAGGGACCCTAGACATGTAGTCTATCTCCTTATGTGTCTTGGGACATATTTCCTTGGTCAATTTTAAATGTTTGGCCAAAGGTGTACTAACTGGTTTTTCATTCTACATTCTAAACCCCTCCGACACCTTCTCTATGTACTCACCCTGAGACAATATCAATTTGCGATTTTTCTTGTCTCTTGTTATTCTCATACCAAGGATTTTCTTTGCAGCACCCAAATCCTTCATCGCAAATTAATTAGCTAATTTATTCTTGAGCACATTTATATCCTGCATATTAGAGCCTGCAAAAAGCTTATCATCTACATACAATAGAAACATAATATAGCCTCCATTTGATAGCCTTTTAAAATAAACACAATGATCAGAATGAAATCTACTATAACCTTTTTCTGTCATAAACCTGTAAAACTTCAAATATCGCTTCCTTGGAGCTTGCTTTAGGCCATACAAGCTCTTCTTCAACATGCATACCAAATTTTCCTTCCCTTTGACCTCATACCCCTGTGGCTGCAACATATAAATATCTTCATCCAAATCCCCATGGAGAAAAGATGTTTTTACATCTAAATGTTGAAGATTCAAGTCTTCTACTTCCACAAGACTTAAAATATTCCTAATTGAAGTCATTTTAACAACAGGAGAAAATATTTCATCAAAATATATACCTTTCTTTTGTGCAAACCCCTTTACAACAAGTCTAGCCTTGTACCTCTTTTCTCCTCCATATTCTTCCTTCAACCTGTAAACCCATTTATTCTGCAATGCTCTTTTTCTTATAGGCAACTGAACCAAGTCCCAATTCTGGTTATTTACCAAGGAATCCATTCCCTCTTTCATGTCTTTCTCCCACTTCCTTTTAGTGTCTATCTGCATTGCCTCTTCATAACTTTTTGGTTCACCAGAATCAGTCAACAATAAATAATACAATGAAGGAGAGTATCATTCAGGGGGTCTACTTAACCTGGTATATATTCTAACAATACTTGCAGGAGTTTGGGGTACTTGTTTCTCCTATTGTTGTACATTTTGATTTTCTGGTACCTTTGGAATTTCTTTTTCAGTGATCTCATCAAGCAGTGTGTATTTTGGTTTTTCTTCTTCATATTTCATTCCCTGCAACTGATCTTTATACATGACCTTCTCATTAAATATGACATCCCTACTCCTAATGATTTTTTTATTTTCATAATCAGATCTTTGTCGAATGCAATAAACCCAAGTTTTTCTAGTTGCATCATCAATAAAAGTAACATAATAACAAGGGACACCGAGAGATGATGCTTGAGCTGGCCCCCATAAATATGTATGCACAAGCTCTAACTTTTCATTCTTCTTTACCTTTCCAACTCTGAGAAATCTGAATTTCTTATGTTTTCCATAAACACAATGCTCACATAAACCAAATCAATTTGTTTAATATCTAGTAACAAATTTCTTTTCTGAAGTATCTGTGCCCCCTTCTCACTCATGTGTCCAAGCCTATGATGTCACAATGTTGTATCCACTCATGTTTAAGCTGAAGAGATAGAAGAGTCAGTATTACCAGTACATAAATACATTGTACCTACCTACTCTCATTTTGCTATCACCAATGATCCTTTGGTGACCTTCCATGCCTTATCTGTAAATATAGATATACAACCTTCACTTGCCAACTGCCCTGTTGAAATTGGATTTTTCCTTTGATCTGGTACATGTCTTACCTCTTTCAATAACCATTGGTTTCCATTATTTTTCTTTATTTGTACCTTACACATTCCAACAATTTTTCATGGTGCATCATCAGCCAAATGAACCTGTCCAAATTCACCTTGAACATAATCTAGAAAATTTTCCCTATGGGGCGTGGCATGAAATGAAGCCCTTGAATATACTACCCAAGACTTAGAAATATTATCTACAGAAAGAATCAAAGCATCTTGTAACAGATAACCTATTACATTTGCTTCTTGATTTTTCTCTTGTTGTCCATCTCTTTGTTTCTTTGGAGCTCTACAGTCTTTCTTCAGATGTCCTTTCTTCCCACAATTCCAACACTCTATCTTTCCTAGTCTAGATTTGGATCTACCCTTTCTAGAATTCCCATGGTTTCCTGAGCCCTTTCCTCTATCATTTTGTCTTCCTCTTTTCTCCACAATCAATGCATTATGTGATGTCTCATATGTTCTTTTCCGTCGCATTTCCTCTCCAAGGATAACACCAACAACATCATAAAATTTTAGAGTGTTTGAACCAGAGACAGTGTTACTTGCAACCATGACCAAGCCATTCCATCTTTCTGGTAATGAGCACATGATTAGAATTCCACTTTTACAAAACTTAGTTGATTAGTCACTGTATTAAAGTCATTTAAATGATCTGCAACAAACCCACCTTATGAAATATTCATATTAAATAATCTCTTCATTAGAAATACCTTATTAGACACCGAGGGTTTTTCATATAGTTTAGCCAATGTGTCCATCAACTCCTTTGTTGTATTTTCTTTTGAAATATTGAAAGCCACCAATGTTGCCATGCTCAACCATATTGTTCCTACTGCCTTTCTATCAAGAACCTCCCATTCTTTGTCCTTCATGGTCATTGACTTATTTGTTATTCCTCCCAATAGTAGGAATGGATCCTTCTGATATAAATAATTTTCCATCTGCATATTCCATAACTCGTAGTTTTGGATGTTAAATTTATCAACCCTAAACTTTCCATCTTCCGCTATTGCTCCCACTCGAACCAAGAACCCTCTTTTCCTGTGAGATATCTTTCGCTCTGATACCAGTAGTCAAAAAAACAGGATCGCAGAGCAATAAAATAAAGCAAATGTAGAAATAAAACACAGAAGATACATAATATAATAGAGACACAGATATACATGGTTCACTCAGTGTGGGATACATCCACCATAGAAATTGTCAGGTCCTTCCTTTTTATTATCCATCAAAATGAAGGGATACAACCTACATCACACTCATTGTAACTTCCTCTTCTTTCTATCACAATCTCCTCTCTCAGAATACAATAGTTGTGATAATACACTACCACAATACAATTCCCTCATTAAAGAAGGTTGTCTTCTAGGGCAAAAAACCCTAACATAATCTCTATCGCCATATCTATGACTTAATGATGAATGGTCAAGATTGACTATGAAATTACAATGTACATTTATAAGGAAATTTTTTCTTTGGGGGCTTCACCCCAAACCCCCATCGGGGGATGATTCCCCCGGACCTTGCAAGGGGGAAAGCCCCCCTGGAACCCACCGCATGGAGGGGTGTACATTCTTCCGGGGTGTACAATCTTCATGGGGTATAAACACAACTGAAAACAAAGACCTCTGAATCAAGAAGATAATTAGGCTCCACAACCAACATTGTCAACATACCAACCATGTTTCATGTGTTTAGCTTGTAGAGAGAGTGTGCATTATTCATTGTTATATTGATTCTTCTTTCTTATCCATATTATCTGTTTAGGTTCATGTCTATGATTGTTTTTATTATGTTGTGATTCTTTAGGAGGGACTACCATTTTACAATCTTTGGCCATGTGTCCAAAGTTGTTGCACTTTTAGCATTCCACTTCAATGCTCAAGGATTCAAACCTATTGTAGCTTCTTCTATGTGTTTCATTAGGACTTCTTGGATAACCATTTTTTGCATGACTTTCAAAGTCATTTATGTTTCTTTTGTTTTCTCTGCAATTTATAGATTTATGTCTAAAATTATTACATGCATAACATAAACCAAAGAAGATAGTTTGATACCTGGGAGTTGAAACTATTATGAAAGGAGTTACTCTTCTGAACCCATATTCTTCTTGAAATCCTTTTCGTTCTGACTGTTGTGGATTCTGGAATTTGAATTTTCTGGGTGGTGGAACATCTCTATGATGAAACCTCTTGTTCTCTTCCTTCTTAGGAGATTCGTTGACTGTCTCTGCATAGCTTCTTGATTTTTTTTATTGATTTGTGTTTTTGGAGCTTGAACCTCTTTCTGTCGGATTTTATCCTAGCCCAAACTTGTCATGATGTGGCCTCTAACTATTGATAATGTTATCCAAAACCTTAGAGCTATTCTACGTTTTTTTTTATTGAATGTCTTTTCTCATTGTGACAACATTTGCTTCCCAATTTCCAATGATCTTATCTTTTTCTTCCAATTGTTCTTTGAGTGCTTCTTCAATTTTTTTTTCTTCTTCAGCTTGCATTTTTAAATTAGAGATCATCTGCTCTAATTCTTCATAGTTGGAATTTTGCGTTTCCTCTTTTCTTTTTAGTTCTCCCTGTAGTGCTTTGTTTTTCTTCTTTTCCCTTTTTATAACATCTATGACATTCAAAAATTCTTCTTTGTAGTCAACTTCTGCCTCTTCATATTCTTCTTCAGTGTCTTCTACTGTCATGAATATAACTCTTTTTTTCTCACTTTCATTGACTTCATCTTCGTTTGATGAGGAGCTATCTTCTTTGATACATAAACTTTTCTTGGAGACTTTCTTTTTGGTTCTTTTGCCTTTGTATATTTGTTTTCTATTTGAATCATCTTCTTCATTTATTTTCTTTTTCTTATGAGGACATTTGTTAGCAAAATGACCAATACCATCACAATTAAAACAAATCAATGGAAGATTACCTCTATATCTGTTGTCGGTTCCCTTTTTCAGTCTTCTGATGAAGTTGGCTACTTCTTCGTAATCTTTTGAGATGTCACTGTTGTTGTATTGTTTTTCCTTTTGATTTCCCTTTTGCTTTGAATTCTTGGATGCTTTGAATGCTGCTTATTTTGTAACTGGATTCTCATGTTTGGTTCTCATTTCACAGGATGTGAAAATTACATGTAGTTCATCCATGCTTATTGAATCCATAATTGTTCTTTCTTCTAGTGCTGAGACATTAGGATCAAATCTCATTGTAAGAGATCTTAGTACCTTTTGAACAATTATAGATTCATCAACTTCTTCTCCCATTTCTCTGATTGCATTCACTGTTTCATCAAATCATAAGAAGTAAGTTGCAATATTCTCATCTTCCTTCATCTTTAGTTGTTCAAATTGACCTATGCAAGTTTGAAACTTTGCTTCCTTGAATTTTTCATATCCTTCATAAATATTATGAAGTTTGTCCCAACTCTCCTTTGTGGAGTTGCAATGCATAACTTTTCCATATACTAAATCACCAAGACCATTTAGAAGTGCATTTTTTTCATTTGAATTATTTAGAATGAGTTTCCTTCCATTGTCATTTGTTGGCGTAACTGTTGGTTATTTAGACCATCAAAAATTGATTTCCAAACCTCAAATCCATGTTCTTGTACATATGTTTTCATCCTTCTACTCCATAATGCATAGTTATTTCCATCAAATTGTGGTATTCCATTTTTATACATATTGTTTCTCTCCATGATCTACCTTTCAGTGGTTAAACTAACTTTTGAAGGAAATTTCTTTGATACCAATTGTTGGATTACTGAGAGGGGGGGTGAATCAGTAATATAGATTTTTAATCCTTTTTAACCATAGTATATAAGTGGTGTTTATATTTATGATCAATATACCATTATCATTCAACAAGTGTAAAGTAAATAAACCATGAACAATGAGAAATCATACACATACATAGTACACCAATATTTTTACGTGGAAACCTAATGTAAGATAAAACCACATAATGTTTTTTCTTATATGTATTAAGAATTACTTTCATTGGAAGCACCAACTTCCTTTGTCCTCCAGCTGCAACTTGAAGGAGGCTCTGACCCCCCTATATTTTTCAGGCTACAACCTGAGGGAAGTTCTACTCCCTAATTCTCTGGCTACAACCAGAAGGAGGCTACAACCCCCTATGTTCTTCAACTACAACCGGAAGGTGGCTACAACCACCTATCCTTTCCTCGTCCAACCACCCTGAAAGATAAGTGAAATGATGAAACCACTGCCTCACTATCATTGTGAGATATGCCATTGTAAACTTGTACCAATCTGTGCCAACAACCTGTAACCAACCTATACCAAATCCTACAATCAACCTGTAATTGTAACCTTCTAGTACCAACAAAAACTAGCAGGTACACGACCTGTCTATGCTGCATCTCATGTATGTGCACGACATGTTTTTACTGCAGCATCCATATGTACGCAATTTGTCTATACTGCAGCATCCATATGTACGCAATTTGT
Source organism: Picea engelmannii (assembly GCA_009831015.1). Taxonomy (NCBI): domain Eukaryota; kingdom Viridiplantae; phylum Streptophyta; class Pinopsida; order Pinales; family Pinaceae; genus Picea; species Picea engelmannii. The sequence goes on along the minus strand of ML784332.1, from coordinate 633,275 downwards.
CTATACTGCAGCCTGCGTACGCCTTCTGAAAAATAGGGTTTTCACCTTCCTGGAAAACTATGACCCTTTGTTGACTCTATCACATCAACCTACATCCTGACATTGTGTCCAAAATGTAGGTGTGCCCTATGCATGCATCCTCATACATATCCCTTAACGAAGTTCATCTATATCTCTCTAGTCATGTGCCATACATGTGTGTATAATCATGAACAAGTGTAATAACCCTCACATGGACTAGACATCAAACCCTCACTGATATACAACTTAACAATACATCAACAACTTCACAACCACTTCACAACTACAAGCTCTCAACCATATACCAAAAAAACCTTTAACCATATGCCAAGAAATACAAGATGTGCCTCAACACTAACAAGATGTACCAATGATAGATATCAAATATACCAACCATGTATTCATTTAGATATGGATTATATAGTAAGTGTCATACAACCAATATCCTCTCTAGGGAAAATACTCAAACCCCCTTAAGCATTTCTCATGTAGACAACAAAATACAACTACACATAGAAATAAGACATACCTTTTGAACCTGTAGATAGATTTGTTGTACCTTATCACTGTAGACCTTCCTGGAAGCTTGCTTTCAGACTCTAGAGACCTAACATCTACATCTCCTCAAGTTTTCATGGATTTTCTCAATTGTACGTGCCATGTTATACTGCCAGCACATGTACGTATGCGCCCTTCTCCACTGCATCCCGCGTACACATAAAAAAATAGTGTTTTTTAGTATTTTCTGCAATTCTAAAAATTTCGTCATCAACCCTTCGTGCTACCTCAGACTTGTGTAACTTCATATTTATCAATGAGTACCTATAATAAACCTTACACACTAATAGATATTCAATGTGGTCAATAGGTGCTAATAGGAGAGCCTTGATATCTTATCTATACTTCCATGTAGCTTCCTCAAGGGGTTACCTTCTAACTAAATTAACCCAATTTCCTTCTTTTAAGGTTAACCCACTTCTGACCACTTGTCCACTCATAACCACTTTATCCACAAATAATAAAATCTCCACTTCTAATTGTAACTAATTTATTTTTAATTATTTTCTTATTGTAACAACTTAACCCATGATTAAATCCTAGTTTCACCCACTTGATTAGTCAACTTCTTCTAGGAGCTTCTAGAATAATTTAAATTCTTTGACCTTCTATATAACTCATGACGGATCTCCAACTTCACAAGGCCATAAATCTCTAACCGTGAGGAGTTATGTGACATTTCATATATCACCGGAAATGGCATGACATGTACTAACCATCTAGAATAGACTTACCTGCAAATATATTAATCTTCAGACCATTATACATAAAAAAATTGAAGTCCCTTAACCATATTGTTGGGGCTACCGAAATTTTCTACCAGACTTGCTTCAAGGGTTGACATCAACAAAATCCAACCCAATTAATCAACAATAATTATTCTTGACTGTGGCCTTATTAAAATCTCTATAGTCCGTGGATAAACGACATTCCTTAGACTCTTTCTTGGGAATGATGAAGGAAGGAGAGACACAAGGTAAAGAACTTAGTTGGATGTGGTTGGTATTAAGAATTTGTTGGAGCTGGTGTTATGCTTTTGCAGCCTCACTGTTATCGGATAAATCGGTAGGTGCAAACACTAACAGATCTCCCTAGATCCACCTAGATCTAGAACAAAACAGGAAAGGACACGACTCTTTCCCTAAGTTGTAGTCATTGAATCTACTAATAAGAAGGAATGAGTGACATACCTTTATATCGTTTCCTTAGGTCTCTGTTGTTCCCACTTCGCTCTGGTGCTCTTGTGAATTCAGGTCCAAGACAACACAAACCAACCAAAGTTAAGATAGAAAAGTATATTCAATGTCAACCTATGCATATGATCAAGGAGTTATCCTATAAAATAAGAGTGATTTTATGGGAAAGGGACATGTTTCTGTATTATATTAAATGAAACTAGAAGATACAACTTGGTCGCCTTGATGTCACAAGCTTCCTTTCAGTGACCCTTGGTTCCAACACACACACTTGCTCTGCACTTGCATGAAGAAGATCCAATACCTCTTGATAGATCAAATAAAGTCTTCAAGCTTCTTCCCAAGCAGGGTTCTTCACGCAATTCTTTCACCAATTCTTCATTCAATCTTGCTTAACCTTTTCCATGAGAAGCCTTTCAATATATAGGAGAAGGAGGGATGGTTACATGGATGAGGATGATCCCACCAAATCTGAGAAGTCAGTAGGATGCCAACCATGTGAATGCCAACTCATTTTCTAGAAGATCCCCTTCTAGAACCTTCGTGACCTCTTCTCCTTTCCAAACTTAAAAACAGGTTCACACCCTATCTATGGAGCAGACTGCGAACAGTTCACACCCTAAGTGTGGGTGGCCTGCGAGAATGATGGATTTTTTCACCCTGTAACATAGGCAGCCTGGGAACTCATCTTAAAAATGTGTTTTTTGGAAGAAGACAGTAGTCACTTTTCTCAGGCAAGAAGTCCTTGTGGGAGCCTGAATACAACACTATAGAGACATCACCAGAGTGACCAAAATAATGTGTAACAGAATGCCCCCCAAAGCATGAGGTTGGAATCTGTGACAGTCAAAATACTTTGTAAACTGTGTGTGTGTGTCAGAAACCAGGAGTGCACCTAATCGAAAACTTGTAAACAACCAAGCATCTGCAGAATATAATACCAGTTTTGAGGTAGGCATTCCCATGCTTAGATCACAAATGAATGGAATCACAAGCGTAAGTCATGGCCACCAATCATACACTATGGATCCATGCCGTCAAAATGCTACATAGCCACCAGGAATACATTGTGGATCTATGTGAGAAGACTTGAATTAAGACAAAGTGGATCTATGCACCGACAAAAATCATACATACTCCATAGTAGCCTGGATCAAAAATATGAGACCCAGGGTCTTCAATCCCGTCACCTGAAAGTACGAATCTAGCCATGCGATTACATGTGCTTAAGTCGAACATGGTAGAAACCACTTGATTACCGGTCATTGATGAAAACCGTTAACAGGTGTGAGGGAAATCACCATTGATGTCAATGACTCCCATGGTACCGAAGTACAATCCAAACGAATGCAAATGAATGAGCTGAAGTCGAGCACTCGGTGGAATCTCTCAATCAGGGATCAATGATGTGAAACCTCTGTCGAAAGCGAAGAGACCTGCCATTAAGGCATGCAGGTTCCAAGGTACTAAATGATTTCTAAGTCTCATTTCCAGATAATGAGTTGGAGTTGATGGAACAAGACTCGTCACAGGAGGGCCTTGATGTATCCCCCATCAATGACATGAAATAAGTAACAGATTTTGAGGATGAGACAAAGTATGAATACGAGTCGAAACGGACACAGGGAAGGCCAACATAGTAAGAATGGACAACTACATATGGCCGACTCAATAGAGGGCTCATGTGAACTTCTCTTGAACATATGAACGACACGACCAAGGACTTGGCAGCACCGACTCAAAGACGACCCAAGATATGACCTTGTAGCAAGTCGAATGAGAGACAAATGGATTTCCCAACCCGGATTCAAATGACGAATAGGGGGTGTCATGTTCAAGAGCGACGCTTACTGCTATTAATATGAATATGAAAGCACATCCCTTTCCCAAAATTCCCCCCACCATTTATGGTGAGTACCTCTTTATTTTTACGCAAGCTTGAGGAGGATAACATATGCTTGTTGATGTAAGCTCATCCTTCAGAGTATATTTAACGAACCCTAGGAAGGAGTGGCTCGGTCCCATTATGGGTTTGTCGATGTTTTTTTAACAAGTCCAAGGATAGAAAACTCGGGGATTTTTCATGTTTTGAGAGTCTAAAAAACACTTAAAGAGAACTCTCCCAGTTTCTTTTTCATAAAAGAGTTCGATGAGACCGAAAAAGTGATAAACTATCGCCCGTCGAGCGTTTTCTTCAAATACTTTAATGAGCGTGAAGAGAACAAGGTTGCTCAACGATCTTTTCATTTTTACGGAGCGTGAAAAGAGATTAAAGGATACTCTTGTGTGTTAGTCATTTTTGTGTTACCATGATGAGTACGAAAAAACGAGAAAAAGTATACTCAGTTACATTCTCATATATTTTCGAGCACGAGAACGAACGAAGACTAAGCTTGAGGTTTTGCCTACAAAAACCCTAAAAAAGTAGTCATACTTGCGACAAAAAGAAAAAAACACCCGTACCCCCTCGTTCGGACTTCGAAGTTGCTATATCTGCAAAAAACCATACTCACAAGGCTATTAGGGCATTAGGTTTTATAAGCAAAGCAATAAAAATAATATAAAAAATCAATAAAAAATAGTAAAAAGTGAATAAATATGGGCAAAAAGGACTTTTTACTATTTCATTGTGATTTTGCCAAAAACTTGTCCAACATACCTCATTTTCCCCCAAATTTCTTTGCTCGATTGCGGGAGGCACAAGTGATCATTCGGCGAACCATTTCAGTTAACAAGGTAAGTTCTTGATCTTTCAACTTTTCCATGGTTTATTTTTAGTGTTTTAAATCCATTTTAGGGTCACACCATGCACTCGAGCATTCTCACAGGCAGGCCTTGCAGGACCTACGAGAATCTCGCACTATGCCAAAGGCTCACTTGCGAGGGCTGAAACAGGGATTTTAAAGTTAAATTTTGCTCAATAAAAATTATGCAAAAGTTTGAAACAAGTTGCTGACTCTTCTCTCATGGATCTTGTCCAAGTGTTTGACCATCACAATGCTAGAGTGGCGAGAAAGAGAACATGAGGAGGATGATGCCATTACCAGGAATGACCCGGGTATAGTCGCTACCCTCCGAGACTGTGGGCTATTGAAATTCTTCAGGATTTCAGGCATGAGAGCCCAACTTAGATTGTTGGAATACCTGGTCCACATGTGGGATGTGGACCAACATTTATTTCACATGGGAGTTCATATGCTGACCCTAGATATCGAGGATATCTATTTTCTAACGAGTTTGTCATGGCGTGGATACCACGCTAGCTTGACCGGTGGCTGAGGCAGCGGACTCCCTATGAGTGAGTATTGTCGCCAGTATTGTGTTCCTGAGGCAGAAAGAAGCAATTGTAAGGTTTCTATTTGGGGGGTCCAAGATTTGACCCTAGGAACCATCTTGTTCACTATTGCACACATGGCTGAGAGCGCGGCTCCACACATGGCTCTTCATAGTTACTTCCAATATTCCATAGAGTGTATAGAGCCTCAGGTCTTCAACTGGTCGAATGCAGTTCTCCACAGTATGAAAAGATAATTGACAAAGTGCAAAAAGGGTGACTTGAAGCAGTTTGGGTACGGATCACTTTTGGTGTCATTCTTCCTCGAGAGGGTCCCACTGCTGCAACTACAAGTTGATTGGGGTTTACTAGCCCCACAGGATCCGAGGATGCTGAGGTGGTGCAACCTCATGGATCGACACGTAGCTGGGCATATAATCAAGAACAATGATTCATTTTTTTACTAGTTAAGGCCATAGATGTTGATGATTGACGACTACGCATACGCTGGTTTGGATTTCCAAGGGAATCCGGATTTGGCCCTGCCTGAGGATGCTCAGTGGGGTGATTTAGGTAAGAAGTACACATTTTGTTCTTTTTAAATTTTTTTGTAAGTTTTATCATATGAAATGTTTTTATGTTTGTCCAAGACACAGATGTGGGGCCATATCGACCTCCAGGAACATCTCCTATTCAATGGCGAGGAGAGGAGGCAACAGTGGTGAGATGGGATGCTGAAGACTATGAGGCAGTGGAGCAAAACTTGGAGGGGTTGACCGCAGACATCCTGGATATTACTATTGGGGAGATCCCTAAACGTTACCAGTGTCATACTGTGGGCGTGTCCAAGTCTATCAGTCGACTTCTTCGTAGGGTAGCCTGAGCAGTTGTGTGTTATCGTGAACATCATCTGTGACGCTATTTTGTAGAAGCTATGGGCTTCGTATTTTGAGATTTTGGTCCTTGGACATAAACTTTTTGTAAAACCTTTTGATCGTTATATACATATATACGGCTTCTACCGGCTTATTTTGTGTTGTGTGATACATGTGATGTATGATTGGTTTATAAATGGCCCAAATGTTTGTCTAACACATAGTTAACTAATGCATTAGTCAATGTATTTAGACATCTAGGAATGTGCTGATACTCAATATAATCAAAATAACGTTCCAAGAGGCGAATTCGTAAATATACCCGTAATAAAGTAGGACTTTGAATAGCATAGACATTACTTAGTTGTAGTACTATTAGTTGCGAATCGAGTCGTATAACTAGGTGGCGGATACCAAGCAAAATAGCATCAATCAACAATTCGACGACGACGCTATATTCCGCAATATTATTGGTCGCACGACCAAGGCACACACCTCGCAGACTAATAAGTTCATTTTTAGATGCATAAATTGCCCATGCAGCAGAAGCAAGGTTCTGAGTACTACGGCTAGTGCCATCGGCAAAGCCAATGTGGGGTAGCGAAGACTCCGACATATGGAAACCAAGCACAACGTAACATAAGTGGTCGAGGGTAGAGACCAAATAATGAAAAATCATACTACAGTAACACACAAAAAGTATGATACAATAAAATACAAGCACTCATGCACATGTAATCTTAGGCATAGTACTTCTTTAAGTACAACCCATTTCTGGGTTCACTCAAAGGGATACCATCATAGTCTACCAACTCATAAGCTCCTTTCTCCAAAACTTGTTTGACGATATAAGGACCTCGCCACATAGCTTCAAATTTTCCGGCTCCTAGCATATCCCGATATTGTTTGTAAAGGAGAACTAGATCACCTTCAGAGAAAACGCGTGGCCTTACATGTTTGTCGTATTGGGCTTTGATGCGTTTCTTCTGGGCTTCGATAACTAGGGTGGCATTGTGACGGGTTTCGTCTAATTGCATGAGATACAACAAATGTTCTTCTTCGACAGAAGTGTTTGGGAGAAGTTTGACGACTATTTTTAGGGAGCGTATCTCACATTCAATCGACGAGATGGCTTCTAGACCATAAACTAACTGGAATGGTGTAAACCCAGTAGTAGACTTAATGGATGTCTGGTAAGCCCACAATGCTGAAAACAACATCATGTGCCAACTCATTTTGTGAATCCCTATAATTCGTCGAAGCATGGTAATGAGGACCTTGTTTATTACTTCGACTTGGCCATTGGCTTGTGGGTAATAGGGTGTTGATTTTTCATGGCGAAGACCCAACTTTTTAGTGAGTTCAGACACCATGAAGTTTCTAAAGTGGCTACTGTGATCAGTAACGATAGCCTGAGGAACACCAAAACAAGCAATGATGTGATTGAATATGAATAATGCTGCAGTCCTTCTGGTATTGTCGAATGTTGGCATCGCCTCATCCCATTTCGTAAAATAATCTACGGCTACAATAATGTATCCATGCCCCCCGGTCGAGTGAGGGTGACATGTCATGAAATCGATACCCCATTTCGCAAAAGGACCAATGGAGACCACAGGGTGTAGAGGAGTAGGGTGTGATCATATTTTATTGTTGTAGGTTTGGCAAGCGTGGCATTTTTGGATGACAATTATAAAATCGTTGAATAAAGAAGGCCAAAAATACCCTTCTCATAAGATCTTCTGGGCAGTAGCATACCCAGACATGTGACCACCACAGGCTCCAGAATGGCAGTCATTTAGGACATTCTCAGCTTCGTCAAATGTGAGGCAGCGTCAAAAAACAAAGTCAATCCCATGACGATAAAGAGTATCACCAAGGATAATATACTGACGGACTTGGTAGCGTATTCGATGGCGGTCAATGTTGGACAAGGTGGGCCAGAAAGTCTGGGTCTGGAGATATATGATGATATCTCCGTACCAAAGGTCATCGGAACTAATTAGGAAAAGGGATTGATTGGGTAATGAATCAACTACTACATTTTCCGTCTCAGAGCAGGGAAGGTCGTATATCAACTCGGCAAACACCAAGGATTTATTGGACTTAGTGCATTCGAATTCTAAGTCAAACTCCTGGAGTATTACGATCCATTTGGAGTATTTTCCCCCTAGCAATTGGCATGTAAGAATGTGCTGCATAGGGTTGCAGTTAGAAATTACCGTAGTCTTTCAAGAGAGGATATAGTGTCGGAAACGTTGAACAGCTTGGACGACTGCCAAGGCTAGTTTTTCAACATGTAAATACTTGGTTTTGGTAGTCATGAGACTTCGACTCAAGTAATAAAGGACATGTTCATCATGAGAATCATCCTCCTGGATGAGAACCATAGTGACGGTATAGTCCGAGGCTGCGAGGTAAAGGAAATAATCCCGACTATAGTCAGGTGGGGAGAGTAGTGGGGTACGTGTCAAAGACAGTTTCAAAGCTTCAAAATATTTGTTGGTAGTGGTATCCCATATGAACTTAGAACCTTTCTTGAGAAGTCACATAAATCCAAGAGTTAGCTCAACATAGTTTGGGATGAAACGACGAAGAAAGTTTGCCTTCCCTTGCAAACTTTGTAACTGGCGAAGTGAGGAAGGAGGAGGGAGATGGAGAATCGCCTCGACCTTCAAAGGATCTACCCTGATCCCTTGATGTGAAACAATAAATCCTAGAAGTCAGCCAGATTCTACGCAGAAAACACATTTGTGGGGATTCAAGCGTATATGGTAAAACCGACATCGAAGGAAAATGGCGTGGAGGTGTATTGGATGATCTACATGGCACATGGAATGAGCGAGTAAGTCATCGAGATATGTCTGCACAATGTGCTTTATATCATGGAAGGCGTAAGACATAGCACGCTGAAAAGTTGTGCCGACATTCTTTAAACCGAATGGAAGTTTCCGATAGGTGAAAGTGCCCCAAGGACAAATAAAAGCGGTCTTGTGTTGGTCTGCGGGAACGATATTGATTTGATTATATCCAAAGAAACCATCCATCAGAGAGAAGATTTCACTTCTGTCACAATCGTCGACGATCTGGTCAACGAAGGGGGTAGGAAAGTTGTCTTTAGGACAATCTTTGTTAATGTCCCTATAATCAACACACACGCGAATTGTGCCTTGTTTCTTGTCGATCAAGACAAGATTGGAAACCCAGTCAGTTAGAGCCACAGGGTAAATAAAGCCAGCTTTGAGAAGTTTCTCAACTTCAAGCTTGATAGCGACCGCTTTATGTGGGTGGACCAGATGAAGTCGTTTCCGAACGGGTTTAACATCTGGGTATGTCTTAATCTCATGTATCACAATGTCGGGGTCAATACCTGGCATTTCTTCATAGCTCCAGGGGAAGATGTCATGAAATTATTGGAAAAGAGACTTGTAGGTGACAACTTCGTCATGGGAACACGAAGCTACGATATGCACATTTTCAACAATTCCAGGTTTTATGGATATGTCGAGGGGGATGGTGGGTGAGATATTACTTAAGTTCCCTTCGTAGAACAGATCATGTGTAGACTCGGTGTTGAACGAAAATCTCCCTGCGGACAGGTAGATATCCTCTTGAGAGATAGACTCTTAACTCTTAAGACAAAAGATGCTTATCATGGTCACTGACTTCCTTTTAGATCTAGATAAACTAATGTATGAGGAGGAAGGAGAAAATAAGTACCTTTTTACTGGAGTTTGTCCCTGCATGGTCCGAGTTGAGCTCCAATCTTTTGCTCCTCGATAAGCCCTGTAGACAAACAAAATTACAACCACTTCCTACTCTACCGAGATTAGTTTGAAACAGATCTATCTATTAGAGACAAGTTCATGTGATATTAAGCACAAACTAGAAAGAAACAGGCCAAGCATATTATATTGATGAGAACAATGACGAAGGAAACTTACAACTGTAGATGCGAGTGCAACAGCTTCATCAAGTCCTCCTTGTCTAACCCTTTCTCAAAAGACCCACGATGAAAATGACAATAACTTCACTGATTATTCTCCTCCACTTCACTGTGTGTTTCCTATGAGATCATAGGTTTCATGTCTTCCATTATCCCCTTTTTCACATGAGAGGGCCTGCTTATATAGGTTTAGAGAGGCCCAACCACTTGAGATATCTTTGGGGTAAGTTGAGGATTTTCCTCCTTCAGTTAGGGATCTCCCCTAAGATCATGGCTTGACCAAGGATTCGAATCCAAATGCCTTCAGAGATTGAAGATATCTTTTCCTCATTCTTCTCAACTAACCATATTTTTGCCTAGAATAGGTAGTGCTCCCCCAAAAGGGACATCAGAGCGCTATAACGCTTCCTAACAATGCATAGGGGGGCGCCAACACTCCTAACAGCAACAACACTCCTCAAAAAGGGCAAACAGAGCATTATAACGCTCCCTAAGAGTGTATAGGGGAGCGCCAACACTCCTAACAGTGGTATAGGTGAGCGTTCTCCTCTGAAACTCAAGTTTTAGTGGTTCTTTCAAATGGCAAGAGGTTCATAACCCTGTTAACCCATTCCTCTTCTTCCAAATCAAATGTTTGAGGTGTTTCAAGTGTCCTTTCGATGTCGTTATAAGCATGACATAGGAATTATGGCAGTATGCTTTTTTTGACATTTTCGACACTTGCGACCAAAATGCGACACTTGTGACACTTGTAATGACGACACTTGCGACACTATCGAAGTGAGTAATTTTGATGTGTAACACTCGGGAATAGTAGAAATGACGACAATGGTCGATGAGGTCGATATCTGTTGGTAACCCTCGATGGTGTGTTGTTCCAAGAAGAGGATGGAACGATGATGTTCATCGTCCCACGAGGTGTCTTCCATGGAAATAACAAACATAATCATCTCGTCTGTGGGAAAAATGACACGGAATGGATCTAGAGATAAATCACCAAGAGAGGGGGTAGAAAGGGTTGTTGATTGAATGGCTTGATAAGCGAATTCGACCGGACTCAAAGGAATTTCGTTGCTATAGAGAAGATGATCACCGGGGTTGGGTACCATCCATGGGTTGTAAGACGCAGGGGTTCCGTGAACAGAGGTAGAGATCATGTTGATCGAGGTGACAAACGGGTGTGGAACATCAGGTGGTGGGATGGGGAAAGTACCCATCAACAAGGAATATTTAAGAAGACCCACACCAATGTTTTCATATCCCGGGGGGGGGGGGGGGGNGGGTTGCAATGAAAGGTACATTTCTGGTACGTGCATCAGAGTGAAATAAGGCCAATTGATCTACGGTAACGAATTTTCCTTGATGTGGGAAACGCACGACCCAGAAAAGAGTGGACACAACTATATGCATGGAATCGATCCAGCTACGGCCAAGTAGAAGGTTGTAATCGAGAGGAGCGTCAAAGACCTCCACTTCAATGTTGACCGTTTTGCCTTCTAATGTAATAGGCAACGAAGGGAGGACACCGTAAGGCTTAAAACTAGAGCCATTGAAGGCTTTGAGCGTGTTGTGGGATTCAGTCAAAGGAGGAGAGCTGATGGCTTTCCAGTAGGTAATAGGCATGACACAAGTCGAGGCACCCTCATCAATAACCATTGTACAAATGTTTTTGTCGAAGACAATAACTTGCATTTGGAATGCGAGTTGAGGGGGTAACCTTGGAATGTGATCTTCCAAGTCAAAAATTATTAAATTCGTATCCATAGGGTCGATTCCACCAATAGGTTTCAACAATTCCTTTTGTTGTATAGGACAAATCTGAAGGACTTCGAGGGCTGACATTGTGGATGGTGCTTGGGCTAGATCTTAGACAATATTGTAGTTCTGGGCAGCACGTGCATGGGGATTGAAAGATGATTTTTGAACAACACCCTTTGGAGGAGGGCGAAGAACTATATCTAGTCTCAATCGTTCGAGATGAAGAGGACCGTTGGTAGGTGGAGTCATGGGAGATGGTTGGACCAACGAAGGAGGTATTGCATCAACCTTCTCTTTGGAGGAAGGATAATCTTTGGCTCGAGTGGTAAGTGTGATGTCATTCTTCTTTGAATCACCTGTACACATTAAGACATAGGATGTATTGGAGGGGGAAGGTTGGTCATGAATGACCAATTGGGCTTGTTGTTGAGAAGGGAAGGGTTGTGACAATACGGTCAGAGTGGGGGGTTTCGTGATCCCTTGAAGGAACTTAGTAACCTCGGCTCATCGTGGACAATCCTTAGTGTAGTGATGATCACCACAGATAAGACAAGGGTATCGGGGTTTGCGCTTATCCCTATCGTCAATAGGTGGTGTTTTGGTTTTCTCAATTTGTGGATTATTTTTATCCTCCTTGGTCTTACCCTTTCCTTTTTTGGATTTATTTTTGCCGGTGGGGGTAGATTGAATAGAATTTACCTCAGAAGTCTTGCTGATGGGAGGGGTAGGAGAGGGAGCATTTTGAACATTAGAAGAAATGGATTCGGGGTTGTTGCTAGAGGTTTGGACGGAATGAGGTTGGGCATGGAAGGTGCCAATCACACCGTCAGTTGCATGAGAAGAAGTAGGAGTGGTTGAAATAGTAGAAGTAGAAGGACGAGGTGCATCAGGGAGTAAGTCGTAAAGAGTACCCGTTTGTGAGTAAACGAGGTCTAGGTATTGGGCACGACTGATTGCCTATTCTTCTGTGACAACTCCACCCATGGCGATGTCACGAGCGATGTCGTTCATGAATGATTTCGTGAACCATTCTGCTAGTAACTGATATGGAAGTTCGATTTTGATGAGATGTAGTTTCCGTCACCTCTCATGAATGTGATCAGAGATATGAGTGGCTTTGGTTTGTTTAAAAGAACTCAAAATCTCGGTTCTCATTTCATAGCGAATCGGTAACTGGTAGTGGGTGAGGAAATCCATAGCGAGGGTTTTGAAGTTAATGAAGAAGCCTCATGGTAATTCGATATACCACTTCACGGCGGAACCTATGAGGGTTCGCTGAAAAAGGTGTAAACGAATAGAGTCATCCATCAAGGAGTTGGATGAGCACCAAAGGTGAAAAGTCATTACATGATTGTTCAGGTCCTCTCCCGGTTTACCATTGAATTTAGGGATATTGGATGGTAGTTTGGCCGGTATGGCGGGCCATTGAGGAGAGTGATGGATCGGATCATTTAAAATCCTCGACAGATCCAGGACGTCCAGGGTGGCTAAGAAAGGTAACTGTCTATTCACATGCGGGTACTGGTGACTTTGGGGAGGGAGTCCCGTCGGTAAACCAGTGGGACCATAAGCAGTCTGCATATAATGCGAAGATCCAGGCAGATTCAGTTGTTGGTGTGGAGGCAAGTAATTCATAGGGTTGTACCCTTGAACAGGGGCGTGGGGTTGAGTGTTCGAGCCCCAAATAGGATTAGACGTGCCTGGATATGGTTGGCCTGTACTAGAGGGTATGACGGAGTTAGCTTAGGGCTATTACCCCCTAGTCGATTGAGGATTATGTTCTATAAGATAATTCCAATACTAGGCCAAGGATGGAGGTATGTTTTGTCCATAGGGTGGGGTCGGTGGGGGTTGCCCTCCAATCGAGGGTTGTGTCCCAATTGGGATTTGTCCTACAAAAGGAGGTTGAGTTTGGCCTCCTTGGTGAAATTTTCCACCAACAGGAATATGGTAATTAGGTGTGAAAGACGGGATGGTGCCACTAGGATCAGTGCCTCCGATAGAGGATGGAAGAGGTCCTCTAAAAGGGGGTGGAGGAAGTGTCAGAATGAAACCGGGAAGATGGTGCCCAGAAGGAGTGGAACCACTAGGAGTCCCAGATGTGATTTGTGTAGGAGCGGGAATAGAAGCATTCAACACTTGATATCCGGGCGAAAGTGTTGGGGTGAATCTGGGCGAAAGTGGTGTGCCAATGGGGGCTTGGCTAGCTACAGTAATCCCAGTGTGAGGACTCATAGTATATGGGACCATTGTGTAATGGACCGTTTGTAGAGGGATAGTCAAGATGTGTTCAGCTGGTGAAGCATTTGTACCAGGGAAATAATAGGCAGTAGTAAAAGGTACTGTGTCTAGATCAGATGTTTTGGGCTGCTTGGGTGCGATAGTGATATCAACGCCTGCTCTTGAGCCAAAGAGATCCCGTCTAAAAATGCCAGTAGTCCAAAAAGGATCTTGACTCTCTGGTCCTATGAAAGGTCTGGTTGGTGATCCAGAAGACTGAACAACTAAATTTTTGGAAGAATTCACTCACACAATACGTCTCCCGGAGTCGGGAGGAAGTCAAAATTCCTCTTGAGAATTGGTAATTCGGAACCGTTCTAGAGAGTTAGTTCTTTCCACTTGTGGAGTGGCAATGTCTTGGAATTCACTCTGTTGAGGAGAGCCCTCCAGTGAGTTGGTAGGAAAGGGTTGAGAACCTTCCAGATATTCTAGGGGTAAGCCTTGCATCCTATGTGAACAACGTGGAGGGTCAATTGTGATCGAGTTAGAAACTTACGAAATAAATTCTATGGCCAACTTGGGTAAACAAACAACATGCGCTCGTAAAATCTAGGAAGCAAAACCAAGAAAACAAGACCTTCCAATTCTGAAGTCACTAGTTGGTGATGAAATCCAACTTCGCGATGACGAGACAAGAAGGGGCTGGGCTAGGGTGGAAAATTTACATTGACGACCTGCTTAATGGACTTACACCTTGGTGCAAGCTCCCACACATAATCATGGGTATACCCTCCAAGGAGCCCAAGTGAGTTTGGCCAACGTCGATTCTAGGTACCGTGAAGACTTACCCCTTCACAGTCACCTTGTGTAAGACCCTAAGAAGGTAGGCTACTAAGGTTACCACCAACAACAATGGTGCCTGGGGGAACAGTCGACAGTCTGATCCACACGCAAGGGTAGGGTATCTAGCCCGAAATCAACTTGAGAGGCTTCCACCCATCATTGTGGGTATACCTTCAAGTGACCCCCGTAATACATGCAATCTCTACACCGATATCAACAAAGAAGGGTGGGTAACTCTGTCAATCTCGATGCGACCTCAGGTTTGACCCTTGTGTGAGAAGGGCTTCCCAGGACAAAATGTTGCAAATGGAATTTGACACTCCTTATCACAAGATTCTATTGTGTGTTTTATGCTTTAGAGAATGTGCCTCACTGCCTATTCCAAAGCTCTAGACTATCTAATGTTGGTGTAAAAGATCCCTAGAAAAAATTACTAGTTGAATTTTTAAATTGCACAATATTATTAAAGGCTATTGTTACCCAAAAGGAGATGGAAACGAAAATGATGTTGTGTGAGACTCTAACCCAACAATGCATAAATATGAATGAATGATACAAATTTTTTGTTCGATGAATCCTATTTACAGGAGGGAAAGAGGAGTTTTCTGGAACAATACGAACTACGATGTATGATCTTCTCTGAAATGTAATATCAAACAACCATGAACAATGCAAATTCCCTATTCGTTCTCTTTTAATACTTGAATGCCAATATTTTCGAATAAAAAGTTGCTTAAAAAAGAAAATTTATTTAATTTTTATTAGAAACCAAACAACAGGGGTGGAACTAAGAAAAAACAAGTAACCAACGAAAAAGAAATACACAACAAACACCCAAACCAATCTTTCAATGAAGACAAAAATAACAAGTTGACAAGACCAGTCTCTTCAAATGCACATGGGTAACAATTTTCCAAGTAATAAGCAATTGAAAATAACAATTGATCTCAACTTTTAAACCAATCAAAGGATCCCAACCAAACAAGCACTTGGATTTCAAAACCAGAGATTATACCCTTGTTGCGAAAAGGTCAAGAGGTAAAAATTGAGAAAACATGATCAAGAAGAGCTTTCAATTTCTGGAAACTAATCATTCATGAGATTTGAAGTCAAGAAACACTCAATCACTGGCCAGAAAAGTTCTTCCTAGACACACAAACAAATTTGGACATTTGAGGGCACAAAAGACTTAATCCAAAATTTTTGCAAGTGGGTTCACAGGCTGGCAGTGGGGTACAGTGCGAGAATCAAGGATTCTCGCAGGCTAGACACAGGCATAATGTGAGAAGTTCGTACTGAACTAAACAATAGGATGTGAACTTTAGTGGTTCTCGCAGGCTACAGAAGGGTGCAGTGCGAGAAGGTCTATAATCAAGCAAATTTTGGAAAAAAGACAAAACTTCTGAGGGAACTTCTGGATCCAGGGAGTCTGTAAGGGTCTCCTCAAGACTCAGATATTGATGGGAATGAAAAATGGTAGGTTTAGAGAAAATGGCCAAGAAAAAACCACCAAAAATGGGTTGTATCCCCAGTGGAGTCGCCAATTTTTTTATCAGATAAATCGGTAGGTGCAGACACTAATAGATCTCCCTAGATCCACCTGGATCTAGAACAAAACATGACAGGACATGACTCTTTCCCTAAGTTGTAGTCATTGAATCTACTAATAAGAAGGAATGAGTGACATACCTTTATATCGCTTCCTTAGGTCTCTGTTGTTCCCGCTTCGCTCCAGTGCTCTTGTGAATTCAAGTCCAAGACAACATAAACCAACCAAAGTGAAGATAGAAAAGTATATTCAATGTCAACCTATGCATATGATCAAGGAGTTATGCTATAAAATAAGAGTGATTTTATGGGAAAGGGACATGCTGCTGTATTATATTAAATGAAAGTAGAAGATACAACCTGATCGCCTTCATGTCGCAAGCTTCCTTTCAGTGACCCTTGGTTCCAACACACACACTTGCTCTGCACTTGCATGAAGAGGATCCGATACCTCTTGATAGACCAAATAGAGTCTTCAATCTTCTATCCAAGCAGGGTTCTTCACACAATTCTTTCACCAATTCTTCATTCAAACTTTCTTAACCTTTTCCATAAGAAACCTTTCAATATATAGGAGAAGGAGGGATGGTTACATGGATGAGGATGATCCCACCAAATCTGAGAAGTCAGTAGGATGCCAACTCATTTTCTAGAAGATCCCCTTCTAGAAACTTCGTGACCTCTTCTCCTTTCCAAGCTTAAAAACAGGTTCGCACCCTAAGTGTGGATGGCCTGTGAGAATGAGGGATTTTCGCACCCTGTAACATAGGCAGCCTGCGAACTCATCTTAAAAATGTGTTTTTTGGAAGAAGACAACAGTCACTTTTCTCAGGCAAGAATTCCTTGTGGGAGCCTGAATACAACATTGTAGAGACATCACCAGAGTGACCAAAATAATGTGTAACACTCATGAGGAGCAAGGCGATAAGAAGGGGCATTGGGAAAAGTGGCTCCAGGAATAAGATCAATGGAATTCTCAATGGAATGAACAAGGGGTAGTCTAGTGGTAGAAGAAAATACATCTTCAAATGATGTGAGTAAAGCATCCATATCTAAAGGAATGGCATGAGAGGGGTTGTCTTGTTTAAGTGGGTGCACCAAACATAGGGAAAGGGACTTGTTGAGACTGATTTGATGAGCAACAAGTTGGTGAGAAAATAAGGCACGGGATTTCAGAGAGGATGAGGTGAGTACATAGGTAAAACCATATTTCTAAAGATGATAATGATGATTTCAAGCATGGTAGACAACGTGATGGATGTCTTGATGGGGAATGCCTAGAAGAAAATTTGCATAATCTAAAGGAGACACATAAAAAAAATAGTATCGCAAAAAGGTATGATGGAAAAAGTAAGGGCACAATGTTGGGTCACCATCACATGAGGACCATCCTTATGAACCCAACCCAAGTCATAGGGTGTTGACTGAGGGGTAGTAGGAAGTTGAAACTGTTGCACAAAATCCTGAGCAACCAAATTCTTTTGGCTACCATTGTCGAGGATAAGTGTGGTCAGGGATTGCTTGATCTGCCAATTTTGAGTAAACAAAGGTGCTAGTGAATAATTATGGGAATCAATGGTCATGAGCATGAGAGAGGGGTCTGGTTCCCTAGGATACTCCAAGGTGATCAACTCATGGGGGGGGATGCTCTCAAGGAGGAATTAGGAGCATCATTGAATAAAGTCTTGATAGGATTATGATTATGAAGAACACGACATTCAACTAAGGAGTGAAACTGAGATTTGTGATAACCATTTGCTAGTTTTGGGTGAGGTGGGAGAGGTAGGCGAAGAAGGAGCTAAAGAAGGGTCAAATTTGGATAGAGGAGATCGAAGGTGAGGAGCAAGCTTCCGTTCCACAGACAAGGCACGAAGAAATTCCATATCTAAGGAAGAGATTTCAAATAAATCAACCCCTTTGCATATTAATAATAGAAAACCAGAGTTAAATTTAACAATGAGTACCTCATTCAAATATTGAATCTACAGTTGAATGCTGATCTTAGTACAAACCTCAATATAGCTTTGGACTAACTGGCCCGAGATTTGTTGGAGTTGTAACCAACGAGCTAGGATATTCTGATGATACCTCGGGGGATAGAATAGATTCCGCGGCATGTGACAAAAGGTATCCCAAGAACTAATAGGTGGAGGGGTGTCCAAAAAATAATCTTCGACATCCACCACCCAAGAGGAGATATCTGTTTGGGCGCCCCCCCAAGCTTGAACAATATCTTCCAATTGCAAACTGGAGAGTTGCAACTTCTATTCTTCTATCATTTTTTTGGCAGGTCTTGAAATAAGTGGATAGACTACAAACCTAGGAATAAATGACCTCACCATTCATATGCCTTGAAAACTTAGGCAGGTGGAAATGTATATCCAAATGCATTGACATTGGGGAACTTTGTTGGAGCCACATGCGTTCATTCAGAGAAAGATTCAGGTCTTGAATGGGAGAAGATTACACAAATGTATAATCCTCGAGGGAGAAGATGTTATGAGGAGGCATAATCTTCATATTTTGAAGAAATTGAGATTTAGATATGGACCTGGATCTAGATATGAAGATGGATCGTGATCAAGATATATATCTCGATGGGAAAACTTGGATCCAAAACCTTGAGCACATCGTTGGGAGCCCACAAGTGAGGGAACACATGGAAAACCCTAGAGCACCCTTGCACGAACTAGATAATGGAGGAGTGGAAGATCCTCACACTAAAACACATAGCAGTAGAGGGAGAGAGAAACCCTAGCACAATGTGTTGGAAGATATGGAGGGCAAGATCGACCCTGGGCGCACCTCTGAAGCTGCAAATTACCACAAAGAACTGTGCAGTAGAAGTCTGGAGAAAACCCTAGCAAAATATCATAGAGATGGAGGGTGGAGCCATGCCTAGTGCACCTATGGATCTGAATATGGGATGAGTGCATACACTAGCTACCCATAAAATTTGTGTCTCTATCAAAAAATCATTGGTGCAAAATCATGTTAGATTGAAGCTCTGATACCATTTTATATGCAATAACAACACTCAAGAATTTAAATAGAACTTGAAAACATGAATACTATAACCAAACTAAGAGAAAAATGACCATTGCTATATTTAGAATAGAGGGTGAACTTATATATATAATTTTTATTATATGATGGATTGAATGGGGCAAGATACAACTAGCTTCTAATAGCTAGTTAGTTAGATATGATCAACTACATCCTTGGGACTTGTGCCTAGTTTTTATTATCCTCCAATAAAATGAGAGAGTGATCCTTCCAAGAATCGCGTTGTCTAAGGGAGTTCATCTTCCTTGGGATTCACGTGGATGTGTGTTGGGTTTCCCAAATATGTCAAAGGCCATGATAATTTTATTTTAAAGATGCCACAATTTTGGTAGAGTATTATAGTCACCGTGCCTATTAGTACTTAAGTAGACATGTTGGGAGAACATTCCATGTTACTAGCCTATGTAGGCCTACCTACATCAAATATGAGCATGCTTACATATTGTTTGCAGTCATGTCATGATGTCAAACGTGGTATTATCATTGCTAACCTGGGACTTGTTGAAAAATGGCCCCAATCACCTTGTATATCTTCACTTAGTGCATTTATGGGTAGCTTCATTCTCTTGGTAAATGAGATATTGACCTCCAATATGACTAGTTGTTGATTGGTCATCAAGAGGTCCCTTTGTCGACAAAGGTGTGATCTTCTACATGCATTTCATAGACTAAAATAGTGACATGCATGTAAGGATAACACTTTGAGTGATTTGGATTTTATGAGCAGAACAGAATGACTACATATTATTAACAGGTGCTTAACACAAAATAACAGAGATAAGTAAAATTGGTTTTCTATTCAATAAGGAAATAAGTTGAAACTGTAAAATGCAACGGAAAACAAGCTTGTTGGAATGGTGGCGGCTTATCTCTGAGAAGAGATGTGACAGTTGTGCTCATTCGCAAGAATATGATTACAATGAGGCTTGGAAGGCCTTTTTACAATAAACAGGAAGGCCAAAAAGCCTATACATCCAAAAACCTAACCCTAGGAGATGAAGCGCCAAAAGTCATGTGGGCCCCATTTGGGTAAGTTAGTACATCAAATTCTCGGGGTCGTAACTTTTGCATATGATCTCTGTTTTAGGCGCATGATAGCTTGTTGGAAAGGTATCATCGAGGAGATTAATTATGGTGGCAACATCAAAGGAACTGCTATGTTTCTCCCCATTTTCCCAAAAAACATCGTGTATGTCCTCAAAACGACTTTGGAAGTTTCAGGACCTGAAAAGCTGCTAAAAATAGTAAATTACCTAAATTGCCAGAAAATGGTTTTGAGCTAGTTGGAAAAGGTGGGTGTCCACCAATATTCACCTGGATCATTGAGCTCCAACACCACATTTATAACACTTAATACATTTGTCTATGCATATGCTTTTCCATGAGGAATGTTCCTTCACTTGGTGCATAAATTTTTGCATGCACGGTGTGTCAATCTCCCTTGTTCTTTGCACTTTCATATTGGATCCCCTATGTCCTTCACTAAGCATCACTATCCTCCAGTGTTCAAATCAAGGTCCCCTTACTCAGTACATTAACTTCTTCATCATTCCTTCATTCATGCATCCCTTTCTTCCTTGCTCAACACTTTTTTCTACCTTACTTGGGAGGTTGGTAACCCCTTTTCTCAACAATGTCACAACCAACACATTCATACCCCTAAAACATTGGATGATAACACACTAGTGAGAAAGGGTGTCAATGAAAGACTCTTTGCTTGACACCTTACTTAGCTTCTTCTTTGAACTCTTTCATATCATCCTCTCTTTTTCCTTATGCTTGATTGAAGTGTCCTTGCTCTCCCATTTTCTCGAGTGATTTTTTTTCAAAAGTATTGGAAACAATATTACACCCTTAATTTCTTTGAGCATGGACCGATCATTCTACAATGATGAAGGAGAGAAAGGCTCCTTTCTTAGTGTCAATACTTAGCCAAAATTTTGAATCTTTTCAACTCTTAAACTTGAAAATGTTCCTTTGCTATAGCTAACATCTTTTTACAATAGACAGGGATGCAACAAGGACCATGAATCCTTCATTTTGTTCCTTGTGTTCATTGATCTTGACATATTCATTGATATTGACATAGTTAAATATCAGTGGACCCATTTTCCTTTTTGGTGTATTCCTTAACTGAAAGAACATGGATGATAGAAACTTATGTGGATAAATTTAGATCCATGACAATGGAAAGTGTATATTTTACCAATAGGATTAAGAGTGCCTCTCAAATAATTGTATTCATGTATGACCAAGGGTTTACTTCTTCAAAAGGATAATGAGGACCTTGGTATCTTGCGTCCTCCTCAATTATCACAATTCAATTTCATAATGATCATAATGAAAAATATTTTTTCTAATGTTGTAGTTAGAAAGAACAACTTCTTGCAAGGTATGATGAGTATGAATGCATCACCAACAAACTTAGGGGCACCAATTAATTAATTATGTATGTTGAACTTTTCTACAGAATGTCTCTTGTAACTAACCAGTTAATGATAATACGACAGAAAGAACAATTAATCATGCAAAACTATATTAGCCTTCAAAAGAGAATGAAATGATATCTAATCGATAATTAACATGCATGAAAACTATATAAAATTCAGTAGGGACCTTGAGCCCTCTTGAGTGGGCCCTACCCAAGAAGCACAAGGAGCCTTGAGAAAAATCTAATGAACCGAAGGAAAAACCATCTTTATTTCATTAACATAAATAGTACATAAAGATAAATAAAGGCTCTAAGCCTTCAACAAAAATTCCTTAGAGAAAAGTTCAATACAATACTCTCAAAAGTATGTCTCCTTTCTCTCCTAGGCTAGAGGTCTATATATAGGCTTGAGAGTTTGACTTCCCTTGCTTATATAGAGGAGAGAAGTGGGTAAATGAGGAATCTCATCCAATGACATATGTATCACAAATGGTTGTTGATCAGGAGTGGATATTAATGAACAAGGAGTGCTCTAGAGGTAGGTGGGGATAATGTCCCTTCATTCTTGGTAGGGAGCGCTTTGAGGGAGAAAAAATGCCCTGTTTTGAAGATGTTGGTGCCCTTGACTCATGAAGTTCGACCTAATTGGTGCTACACACATATTTTGGCATATATATTAGAGAAAAAAGACATATTCTACAAAAAAATCCACCTCAAAATACATTTAATTAGCAACATGCAAAAATATCCATGACTTACTATTAAATATGTTCAAAAGAAAGTATTAAGTCATATTATGGTGGAAAAATGTGCCTAAGATGAGCCTTTGGGATAGGAAATATATGGGTTCATCACACGATGGTTAGTGTGACAGGTGGTAGGTGATGTGGAGCCACAGTGGTAGGGTGCCTACCTATCCTGCGAAACCTTGACTCTAGACCTGCGATGAGATATCAAAAATTGAATAAGTATCCAGACATGACAGAGCACGGTGGAAGGCACATGGTGGTTGGTGTGGAAGGTGGTAGGTGATGTGGAGCTGCAGTGGTGGAGCTCCTGCCTATCCTACGGAACCTTGACTCCAGACCCATGGTGAGATCTTGAAAATTGACTAAGTATCAAGACATCGCAAAGCGCGATGACTTATATGAAATTGTCTAAATATGAGGAATTGGTCAGACAAACGGAGCCATGGATATAGACAAGTGAATTGGTCAAATGCCTTAGACCTACCTGCGGTGAAATGCTTGGAAACATTTATAAGTATGGGTGAAAAATAAGTGTGGCGGAACATGAAGGTGTATTTTGGAGGCTGCTGAATTTTGAAGGTAAATGCCTTAGACCCATGCTGAAATGTTTCAAAAATTTTCTAAGTATTGGTGCAAAATAAGTGCAGTGGAATGCGAAGGTGTATTTTGGAGGTTGCGAAAGTTTGAATAAATATTCCTTAGACCCAAAGTGAAATTCTTGGAAAATTTTCTAAGTATGGGTAAAAAATAAGTGCGATGAAACCTGAATGTGTATTTTAGAGGCCGCGGAAGTTTGAATGAAAATCCCTTAGTCCTGTGGTGAAATGTTTGGAAAATTTTGTAAGTATGGGTGAAAAATAAGGGCGGCGGAATGCAAGAGTTTATTTTGGAGGTCACAGAGTTTTGAATGGAAGCAATAATGACCTTAGACCTACGATGAAATGATTTGATGGTTGAGATTGAACCAGAGTCCAGATCAGATGATTGTTGAGTATTAGGGTTGTGTTATGCATTCTTGTGGCTAGCGATAACAAACCAAATGTCAAGATTAAATCTGAAGGAATGATTGGACGATCTGATCCAGGTGGATATTGGTGGCCACCCGCTCCACTTGGACCCACACCATTGTTTCTTTCGATATTTAATTTTCCTTAATTGTAGCACAATTTACTATTTTTAGTAGCTTTTCAAGTCCTGAACTTTTGGAGTTGTTTTGAGGCCCTAAACGACGCTTTTTTGGCATCAAATGCTTTGGCAAATATGAGTCTGTTTCAAACTCTATATTTGATATCAGTAGTGTAGTCCTCAGATAGATATTTCTAACGATGTATCATGTGCATCAAACGAAGATAGTATGTGAAAGTTACAACCCTGGGAAATTGATGTACCAATTTACCCCGACGGAGCCCATATTTTGGCATTTCATCTCCTAGGGTTAGGTTTTTGGATGTTTAGGGTTCTCCATTGTTTCGAAATAATATATGGGCCTTCAAGACTCATTGTAACACAGGGTTTAGAGTCCAGTAGCTGCCACATCTCTTCTCAGAGATAAGCTACCAGCGCCCTAGCTATTTTATTTCCATTCTGTCTGTAAGCATATTTCAGTCATTTGTTGTTAATGAAATGAAGTTTTATTTCTGCTGCATCTCTGCGTTTATGTGCATTTCTGTATTTCATTATGTTATTGCATAAATCCGTATCAATGATATCATATCAGTCCGCTCTTTCTTGATCCTTCTTTGCATGTCCCCAATGAGGTCGAGGTATAAGGAGTTAAGGCTCGATTTGGTTGAACCGTTGCAAGATCAACCTCTTAAACCCTGATGACCACCCATGGGGGAAGAAAATAAAGATGAGGGAGTAGGATATCCTATCAAATTATTGCTCGAGGAGGCCCTTGAAAAACAAAGGAACACAATTGATGGACAACTTTGCCCAGATCCTTCAACGACTTCCCACTGGCAGCACATCTACATCTAGCAGCAACTCTGGAGGCGCCACTCCTTTTAAGGTACAAGTAAACTTTGACATTCCCATATTTGAGGGACAAATAGATGCAGATGTCGTGGATAGATGGTTGAATCTGTTAGAAGGATATTTCTCAGTTCATGAATTTTTCGACCGAGAATGGATTATTTTTGCACTCCTTAAAGCCGCCCCCCATGTCAAGAACTGGTGGGAAACCTACTGGGAGAAACAGAGCGAGGAGGAACCCTCTTGGTTCTCGGTCTCACCCACTTGGAATTCTTTTTGAGATGCCATCAAGGAACAATATTATCCCGTGGGGAGTGTTGACGGGCGAAAATGACCGTCCGTCAACTGGAAGAACGAGTTTGGTCTGGGGTTGTCCAAATAACCCAAGCCATTTGGTGTAACTCATTCTGACGGGTTTAATGGCTCCGTTAGCCAAACTAAAAATCCCAAAGAAAGAAATAAAAATAATGAAATAACTAACTAATTACTAATTACCATATAATATGTAAATACGTGTGACGTAACTATTGTAGATATATTAAATAACAGATTTACTTATCTTATTTATGTACATGATATACACACTGCAAGTTTTGATCTAAACTTACAAAACTCAATGTGAAAAAATGGCTTCTTTGAAAAAGAAGATAAAGAAAGCACATAAGATATATTTTTTTGTTTTTTCTTTATCAATCTAAAACAATAAAAAAAATACTATGAAACATAAGTATATGGATGGTCAAAAGCTAGACCATATATTTGAGTTTCAGTGATGAATAAATGACATAAAAACATGAATGAGCTAACCTGTTAGTGATTTAATCGATATGCATCCAAACATGTGTATGATTAGAGAACATCCAACCACCTTGTCCAAGAGGTAAACCTGCAATGAACCTTAAAACTGTTCTGAATAAATGTAGAACAATGTGTTGACAGTTGAGTTTTAATAACAGAATGAATGATGCAAATAATTACTGTGATCTTGTGATTGAAAGCAATTACATTTGAGATAAATCTAATTGTAACAACGTGCATTTAATCATTCAACTAAAAATTAAAGATAAATCCTGTCATTTGAGTTGAATAAATGATCACTCTGTTCAATATCTGAAGCATCAAAATATGGACGATATTTTGAAAAGAATTATCCCAAAAACCATAACAGATTGTGAAGTCTAAAGCTATCAACAACTATTAGTTTATCAGAATAAACAAACCATAAACGAAAACACCATTTACAGGAAGCTAAAGATGAAATGCAAATTTTTGTTCCATTCAAGTTTGTGAATTAATCGTCCACCTTCAACCCTAGGCCAAGATGTCTTCATTACAAAAATCTGAAGTATTTAAAGAGTTCGGGCAAACTAAGCATCCTATCTTCTAAGATAGGATCAAATCCCAAGATGATTTACTAATTACAAAAATAGAGGGTGATAAAACCACTCAATATCAAACTGTATCTCCCAAAATTATAAAAAGGTTTGTTTCTGTTTACAAAATGAGCCAAAGAAATGGCTAATAAGCCTAGAAATGATCCATCTCATTAGATCACCACAAGCTACACGATATACTGAAAGGAAAAACAAAATAAAGGAATTTAGATATTAATTTAACCAATATTTTCCAAAATTTCGAATGAGAATAGACTGGCTACAGAATCTGTTGATTCTGTAGCTAGTCTTATTTTAAACAACATAAATCTAATTCAATCTATATTAATAAAAAAAAAATTAATAAAAACACAACTAAGATAAAAACAAATCTTTACCTTTCAACTGAATTCTAAATTCGGCTCATAAAACTTCAGATTTAATCACTGCTTTGACACACTCAACATTTTTTATTATGACATTTCCAGTTCTTTTCAAGCATTTTCCTTGCCTTTGTGCACTGAACTTCAGTCTGTGGTTTTCACTTGTTAATGAGTCAATTTGAGTTGTGAGGGTCTTGATCTTTGCTTGAAGTAAGGGGACATTTGTGTAATAATTGTATAGCCAAAGTAAACACACCTCACACTGTGGATCTGGAACAGTTGGTTGAGGAGACATATGACTGTGTGTCAAAATGATTCCACTGTCCACTGTGGGTTTTTCACTGAGTTTGATCCTTGGAAATCTTCATTATGTTTCAGGCATGGTGGTAGATTATCTACAAAATCGTAAGTCTGTCTGGTATTCGATTTATGGTAAGTTGGGTCTTCCTCCTCCAAGAAATTTTTGATCTCAGAATCGGAGCTCTCATGGACCTCGATCGCTTTGATCGATCTCACATGAGCTTTCATTTTATTCTATAAACTCCTTGAGATTAATCTCCCAGCTCTTTTGTTATTAAACCCTAAGTCTGGATTCTTCCTTGACAGTTTGTGTGAGCGTTTACTAGCATTCTTTGCCACAGAATTAGGCAAAACATCCTTCTCATGCTCAGGAGATTCAATGATCCTAGGGTCAACATCCTGCTTCTCAAACATAGGCTCATCAAGTGCGGCCCTATCACAGGGTTCTTTAGATAAGAAAACTGGTCTGTCACTGGAAGGGATAGGGGGTTTTTCCAGCATAGGCTTAATAACCACATGAACCTCTGCAGGGTTGGATGTAACAAAGCCATTGTGAGATAGGAAAGTATCCCAATCGTCACCCTATAATTTCAAATGATGGACTAAAAACATCCTAATCAACCCATGGTGGAATAAAATGGAATTCAAACTCTACCTTTTATACCTCTTAGCCATTTTATATAAACTTCTCAGTAAGTAAAATGGCATGTTCAACTAGAAACCGATGAAATTCATTAACAATCTTATGTGGTAAACAAAAATGAGGCCAAAGCGACCCTCACATGTAATGAACTGTCTTAAAACTGCCAATAAACCGTGCCACCTAGTCTTTAACAGAGATATAGGCATACCTTTGTCACAACACTGTATTTTTCGAGAGGTAAAGAAAAAAATCCATGGCACCTCCTCCAACTTGGAATTCTTAAACTATTTTTTCCCGTTAAGGGAAGACCAGTTACCTGGCTCAAAAATTCCTCGATGATTTCGATTTGAACATCACCTACTTTGGCTTGGTATCCATCAAAAGAGAGGGAGAACTCCTGGGCTGCTTGCAAGTTGTAACCTTGGAATTTCTTGAGAAACTCAAGCCAACCCTGACTCTTAAGGTCTTCACTCGCATCATCATACAAAAGCAAGGTTGGGGATCCATTTGGTTCGTCACGGATGATAGGGACATATGGATTCAAACAAACAGTCACGAAGGCAGACATAAATCACTGTAAGCATGAAGGGTTTCAAAAACAGAAGAGACCAGGGAAAAACCAAAGGAATAAAACCCACTATTACCCTAGCGTGATTAAATGAAGGCATGAGGGGTTACATATGAAAATCAGACGTTTTGTGTAATGAATTGCCAAGAGTACAGAACAAAGCCCAAGACTTAACTTGAAATGATGGATCTGTCGATTTTAGACTACCACCTCCAACATAGTACAGGGTACGACCGGGTGCATTTGAATCTCATCATTGTGTAAAGGGTGGAGTTGATTTTCTAAGGTTAGGAGAAGAGATGTTTTACAAACCAAAGCATAATGACAAGAAAAAATATCTACCAAGAATCATAACGAAACAAAAACATAGTCTAATTGCAATCAATTCTTGGTGTATTATCAAAAACTCAATATATATCTCATAATCGAATGAACAACTTATAACAAAGGTTTTATTGATATATCGATAGACTTCAAAGAAAACAATACTCATTATAAGATTTGTAAGAACATCAACCCTTCTTGAGACATAAGCCTTAGATACAATTCGCATTACAATCATAACGCTTCATCCATGCTTTCAGTCATGAATGAAGCATGAAAACGAAAAGAAAAAGAACAATCGACACGACCTCTTACAGTTGAAAAGTCACCTTCAAACAACAATACTTGTGACAAAGCGTAGGTAGCTACAAGGATTTTTCTTTGTCGATTTAAAAGGTGAAAATATTGTGGAGCTGCCAACAATGGCGACTTATTGGGAGAAGCAGTTATCTCTACACCACCTACGAGTTCATGTTAGGAACATTTAGAAATATTACAGATCAAAGACAGTTGAAGGACGTCAAGCATTCCAAGTATCCTTACACATTCCAGCCTCAGATATCTTCCCGTTAAAATGAAATCTAGTGACAAATTTTTAAAATGAGAGCAACAATGTTCCAGGCAATGGCTCTGATACTGTTGACAGGGCCACTCCTGCCAGCAGGTGTCCATAGCCTCGACAGGGATGTCAATTAACCCACTCCGATGCTCTACATTGTCTAAGAATTTCAGTTCAGAACGAGAGGCAAATATTGAAATTTTATACCTGATAATTTTCTTGAACCCGACATTGCTTTACTGCCAGCAGGCCTGTTCAGTACCCCGATGAAGTTGTCTTGGAATCATGCATGCATTTACCTGCTACCAGTAGACCTGTTCAGTATCCCAGTGGGTTTACAAACACTTCCCACAACTCTTGAGAAAATTATTCACAATCTGATATAATTTATAGATATTCAGAAGAGCGGGGTGATGCTGAAAATTTCAGTCTTTGGCACATTTGTTATTTTCCAGCCTTTAAATTTTACTTAATCACCTTCATTATGATCTGAAATTAGTTTCTTCTTGAAACTATTTTTTCGAGGATAGGAGGGCATACTTGATTTGCTTTCTTTAAAAGCGGACAATGTAAAAAGATTTAACGATGGTCGTGTCTTCTCATAATTATAAAGCGAAACCATGAAATCAATTATGAACAAAAAAACTTCTTTAGCTAGTCCGCGTTTCAGGAAATTACAACAATTGATGCTCTGACAGTCCTCAACTGTTGTTTAAGATGAGTCATTCTAGTTTCCCTCCTTTAACCAAACTGTGATACAGGAATGTTTTAACCAAAAAGCAATGAAAATAAACAAAATGAAGAAGAAACAAAAACCAGAAAACAAAACAAATCAAAACAGAAAAATTATGTACAAAAGGTGCATCTGGGACTTGTCATAAAAAATACCTTTTGAGAGCTTGGCCATTCACCAGGAAGGTGTCTGGCTGTCCCTATAAATTTTGCAGGTGGAAAGAGCTGGGATCTAGTTTTTCAGCGATTAAGAAGGGTCCTAACCATAGATTCTGGAACTTGGTATGTTCCCCTTTTCCTTCATGAGGTTTATCCCATTTGAGAACCAAATCTCCCACCTCGAAGTTCCTATCCGAGGTAGAACTTGAATCGAACTAGATTTTAACAATACGCTGATATTGATCCAGTCTTTATTTTGCTTGTGCTCTCACTTCCTCTAGCTTCAACAAAGCGTTAATCCAACTTTCAAGAGGAGGACAATCCTCTTCCTGAGATTTCTGTGATAATTGCAGAAAGGGAAGCAGAACATGAGGAGGGAGAATTGCTTCTCTTCCGTAGACGAGAAAGAAGGGAGAATTACAAACAGTGGTTTTTAGAGTCACCCTATCAGCCCAAAGTGCATAAAAAAGTGCGTTGTGCCAGTTTTTGTGGTTTTCGGAAACTGTCCTCTTGATGATTTTGATCAGGTTTTTGTTTGTTGATTTTTCTAAGCCGTTTCCTTGGGGGTAATAGCTGACAAAATATTTCATTTTTATCCCTTTTTCTAAAGAAAAATAACTCATATTGAGGGACGAAAAATAGGAAGCATTATTGAGGACAAAGCATTCAGGAATACCAAATTGAGTAATGATGTTTGAATTAAGGAAAGATATTACCTGACTAGTGTTGACCACTTTTAATGGTGCAGCCTCAGACCATCTGGTAAAATAATTCGTCGTTGTAATGATGTATTTATGCTGCTGCGAGGAAGTGGGGTTAATCGACCCTATAATGTCAAGACCCCACTGCTGAAAAGGAGAATCTACCAAAACAGGTTGTAAAGGGAAAGCTGCCTTCTGTACTCATCCAGAAGCGTTTTGGCAGATTATGCATTTACGACATAATGCATGGGCATCTTTGAATAACGTGGGCCAATAGTACCCAACTCTTAATACTTTGTGAGCAATAGTGTCTCCACTGAAGTGCCCACTAGCTTCTCCTACATGCAGTTCCGATAACACTTTATCTGCTTCATCTCTTTCCAAACAACGCATAAGGACGTTATCAAAATTTTTACGGAATAACACGCCATTTACCAGCTAGAAAGGTGCATGTTTTAGTCTTAATGCTCTTCTCTTTTTTGGATCAAGATGGTGAGGAGTGGAACCGTGTGTTAGATAAAAATTAATTTCATCAAACCAAGAATTAGCAACAACTTATGTACAACAGATTTGATTTTGACTATGATGATTTACAGTTAAGACATTAATTTGACTCTGTTGCTCTTCAACTAAATTAGCCACTAGTTTGCATAGACCTTGACTTATGACAATTTGCACAAGGGTAATTTCAAGGTCATACTCTTGTAACGATGTCATCCAGTTTGCCCATTTTTCACCTAATTCCTTTTGTACTAACAAGTTCTTGACAGCAGGGTAAGGCACAATGACTTTAGTTATGGATTTCAGTAGATATGATAAAAAATGTTTTACTTCTTTAAAATTGGTATAATCTTGTTGATCTATAGTCGGGTAATTAAGCTTTGCTCCCTTGAAGGCTAAGCTCATAAAGGCAATAGGGATTTCATTTCTTTTAGTGTTCTTTTGGGTCAACCCAGTGGCATAAGATCAATCAGAGGCGAATGTATAAAGAGTGAAATCTTGTGAAAAATCAGGACTCATTAGGGAGGGAGCCTCCACTATGGCTCTTTTGATGTAGTCAAAAGCTTGATTTTCCTATGGTCCCCAATGATACTGAACAACCTTTTTAATTAAGTTTTTCAATGGCCTTACCATTTCTTAAAAACTTGGAACAAACCTTCTAACAAAATTGATCTAGCCTAAAAAAGATTGCATAGATTTTTTGGAGGAGGGGGGAGGAAGTTTGGCAACGGCTTGAGTCCTTTTAGGATCGTTGATCATCCCATTACTGGACACGGTGAATCTGAGAATTTTTCCTTGCTCCACTGCAAAGATAGACTTCTTAGCATTTAGAGATATGCCATACTTGCGGCATCGTTGTAGGAAAAACCTAAGGTGGAATAAGTGATCTTTCTTATTTTTGGAGAAAACAATAACGTCATCAAGATAGACCACTACAGATTGATTGATGAGACCACGAAAAACAATATCCATTGCTCTTTGGAAAGTGGCCCCGACATTTATAAGTCCAAAATGCATTTTCTTGTAGGCATAAGTACCCCATGGGGTACGAAAAGTGGTTTTTAACTGGTTCGGGGGAGACATGAGGACCTGGTTGTATCCTGGAAAACCATATAGCAGTGATAGTCTTTCAAAACCAGATACCTGCTGGAGAATTTGTTCCATTGGAGGAACATGATAATTGTCTTTGTCAGGCGCTCGGTTCAAGTTCCGAAAATCGACACAGAGTCGAATTTTGCCACTTTTCTTCCTTATAGGGACGGGATTAGACACCCATTGTGTGTGTCTTACTGGAAATATTATCTTAGCATTCAATAGTTTATTTAGTTCTTTCTTGACCGTCGGTTCCATCTTAGGGTGCATCTTTCTCAGCTTCTGCTGAAAAGGTTGAGTCTGGGGTTTCATGGGGATGATGTGTTGTATAATGTTAGGGTCAAAAGTTTTTAAATCATCGTATGTCCAAGAAAAGACATCCTTAAATTATCTAAACAATTTTATAAAAGTGGACCTCTCTTGTTCGAAACATCTCGTTCCCAGATTAATACATTGTGGATTATCTTTAGTCCCTAGATTTACCTTTACATGGGTCAAGGAAGAACTGTTTGTTTTACAATTTACTGATTTTCTGAATTTGTCATGCAAATCATAAAACTTTTCTAATCTTACCACAGATTTAGGGATAGAATTTACCAGGTCCAATGTTGATTCAGGATACGTCGAGTCTAATATTACTATAAAATTGCGGAGATCTTCATCGTGGGTGCCTTCATCAATAACCACACCTTGGAAGGTGTCCTCCATGTGCAAAAAAATAATGATCTGCTAATCATCATCAAACACTCTCCAATTAGTGACGTTGTCTGGGACTGATGGTATGAACAATAACTCAATTGAAAATGCATTTGGAGAAAGACATTCTACGGGAAAAAGTTTAGAAGCGACGTTAGCTAATAAATCAGCCTTGGAATTGTTTAATCTCAGAATGGAATTGATGTTAAATGCAGAAAACTTGTGCATTAGATTCCATACATCAGCTTGATAACTTTTCAGGTGTGGTGATAGGAAATGTATGGAATTTCTTACTTGTCTGAACACAATTTCTGAATCACCGAATACCATTAAGTTCTATACGTTCATATCTACCGCTTTCTTGAGTCCTTACAAAAGTGCCTCGTATTCGGCGGTGTTGTTTGTACATTCAAAATCTAATCGATAGGCGATCAAAGTTTTATTACCTACATGGTCGATGAGTACACATCCTGCACCAGATCCTTCTTTAGATTTGGATCCATTGAAGTAGAGAGACCATATGAGATCTTCGTCGGCAATGTTTGGCACATTTGGTAAAGTTGCTGACTGTGTGCGTGTCGTGAGCTCTAAATGTTGTTCTGGATCAGTGATGACGGAAGTTTCAACCATGAAGTTACCGAAAAAGGTGTTCATTCCTTGCATTTCGAGTGAATTAGTAGAAGCAGTATATGGTTCATTAGCGTCATTCAAATCTGTCACGGTGTAATTGAGGTAACGCTCACGATTAATCCTAATTCTGTTTGGCTTTCCATTCTCTGGTAGCCACAAATGAGACCAGTCTATCGCAAAGTATCCATGCAACTGTTTGGACCAATCCCTGCTTAAGAATAAACCGTACACTTCAAGGATGTCAACATAAATGATATCAATAATTTTGTGAACCTTAGGATTAGAGGATAGCCTAACAAGTACATTCTTTAATTCACCAATTACCTTAACATTCATCTGATCGAGTTGAATGATTTAAGACTAGAAGGTTGAACTTCAGCATTGATTTTTTGGTAGACATACAAAGGCATCACATTTGATGATACGCCTGAATCTACCATGCAATTATGCACATTTCTATTGAAAATTTCAAAAATTAATAAAAAAAGGTGGGACATTTTTGTTAGTATTAACAACAGAACTTTTCTAATTTTTAGTCGTTGTCCTTGAAATTACTTTATCTACATTTGATACAATTTTTTCAGTGAGGTCCCTTTTATCTGAGGGTTCAGGTGTTGTTTTAGTAGGGACCTTTTGAGTTGTTTTATGGCTGATTTCTGCAATTTTCTTGCTGTACACATTGTTGTTTTTATTATTTTCTGCAATGTTCTGAAGCATTTTCTACAGAAGAAAAATAAATTTCAAAAGTTCGTAAACATAAATATTAGCTCTAAGTTTCTTTAGGTATTCAATCAAATCATATTATAAACTTGGGGCTGCTAAATTCTGTTTTTTTTTTTCCAGTTTGTTTAAATTGTTTCTGAGGCACATTAGTACCTATTTCGGAAGAGGATTTACTCTGAGTTTTGCTTCTGGTATTGTAAGGATGGAAATTTTCAAAATTGGCTTGAAAATTACTGTCGAAAAAATGCCCGAAGATATTGAGAGACGATTCCTCTTCGGTTGTTTCCTCTTCAACCACATATTCAGAATTCTCAGGGGGGACTACGTTATCATGTGCTTCAAGGATAGTCTATATAGCGTATTGTAAGCTTTCAAAATTCAGACCCTCAGGGGTTGGGTTTGGTCGGTTTGAGGGAAAAGGTTTTCTAAAAGGAGGTTTGTAACTTCTTTTGCTTGAATATGCTTCTTCAGTTGATCTCCTCAAGTCTATGACTTGTTTTGATAATTTCTGGACGACCTTTCGTAAACTTTCCAAATCTGAGGTTTCTGATTGAGTTTTGGTTTGGGGAGGTCTAGGAATAATTTCTATTTTCTTCTTAGAAGATGGGGTTATCTCTGCCCCATTACTAAAATTATCTTTTAGGCTCAAAATATATTTTTCGTTTTGGCTTGCCTCCTTGAAGGCTTCTAGTAATGTTGACTTGTTAGACCTTTTAACCCAAATTGCTACATTCTAGTGTAGAGCTTTGGTGTAATATTCCACAATGAGGTTTTCCGCGGGCATTGAATCAACGGGGATTCGATTTTTTAACGTGAGGAACCTTTGGTTAAAATATTTTACTTTCTCCTTATGGTTCATCTTTAAGTTGGAGAGTTCCATGACTAAGACTTCAGGAGATTTATCATCTTCAAACTTCTCAAGGAAACAGGACTCGAATTTGTCCCACGATACAATGGTGTGAGGTTGTTGGGCGAAAGACCATGTAGAGGCATTGCCCTCAATAGTGTAAGGAAAAATCCTACATACTACATCTTCATGTTCTACACTTCGAAGTCTAATGACAATCATGAATTTTTTTATGTGATCTTCGACGATTTGTTTAGAATCAGGATCGAACTTAGGTAACCATTTCTCCAGGTGTTTTGTTAAAGGGTGATGGGGTCCAGGTATGGCCACAACATCTTGATCTAGCCAAGCTATGACAGGATTGTTTTGATTTTCCATGGGTGTAGGTGGTGTCGAAGGCTGAGATGGTTCAGATGACGTAATTCCTTCGTCAGAGGATTCTCCTTTTGAAGAGGAAGGAGATGAATGAGGTGGCGAAGGTGGAATACCAGATCTAAAAGAAGACCAGTGCCTTCAAGTTGCTCTCTGATATCAGAGAATTCTATAGGTTGATTCAGTGGCCGACCAAGTTGTCTGATATGGGCCAAAGCACTATGTGTCTTTAAAAGTGACTGACAAACAATTTCTTGTACGTCGGACCCTTGAGGGTTTGGTGTTACTGGCTCAACGATAATTTGGGGATTTTCATTTGAGGTAGTTGTTGTTTGAGAGGTAATGTTGTTGTCAGAATAACTCCTTGTTACTATAGGGGAGCGAGTGTGTGGCGGAGGAGTCTTGCGACTTCCATGTGCCATCAATTATATTCAGACCCTCCTTCTAGTGCCATTTGTTGACAAGAAAAAATGACCGTCTGTCAACTGAAAGAACGAGTTTAGTCTGGGGTTGTCCAAATAACCCAAGTCGTTTGGTGTAACTCGTTCTGACAGGTTTAATGGCTCCGTTAGCCAAACTAAAAATCCTAAAGAAACAAATAAAAAGAATGAAATAACTAACTAATTACTAATTACCATATAATATGTACATACGTGTGACATAACTATTGTAGATATATTAAATAATAGATTTTCTTATCTTATTTATGTACATGATATACACACTGCAAGTTTTGATCTAAACTTACAAAAATCAATGTGAAAAAATGACTGCTTTGAAAAAGCAGATAAAGAAAGCACATAAGATAAAAAAATTTGTTTTTTCTTTATCAATCTAAACTAATGAAAAAAATATTTTGAAACAGAAGTATATGGATGGTCAAAAGACATACCATATATTTGAGTTTTAGTGACGAATACATGACATAAAAACATGAATGAGCTAACATGTTAGTGAGTTAATCGATATGCATCCAAACATCTGTATGATTAGAGAACATCCAACCACCTTGTCCAAGAGGTAAACCTGCAATGAACCTTAAAACTTTTCTGAATAAATGCAGAATAATGTGTTGACAGTTGAGTTTTAATAACAGAATGAATGATGTAAATAATTACTGTGATCTTGTGATTGCAAGAAATTACATTTGAGATAAATCTAATTGTAACAACATGCATTTAATCATTCAACGAAAAATTAAAGAGAAATCCTGTCATTTGAGTTGAATAAATTATCACTCTATTCAATATCTGAAGCATCAAAATATGGATGACATTTTGAAAAGAATTATCCCAAAAACCATAACAGATTGTGAAGTCTAAAGCTATCACCAACTATTAGTTTATCAGAATAAACAAACCATAAATGAAAACACCATTTACAGGAAGCTAAAGACGAAATGCAAATTTCTGTTCCATTCAAGTTTGTGAATTAATCGTCCACCTTCAGCCCCAGGCCAAGATGTCTTCATTACACAAATTTGAAGTATTTAAAGAGTTCAGTCAAACTAAGAATCCAATCTTCTAAGATAGGATCAAATCCCAAGATGATTTACTAATTACAAAAATAGAGGGTGATAAAACCACTCAATATCAAACTGTATCTCCCAAAATTATAAAAGGTTTGTTTCTGTTTACAAAATGAGCCAAAGAAATGGCTAGTAAGCCCAGAATTCCTCCATCTCATTAGATCACCACAAGCTACACAATATCCTGAAACGAAGAACAAAATAAAGGAATTTAGATATTAATTTAACCAATATTTTCCAAAATTTCGAATGAGAATAGACTGGCTACAAAATCTGTTGATTCTGTAGCTAGTCTTATTTTAAAAAACTTAAATATAATTCAATCTATATTAATAAAAAAATAAAAATAAAAACACAACTAAGATAAAAACAAATCTTTACCTTTCAACTGAATGCTAAATTCAGCTCATAAAACTTCACAGTTAATCACTGCTTTGACACACTCAACATTTTTTATTATGTCATTTCTAGTTCTTTTCAAGTGTTTTCCTTGCCTTTGTGCACTGAAATTGAGTCTGTGGTTTTCACTTGTTAATGAGTCAATCTGAGCTATGAGGGTCTTGATATTCGCTTGAAGGAAAGGGACATCTGTGTAATACTTGTCTATCCAAAGTAAACACACCTCACACCATGGATCTGGAACAGTTGGTTGAGGAGACATATGACTGTGCATCAAAATGCTTCCACTGTCCATTGTGGGTTTTTGACTGAGTTTGATCCATGAGAAATCTTCATTATGTTTCGGGCATGGTGGCATATTATCTACAAAATTGTAAGTCTGACTGGTATTCGATTTATGGTAAGTTGGGTCTTCCTCCTCCAAGAATTTTTCGATCTCAGAATCAGAGCTCTCATGGACCTCAATCGCTTTTATCGAGCTCACATGAGCTTTCGTTTTATTCCATAAACTCCTTGAGATTAATCTCCCATCTCTTTTGTTATTAAACCCTAAGTTTGGATTCTTCCTTGATAGTTTGTGTGAGTGTTTACTAGCGTTCTTTGCCATGGTATTAGGGAAAACATCCTTCTCACGCTTAGGAGATTCAATGATCCTAGGGTCAACATCCTACTGCTTGAACATAGTCTCATCGAGCATGGCCCTATCACAGGGGATTTTTCTAGAATAGGCTTATCAACCAAAGGAACCTCTGCAGGCTTGGATGTAACAAAGCCATTGCGAGATAGGAAAGTATCCCAATTGTCGCCCTATAATTTCAAATGATGGACTAACAACATCCTAATCAATCCATGGTGGAATAAATTGGAATTCAAACTCTGTCTTTTATACCTTTTAGCCATTTTATATAAACTTCTCAATAAATAAAATGGCATGTTCAACTGGAAACCGATGAAATTCATTAACAACCTTATGTGGTAAATAAAAACAAGGCCAAAGCGTCCCTCACATGTAACGAACTATCTTAAAACTGCCAATAAACTGTGCCACCTAGTCTTTAACAGACATATTGACATACCTTTGTCACAGCATTGGATTTTCTGAGAGGTAAAGAAAAAAATCCATGGCACCTCCTCCAACTTGGAATTCTTAAACCATTTTTTCCCGTTAAGGGGAAGACCCGTTGCCTGGCTCAAAAATTCCTCGGTAATTTCGATTTGAACATAACCTACTTTGGCTCAGCATCCATCAAAAGAGAGGGTGAACTCCTGGGCTGCTTGCAAGTTGTAACCTTGGAATTTCTTGAGAAACTCAAGCCAACCCTGACTCTTAAGGTCATCACTCACATCGTCATACAGAAGTAAGGTTTGGGAGCCATTTGGTTCGACATGAACGACAGGGGCCATATGGATTCAGACAAACAGTCATGAAGGCAGACAAAAATCACTGTAAGCATGAAGGGTTTCAAAAAAAAAAGAGACCACGACAAAACCAAAGGAATAAAACCCACTATTACCCTAGCATGATTAAATGAAGGCATGAGGGGTAAGATACGAAAATCGGACATTTTGTGTAATAAATTGCCAAGAGTACAGATTGAAGCCCAAGACTTAACTTGAAATGATGGATCTGTCAATTTCAGACTGCCACCTCCAACATAGTACATGGTACAACTGGGTACATTTGAATCTCATCATTGTGTAAAGGGTGGAGTTGATTTTCTAAGGTTAGGAGAAGAGATGTTTTACAAACCAAAGCATAATGACAAGAAAAAATATCTACCAAGAATCATAACGAAACGAAAACATAGTCTAATTGCAATCAATTCTTGGTGTATTATAAAAAACTCAAGATATATCTCATAATTGAATGAGCAACTTATAACAAAGGTTTTATTGATATATCGATAGAATTCAAAGCAAACAATACTCATTAAAATATTTGTAAGAACATCAACCCTTCTTGATACATAAGCCTTAGATACAATTCGCATGATGATCATAACACTTCATTCATGCTTTCAGTCATGAATGAAGCATGAAAACGAAAAGAAAAAGAACAATCAACACAACCTCTTACAGCCAAAAAGTCACCTTCAAACAACAATACTTGTGACAAAGCGTAGTTAGCTACAAGGATTTTTCTTTGTCGATTTAAAAGGTGAAAATATTGTGGAGCTACCAATAGGGAGCTATGAGGACAAATACATACAATGGACTACGCTGTGGCAACAAAGGGAGAAAGATGTGCATGAGCTGATGAATCTGTTTCATACCCTACGCACAAAGTTGGGTATCAAATATTCGGAGAATCATTTGGTGTTAAAGTATCGCAGTTTTCGGCATAGATACATTTAGGAGTAAATGGAGTTCCTCTATATCTCCTCACTTGGTGCAACATATCATTATGATTCCAAGATTGAGTAGAAGTTCAAACAAAAGAAGAGAGACTTTGGGTCTGCGAATTAGAAGCAAGGGAAAGGTACCCCCAAGCCGTCGAACAGAGGACCAAGCCAAGGCAGGGCGGCCCAGGACAACCTGCCAAAGCCACAAGCAAAGAAAAACACCATGAAGCCAAAAAAGTACATGGGGGAGTGGTGTGAGTTCCATAAGAGCTCCACTCACAACACAAGTGAGTGTCGGGCCAAGCAGTGACTGCTAGCTGAGTTGAAGGCTTTTGAATCGGATGTAGGCTCTGACTCTGAATAAGAACCTGACTAGGGGAATGATAGGGGGAAGAAGATTATCGATGCGGATCCCAACGCCACCATTTCCACCATGAAGATCCAGAAGAATGAACCAGAAGATCCAGAGGAGTCAGAGTGCCTCTTCCATTCCCATATGTGGGTAAATGATTCCCTGTTGCAGTTCATTGTCGACAGCGAGAGACAGAAGAACCTCATTTTAGTAGAGGTCATGAAATGGCTGGGATTGTCAACCATAAAACACCCACAACCATACACCATCGAGTGGTTGCACCAAGGACAAGACCTCCACGTCAGCCAATAATTCCTCCTTCCCTACAACATCAAGCCCTTCACGGATGAGGTATTATGTGACATTGATCCTCTTGATGTTTTTGATGTATTATTAGGCCAACCATACTTTTGGAAGAGACATGATGTGTATGAGTCCAGGCTTCATATTGTTATTATTACTTTGGGCAATAAGTTGTACAGGATATTGGAAATAGCAGTGCCTACATCCATCTCTCCGGTTACTACAAAACAATGCAGTAAGCTAATTTCCAAAACCAGGAAATTTGTTTTCCTGATGATCTGCCCTCAGGTAAAGAAGAATACTGTGGCCATGACCTTGAGATAGATCCCCTCTGCATGATAGAAATAGATGGATAAGTTCATGGAGGAGTACGAGGACATATTCACCTCCCCCACAGGGGTGCCTCTACACTGCCAGGTCAAGCACCCCATCGATCTGACCCTAGGTGCGTTACTGCCCAATGGACCAATCTATCAGTGCTCTGTTATGGAGAATGAGGAAATCAAGAGGTAGATTCAGGAGTTGTTGCAGAAAGTCCACATCCATCCGAGTTCATCACCCTGTGGGAGCCCGATCATGCTAGTGCAGAAGAAGGATGTCACTTGGAGACTCTGCATTGACTATCGGGCACTGAACAAGATCACTGTCTGGAATAGGCACCCGATCCCATGGATTGATGACCTTCTTGACCAACTCAATGGGGAGAAATATTTCAACAAGATCGACTTGAAGTCTGGGTATCACCAGGTACCAATTGAACCCTCTAATGTGTGGAAGACTGCCTTCAAATACGAGGGCCCTT
Source organism: Picea engelmannii (assembly GCA_009831015.1). NCBI lineage: Eukaryota > Viridiplantae > Streptophyta > Pinopsida > Pinales > Pinaceae > Picea > Picea engelmannii. Next base: position 592,487 of record ML784332.1, on the reverse strand, counting down.
TCAAATGGCTAGTCATGCCTTTCGGGTTGACAAATGCCCCTGCAACCTTCATGAGGTTAATGGAATACATCTTGTAACCATTCACCAACTCATTTGTAGTGGTGCACTTGGATGACATTCTGATCTTCAACCAGACTTGGGAAGAGAACCTCCACCACATTCGACAGGTCCTCCAAACATTGCGGCAACACAAGTTGTGTGCCAATTTGGAGAAGTGCGCTTTTGGCATGACCTGGGTTCAATATCTGGGATACATTATTGATGAGAGGGGGGGTCCATGTGGATCTAACTAAGATCCAAGTCATTCAGGATTGGCCATCCCCAACCACCCTAACAGAGCTCCACAAATTTTTGGGTCTTGCCAATTTCTACCGCAGGTTTGTGTTGGGATTCTCTCATATCACTTGGCCCTTGAGTCAAGTCACCAAGGGAGGAGAGAAATCAAAATTATTTTGGTCTGAATCTCAATAGAAGGTGTTCGAAGAGTTGAAGCATCACCTCTTCTCTACACCAATGATCACATTACCAGACTTGTAACAACCATTTGAGATCGAGACAGATGCCTCTGGCTATGCTATTGGGGCAGTCCTTACTCAACAGGGGATTCTAGTGGCATATCACAATGAGACACTTTCTGACACAGTCCAAAATTATCCCACTTATGACAAAGAGATGTATTCCATTGTGCAGGCTCATCGAAAATGGAAGCATTACATTTTGGGAAAGGAAATGGTCATCCACACAGACCACCGACCATTGCAGTTCATACATACACAAGGGAAGTTGCAGAATGATCGCCATCAGAAGTGGTCCACATACCTGCAACAGTTTCATTTGAACATTAAGTACAAGAAAGGAAGAACCAGTAATGTTGCAGACTGCCTCAACCAACCACCTATCATGGTGCTAACCACGGTGCTCAACTCTTATGGGCACGAGACTTCCGATTGGCCGCTTCTCTACAAAAGTGATCCATAATTCGACCACACATACAATACACTCTTGGAGGGTAAGCAAGTTCCTAATTTTCACCTCCAGGATGCCCTACTATGTCACCTCGGACACCTTTGTGTTCTTTCAAGCGAGCATGCCAAGATGATTTGGGAGGCGCACTACAGTCGGGTCGCTGGGAATTTTGCGGTCAAGAAAACCGTGGCAGTACTGCAAAAGTATTTCTATTGGCTGAACCTTCAACATGATGTCGTGAAGTACATCAAGTCCTGCACTGCTTGTGCCATTTCCAAACCGACCATCAAGAAGCAAGGCCTCTATACTCTGTTTCCTACCCCTAGTCGACCTTGGGAATCCATGTTGGGCCTTCCTTCTACTAAGCATGGCAATGACTATGTTTTTGTGGTCATCGACAGATTCTCGAAGATGTCCATTATGATGGCCTGCAAGAAGAATATTACAGTAGAAGCCACTGCTAAACTCTTCTTTGAACGAGTGTGGTTACACTTTGGAATCCCACAGTCTATCATCTCATATTGGGACAACAGGTTCCTCGGTACATTTTGGTCCAGCCTCTGGTCAATGCTAGAAACCAAGCTCACCAAGTCCACAGCTTTCCATCCGCAAACTGATGGCTAGACAGAGGTCATCAACCGGATGATCACACACATTATGTGCATGTACAACTCAAAGAATCCACGCACATGGGATGAGAGCCTCCCCTATGTACAACACAGCTACAACCAGGCTCTCTATATGTCAACTAGCCAGAACCCCTTTCAAGTGGGCTTGGGATTCGAGCCACTATGTCCCATCGACGTAGCCATGCCATTTGTGACTACTCAGGCAGATTCATCCCATGTCCAGTATGAGGCCGACAAGGCAAACAAATTCATTGAGCGCATTCATAACATCCGCCAATAGGTTCATGACATCTTAGAAAGAGCCAATGCTAAGTAAAAGAAGCAACATGATCAACATTGGGCGTTGCACAACTTCCAGGTGGGCGACAAAGTGTGGCTACATTTTCAAAAGGAGCGCCTCGCTGGACCCTACCACAAGATTTTCCCGCTCTGATATGAGACATACACCATCACCAAGGCTGTAGGAGACAATGCCTTTGAGCTCAGTATTCCACCATTCCTTGGTCTGCACCCAATGTTCAATGTGGACCGCCTTCGGCCCTACTTTCCACCTCTATTGGACACATTCGACATGGCAGAACAACTCACACCACCAGAGTTAAACCCAGATTGCATGGAACAAGCCACAACTGATCGAATTATGGAAACATAGATCAAGAAAACCCTCCAGTAGAGGATCTAGCTATATCGAGTTGTCAAAGCATGCCAACTCCTTCACCAGGGAAAGTGGCTCACCAGGGACCAAGTTCAGCAGAAGTTTCCTCATCTTATGGAGGAACTCAACGCAATGGGGACCATTACTTCCTAAGGGGGGAGGAATGATCCAGGTGGATATTGGTGGCCACCCGCCTATTCCACTTGTACCCACACCATTGTTTCTTTCAGTTTTTCAATTTCTTTAATTGTAGCACAATTTACTATTTTTAGCAGTTTTTCGGGTCCTGAACTTCCAGAGTCATTTTGAGGCCCTAAACGACGTTTTTTGGCATCAAATGCTCCAGCGAATATGAGTCTGTTTCAGATTCGATATTTTTTGTTAGCAGTGTATTCCTCGGATAGATATTTTTGACGATGTATCATGTGCATCAAACGAAGATAGTATGCCAAAGTTATGACCCTGGGAAATTGATGTACCAATTTACCCCAATGGGGCCCATATTCTGGTGTTTCATCTCCTAGGGTTAGGTTTTTGGATGTTTAGGGTTCTCCATTGTTTCTCAATAATATATAGGCCTTTGAGCCTCATTGTAACACAGAGTTCAGAGGCCAGTAGCCACCACATCTCTTCTCAGAGATAAGCTACCACCGCCCTAGCTATTTTATTTCCATTTTGTCTGTAAGTATATTTCAGTCATTTGTTGTTAATGAAATGAAGTTTTATTTCCATTGCATCTTTGCATTTATGTGTATTTCTATATTTCATTGTGTTCCTGCATAAATCCGGATCACGATCGTTGAGTGTTGAAGCTATGTTGCATGTACTAGTGAATATCCTTTCCTAAATGATATTCCTTTCCTTACTCTTTCCATCAATAAAGTTTTTCTCAAGGCTCAAAATTGAGTAAAAGAATAGTGGTTGGAAAGGTATTGGATAGCGGAGTCCATGTATTCACCCAAAAATGTAAATGGGACAGTGAAATTCAAAAGAAATCAAAAATAATATTTTTGGTGCATTTAAAGGGTAGAATGGTGCATAAAATGATAGATTTGTTAAATTATTATAGTATAACAAATTCTATTGAATGCACATTTTCTAGAACTAATGGTACAAATAGAACCAAGCAAAATTCAACATAGAGATCAAAGAACAAAATCATGGAAGATGCACACAGAAATTACAACTATGAAGTTGAAGTCAGGGGGTTGGGTCTGAGCATGGGTAATGTATGGACCGAATCCAAGGACATGGAGAAGGAAAACAGGAGATCATGAATTTGGTGGAGACTATTAAGATTATTCAAAGAGATGTGAAAATATATAAGGTTTATAATGAGATGCTTATGAAGGCTAAGGAGAAACAAGATGACTTCAACATCAAGTTGTTGTAGAGCTTGGATAGAATAGAAAATAAAATGGATAAGGAGATAGAATCAAGAAAGTCCAGGAGTCATAGATATCCTTCCATAATGGAAGAATTTAGAAGTGTGGGTAGACATCATCATCACTCACCAAGGCACTCAATTAGAAGGGAAAACAACAATCCAAGCATATCTCCTATCAGAAAGCATAAGATGAGGTATGGGGTCGATGAACTACAAGGATAAATGAATAAGATTAAATCCCCTATATTTTATTGTGAGACTTGGTTGTTGGGGATGATGATATACTTTCAGTTGCACAATTACAACTCACATGAAGAAGGAAGAATTGGCATTTACCAGCTGAAGGTAAATGCATCAATGTGGTGGGACCATCTTGTGTAAGTACAACACATTGATGAGAAGAATATCACTTGGAAGTAGTTCAAGAAGTACTTTCAAAAGAAATACTTGACCAAGGGTTATTAGGATAAGAAGATGAAGGATTTATTTGAAATCAATATTGGGAGAATGACCATGGATGAGTATGAAAGCATATTTTAAGAAATGTTGAAGTATGTTGACTTCATCAAGGATGAATGGGTCAATATTCAAATGTTTCTAGGTGGAATTCCATCAATTTTTAGTGACAAGATATAGTATGATTATCCCAAGACATTATATGAAGAAATAAGGAGAGTTAAATATCTCTATGATCAACATAGAGAAAGACCAAATTTCCAAAAGGATTGGGAAGACAAGAACAAAGGTAAGATGGAGTAGAGAAAGAAGGGGAACAAACCACCATTCTTAGGAAATAATTATCAGGGGAAGGAAAATCAAAATGAGCCTAGAATGTCAAAAACATTGGGGAAAATGCCAATCCAACAACCTATTAAATGTTGGGGTTGTGAGGGAGATTACATGTACAAAGTGTTAACAACAATTCTTGTCTTGGGCACAAGAATATTCAGGTCTGCAAGTTGCACGAGAAACGCCCAAGCACAGCATGGAAAAATCTCGTTTCAGGCTTCCAAGCAAGTAAACGGGCGAAATTATGTTGTCAACGGCCCAGATTCATCCATCAGCGAGGCTCAGGCACATTTAATTTAAAGAGGGCGCAGATCTGGACGGTTGTGATCCAGACACTCAAATTCACGGACGAAGTCCAATTCCACACCCCCTCCATCATTCTGTCTTTAACGAGAAGGGGGGGGGGGGGTCCGGAATCAGAGATAATGTATGCGCGCATCTGGACGGCCCAAGTCTCAGCGCTTAGATCTACGGTCTGTATTGAATTCCGGACCCCCCCATCGGTTCTGCCTTTAATGGAGGGGGGGGGGTCCGGAATGGAATTTCACTATAGAGGGCCCCCTATCTATACATGGCACGAATATACTGATCCCAAGTCCTCACCGCCTACCATGTTTCCCTTTTTCCCAGTCACCTCCGCCTCAACACCTCCCTCCATTCGCTGTCTCCTGTCCCCGTATCACTTCCACGAAAGCACCCCTTTCCCCCCCGCCTCACCTTCACCATACTGGCACCTACAACATCCTCGTCAAGCATGCCACATCTTCCACCTCTCATCCCGTGAACCGTTCGGCTGGTCCAGGTGGCCCCTCGAGAAGACCTCCACGTCCCCAAAAGGAAGAGTTGACCAGAACCGTTTCTGATCTCAAGAGGGCAGTTATTGTAGTTGTTGGAGGTGGTTAGACATCGTCTCCATCATAAATGGAAAGTCCAGCAAAGAACTAAAGATGGTCGATTCGTCTGTAGCAGGACAGTCCAAAATCTGATAGCGTCTGTCATAGGTGCACGATCGGCCAAAGTCTACATGCGCAGACTGTCAGAAGACATGCAGACGCAATGTTTTTAATGCAACGTCTTGTTTTTGCTGTTGTTGTTGTTTTGAGTATATGAAGGCGTTTTCTCCATTTTGGGTAATCATCGATGGTAGAGCGAAGCTCTCGATTGTAAAGTTTTAAGAGACACTCTAGTTCTCTGGTTATGCATCTGTATGTAAGATTTCTTGTTTAATGACAGACAGTTTTCCTACCCCATCTAGTTTTCATCTCATACTGAGGGAGTTCATGATTGACTGATTCACATGAATTATTGCAATTATGTTACGATAAAGGATTTATTGTTGCATTGTTGTATTCTCCGGTTTTCTGCGTTTGAATGTAAGAAGATCTTGCRTTTAGATGTTTTCTCCTAYAGTCTGTTAGAAACCTGATGTTTACGACAGACCTTTGCAGTTCTCTTATACAAGTCTTCACCCTACTCACCCTTACTACAACTCACTGTCTGAAGTTTATCTAAGACCTCACTTGCCTATGCATGCCTGGCCTAGTTTCGGAGTTAGAACAACATTGTTTTGAGTTAACTTTCATTCAATCACCCCTTTTTATAAACAAATCATGACATAAACTGATGGGCGTCGGGCTCTGCTCCTGCTACAATCCAGGAGTGACTTCCGTCGCTAACACAGAGATTTCCCTCATAGAGGTTAAAAAGTGAGGATTATTCACAATGTACAATGGGGTAATACAATTGAGGACATGGGAAGAAGCATGCCAAAGATTTGTGCATCCCTAAACAACAAGCAAGATGAATTTCAATCTCACATGATTGAAGTGGAAGGTAAGATCAATGATCAACACATTTCTATTTTAATTGATTCAGGAGCTAGTCATAGTTATATAGATCCAAAGAGGGTGGAAAGATTTCATTTTCCAAGAAGAAATCTTGGAAAAGTTTGGCCAGTTCAGTTAGCTAGAGGAGCTAAAAGAAGAATTAATGAGATGGTTAAGGAATGTCCAATGAACATGAATGGACTGGGCACCAAAGCAGATTTGAATATCATACCTTTGGGCTAATATAATTTCCTAATTGGTATGGATTGGTTAGACAAGAATCATGTTGTCTTGGATTGTTATGACAAACTATTTACTTGCTTGGATGAGGAAGGGAACTTAAGGACAATTCAAGGTATTCCAAGGTTAGTAACCATTGGAGAAATTTCAACCTTGCAGATGAAGAAAAGATTTAGGATTTTTTTCCAAATATTTGCAGTGCACATGGAAGAGGAATCTAAGGGAAAAGTACCAAATATTGAAGACTATGCAGTCCTACAAGAATTTGAAGATGTATTTAAAGAGATATTGGGGTTACCACCAAAGAGAGATATTGATTTCTCTATTAAGTTGATGCTTGGAGCAACCCCTGTATCCAAGAATCCTTATAGGATGAGCATGCTAGAGTTGAAGGAATTGTAAATGAAGCTTGAGGATATTTTGAGAAAAGGGTATATATGCCCAAGTGTGTCACCTTAGGGTGCCCCGGTATTATTTGTTAAGAATAAATATGGCACCTTGAGGTTATACATTGACTTCAGGCAACTAGATAAGGTGATTGTGAAGAAAAAGTATCCTTTGCCAAGGATAGATAATATTTTTGATCAATTGAAGGATGAAAATACATTCTCCAAGAGTGACCTTAGATATAGCTATCATCTGGTGAGAATTAAAGACGAATACATCAAAAAGACAATGTTCAGTATGAGGTATGGACATTATGAGTTTACAATGGTTCCATTTGGATTATCAAATGCACTAGTTGTCTTCATGTGTTTAATAAATGATATTTTTAGAAATTACTTAGATAATTTTTTCATTGTATGATTGGATGACATATTTATCTACTCTAATTTTGAAGAAGAACATGAGCAACACTTGAGGATGGTGCTACAAGTATTGAGGGAGCAATAGTTGTATGCAAAATCAAGCAAGTTCTCATTTTATCAAAGAAAAATACATTATTTGGGGCATATCATATTAGAGGAAGGGATAACAATAGATCCTAAGAAGATAGAAACCATTGAGGGATGGCTAGCACCAAGGAATTTATAAGAGCTGAGGTCATTCATGGGGCTTGCAGGTTACTATAAAACATTTATTGAAGGTTTTTCAAAGATTAGACATCCAATTAGTTCCTTGCAAAATAAAGGTGTAAAATTTGAATGGACCTTTGATTGTTGAAGAAGTTGTCAACACTTGAATAACTTATTGACAAGTGCACCAAGACTGAGGATTGTTTACCCAAATGAAGAATTCATTGTGTGCACCAATGCATGAAAACAAGGGCTTGGGGGATTCCTTATTCAAAATGGGCATGTGATATGCTATGAGTCAAGAAAGTTAAAATAGCGCGAGAGGCACTATGCCACTCATGATTTAGAACTGGAAGCCATAGTGCATGCCTTGAATATCTGGAGGAACTATCTCATGGGTAGAAGATTTGAGCTAAGGACAAACCATAGTGGTTTGAAATATTTGTTTGGACAACCAACTTTGAAATCCAAAAAAAGTAGATGGTTGGAATTCCTCAATGACTATGACTTTGATATTGAGCATATCAAAGACAAGGAGAACAAGGTGGCTAATGCACTCAGTAGTAGGGTGAATGATATGCATGGTAAAACCATTAGTATGTACAAATATGATATGAAGGGAATAATTTTGGAAGCTGGAAAATCAGATCAACACTATATGGAAGCAAAAGAAAAATTACAACAAGGTAATAATCAGTAGAAAATGCAAGATTGTAATCTAAAGGAGGATGGAATCATAATTTATAGGCATAGAGTTTATGTGCTTAATTCTCTAGAATTTAAAAATATGGTGCTGAGAGAGATGCATAATGTTCCTTATGTTGAGAACCCAGGTTACCAGAAAACTATTGCAACTGTCAAGAGTCAATATTTCTAGCCAGGTATAAAGAAAGAGGTGGTTGACTATATAGCCAGATGTTTAGAATGTCAGGATGTCAAGGATGAGTGTAGACATCCAACTAGTTTTCTATAGCCATTTCCCATTCCTGAGTGGAAATGGGAAGTGGTGACAATTAATTTAATCACTTAGCTTCCCAAAATAGTGAAGCAACATATGGTGGTAGTGGATAAGCTCACTAAAGATTCTCATTTTATTCCACTAAAGCTAACTCATAAAGAAGCCTAACATTGCAGATATTTATATGAGGGAAATTCCCAGGGTTCATGGGAAGTGGTGACAATTAATTTAATCACTGAGCTTCCCAAAATAGTGAAGCAACATATGGTGGTAGCGGATAAGCTCACTAAAGATTCTCATTTTATTCCACTGAAGCTAACTCATAAGGAAATGGGAAGCTCAGATAAACTTCCCATTTCCTGAGTGGAAATGGGAAGTGGTGAAAATTAATTTAATCATTGAGCTTCCCAAAATAGTGAAGAAACATATGGTGGTAGTGGATAAGCTCACTAAAGATTCTCATTTTATTCCACTGAAGCTAACTCATAAGGAAGCCTAACATTGCAGATATTTATATGAGGGAAATTCCCAGGGTTCATGGGGTGCCTAAGGAAATTGTGTCTAACAAAGATCCAAAGTTCACATTAAACTTGTGAGATGGATTATTCAAAAGATTCAAGACAAATCTGAAATTTATCACAACATATCATCCATAGTTAGATGGAAAAACAAAGAGGGCCATTCAGGTGATTAAGGATATGTTGATGATGTATGTGATGGATAAACCATTGAAATGGGAAGATTATTCGCATTTGGTTGAGTTTGATTATAATAATGGGTGTCATACATATTTAAATATGATCTCATTTGAGGCACTATATGGCAGAAGGTGAAACATGCTAGTGAGTTGAGACAACCCAATAGACAAAGCAGTGGTTAGGTCATAGTTACTCAGAGAAATGGAAGGAAAGATGGTGAAGATAAAGTAGAATTTAAAGGTTTTCCAAGATAGGAAGAAAAGTTATGCAGATAAGGGTAGAAATCAGGAAGAGTTTAAAGTGAGTGACCATGTGTTATACAACATTTTGTCGCAGCAAGTGATATTTCCTATTCTCTGATATCTAAAAGATAGAAATTTGGAAGAAAATTGAGAGAAAGTCTTCTTGGGAAAGATCAACTCTAAAAAATATCTAAATTACAATATTGTCTCTTGTTTCTTTCTAGCAAGGTGCGACAACTTCACTTGTCGCATGTTTCATCATTGGAAGGTGCGACAATGTTTCTTTCTGCTGAGGTTTAAGGGTGAAAAAACCTTTATACGTGGGAAAAAAAGAAGAAGTTATCGAATATTCTAGAAGAGAAGTTTCAATGATGAGTTGTTTTCCGATTGGTTTGGATCTCACCCGTCTCTCCTGATTTAGTGAGATCCTAACCTCCTCATGCATTCTTCTCCAATCTCTAAATGGAGGCATCTTCTAAAGGGAAATGCTAATAAGGAATAGGTAATAAAATAATGGTGAATTGAGAATAGCTCCTGGTTTGTAATTGAGAGTTTGTGACATGTATTCCTTCCATAGCATTCTCCTCTTGGAAGCCATGATCCAGATGATGATCATGAGAATAGTTCATGTTTCTATGTCAATCTTGTGAAAAAATGAAATAGAGGGCCATGAGCATAGTTCCCATTTTTGTGTCAAGCTCGTTAAAAAATGAAACAATGGGTCACAAACATAGTTCCTGTTTTTGTGTCAAGCTCGTTAAAAAATGAAACAGATGCTCATAAGCGTGGTTCTTTTCCCATGTCAAGCTCATTAAAAAATGAAATAGTTTCCTCTCCCGTTGAGTCGCGTATTTCATAAGAACTTGTAAATGAACCTTCCTTTCATCTGAAAATGACAATTGATCCTCTTTCTTGCTTTGGTGAACATTTTCCTATTAGTAGACAACAATCTAATTTGGTACATAAATTGGAATTAACATAAGAGTTGGCAGATGAAATGAAGCTTAGGGGGGCATGTCTCCAGCCTCTGGTTATCATGTTGGAGTTAAGCCGCTAGCTTCTCAAGCTGGGGGAAAAGTACCAACTATCATCAGGTCCTGTTTGAAACCTTTGGACATCATGTTGGGAACTCTTTGGCATCTCCTTTAAGCTATTTTTTAGACTCCCTAAAAATGAAAAGATTGCCAAGTGAACTTGCTTCCTTCACACTCATAAAATGATTTAAAGCGCCATGCTTTTTTTTGAAGGAGTGTCTATTTGGAGTAAGTTTACCCCTTTTTCGGGTCGAGTAGATTAATTACAAAAAATTTATGCTCTAGGAATATGTCAGTATTTGCTAGAAGAGTTCTCCCTTGAATTATTTTATACTTTTTTGGGCTTGGGAGACTAAATTTATGAAAAAGGACCTTGTTAGAGTTTTTTTTAAGTCTTTTTCAAAATCTCTAAATATGAAAAACCACCGAGTTTACTTCCTCTAGACTCACAAAACCTACATTGGAAGACCCATATGGGACCGATTGACTCCTTCCTAGGGTTCGTTAAAAATACTCCAAGGGACTTATTCGAATGACACGCTTATACAATGAGCATTTGTTATCCTCCCCAAGCTCATTAATAAAAACAAAGGTACTCGCCAATCATGGTGGGGGAGAATTGGGAAGGGAATCTATAATGAATCTATATTAATGGAAGTAGTTGCTCTCGAACATGACATCTTTTACTTTTTGTGTCAAAGTGGGGAAATCCACTTGTCTCTTATCGATCATGCCCTTTTTTGCAAGCTTTTTCCTTGTGATCTTATATTTTGAGTCAGTGTTGTCAAGACCTTTGTCATGTCAATGTTTGAGAGAATTTCAACCAAATATACTTCTATTGCGTCAACTAAACTCTACAATCCTTTGAGCCTCCTATCTCGTTGGCCATCCCTAAGTCAATCCTAAAATTATTCTGTGCTTTTACTATTTCTCTTGTACCTATTTCGTGTCGTTGTTGGGGGATACATCAAGGCCCTCTTACCAAATCATTATCTAGGAAGTTGATTTAGAATATATTTAGTGCTTTGGAAGTTGCATGCCTCAATGGCAGGTATCCTCGTTTTTGACAGGGAGTTTACATCATTAACCTCTGATCAAAACATTTCATCGGATGTTTGATTTCAACTCATTAATTCACATTCGAAGGGATTTACTAGAGTATCTTGGGGATCATTAACATTAATGGTGATTTCCATCGCACTTGTTAACGATATACATCAATGACCAGTAATCAAGTGGTTTCTACCATGTTCGACGTCAAGACATTTACTCACATGGTTAGAATTGTACTTTGGAATTAAGGATGATATGAAGACCCTTGAGAACTTCCTTTGAATATTTATTCCCTCAGGCTGCAATGGAAAGTACTGGAGTAATGTTGTCACATACATCCACATTGTATTGGTTCGTTGCTATGTTACTATTATAATTCATAGATCCACGGTGTATATTTTTGTGGCTATGAATCCATTAAAATCATGGCAATATGGATCCACATTGAATTTATGGCAGCCATAACATTAGTAAATGTAATCATGGATATACAATGTATTTGTCAGCAGCCATGCTTAGAGTCATTTCTATTCTAAGTATGGGAATGCCCATCTCAATGATGATATGATATTGTATTGCAAATTCCTTGTGTTGTTGGAAGGTTTCCAACCAGTGTGTTCTTTGTTTCAAATACCCATCTGGCAAAGTATTTCAGCTATCATCTCTCCTAACTTCATACTTTGGGGGCGATTCTATTATACGACATTTTTTTATAGCAAGAGATACTTCTTATTCTCTGACATCTAAAGCATAGAACTTTGGAATAAAACTGAGAGAAAGTCTTCTTGGGAAGTTTTGGACAAGCACTTTTGAATACAATTTTGGAGAAAAACCTAAGTATAAAGAAAGAGGGCAGAAGGAGGAAGTCATGCAGAAGGAAGGAACACTACTACATATTGTAAAAATTCCGACGTTTTATTTGCGGCGTTATGGAAAAAATTGTCCATATTGTCGCAAAATAGAGGAAATTTATAAAAAAAAAAGTTCATGTTGCCCGATAACGTCGGTCTTGCCACGTTAACGTCGGTCTTGCCATGTTAACGTCGCTCTTGCCACGTTTTCCACTGGAACGTCGCTCTTGCCACGTTTTCCACTGGAACATCACTCTTGCCACGTTTGTGAAGATGTATGTCGCAATTGCCACGTTAACGTCGGTCTTGCCACATTAACGTCGCTCTTGCCACGTTTTCCACTGGAATGTCACTCTTGCCACGTTTCTGAAGATGTATGTCGCAATTGCCACGTTAACGTCGGTCTTGCCATGTTAACGTCGGTCTTGCCACATTTTCCACTGGAACGTCTCTCTTGCCACGTTTGTGAAGATGTATGTCGCAATTGCCACGTTAACGTCAGTCTTGCCACGTTTTCCACTGGAACGTCTCTCTTGCCACGTTTGTGAAAATGTATGTCGCAATTGTGACGATTGCGAAACTAGGTTTATGTATAGTACATATCTGAGCAGGAGAATCTTGCCTTTTACCTTGAATGATTAAGGAATTGTACAAGGGTCTCCTCTTATGGATGAAATTGTATATTCATGCTTCCTGTGTATGCAGTAGAGAATTTGTTGCAGTGTGATGTCTAGGA
>ML784332.1:535476-563545 GCA_009831015.1 Picea engelmannii | reverse complement strand
GCAAAAGAAGTATAAAATAAATAAAAAAATCTTAAACTAAAACTTTCAAATTAAAATAAAAGACAAAAAAAAAATTCAAAAATATATATTTTAAAAATAATATTTAAAAGAAAACAAAGCAATTTTAATAAAATCAATAAAGAAATAATAAAAAGAAAATTTTAAACCAATTTTAAAATAAACTTCTAAGTAAATTAAAAAAAATAGAAAAACCAAAATTTAAAAATAAATAAATAAATAAATAAAATTATAATACAAAACTTATGGGTATTTGAAACAAATTTAATAACATTACAATACCCATTACAACCATAACAAATTTAATAACATTAAAAAAAAAAAGTTAAAAAATAAAATACAATTTTGCAATTGAAATAACATAAAATTTTAATTAAAATTAAAACATTTTTTTTTTAAATTACAAACCCTACATATTAACCCATGATGGCCAACTAGTAGAAAATATGCATAAATAATGAGGAGTAAAAGAATGAAAACAACCAGTTAACTGAAGTTGGCCATGCCATGCATTGCAATGGGTTATTTTGGGATAGATAATAATAGGGTTTTAAGCCTAGATTTTGGGTATAAATATGTAACAAGATTGAGAGATTAGTGTGCATAGAAGGGAATCAATGTTATGAAAATATCATGAATGTAATAGGCAGTTAATAAGAAAGAAGATGAATAAAGAAGGAGTTTAGAGAGGATATTGTGTCTTATGCTTCTTTTACTCGTTTGTATGTGTTTATGAATGATGATATCCTTCATAGAATAGAGTTAATCTATGGATTGATTATGTTGCAATGTTCATGTATGGTTGTGATAATCTAGGTAATAATCAAGACTATACTTAAGCTAGAGGATAAGGAAGAATGATTCGCACCTCCACCCCCCTTTCCCTTACTACTACAAAAACCTGGTTCTTGCAGTCCCAATAGATACCACAGGTGAGACTTCATTTGCGTAAGCAGGTGATGTCGAAAGGGCTAGTGTCTTGATGGTTTGCTGGTCACATTTTAACCAAACCTTGGGTCTTAAAACCCGTGCACAGACCAGTTTTAGCCCAACAAATAGTTCCATTATCGGGACCAGGAAATTGAGATTAAGGGAATGTTTTGGAGGTCGACTAGGAAGGAAATCACAGAATGGATGGAATGAAAAGAACAGGAATTCGCATGACAAGAGAACAGGAACAATCAGATGAGTAACAAGCAATGGATGCAAAAGTATGTGTTCATGGACTTGCATGAAATTTTCTTTGGCAAATTCACATAAATTATGACAGAGTGGAAAGAAACATTGGTTGAGAAGACATGAAGGTTTAGTGTTGCAATGCCAAAGAATTGGACTCTTGAATTGATACAGCAGTTGAATTCGGTAAGTAACCCAACTGTTCAAGAAATTGATTTTTGGTTAGATAGTGGATTAAGGGGTTATATTACATAATTTGCAGTAGATTGCATTCAATCATATAATGTTGCAGATTTATTTTTTTTCAAAGGATCGCGCTGTAGGTTCTTGAAATCATTAAATATGTGGATAAAAATGTTGTTATGTGAAAACCACATGATGATTATGAAGCCCTCCCGCACATGGGGGGGGCAAAGGATGATAAGGGAATCATCTGAGAGAAGGAAGCAATGAATGAGGAAGGAAGAGACTAAGGATGCAAGAAGGCATCATACCAGAGGAACAATACGATTTTGGAGAATTGCGCGAAGGAAGAAGGTATAAGAAGGAAAATATTGGGGATGGGAGAGAAGAGCAGCATAGTGAGCCAAAAGAAAGTGAACTTTGCACACAAATACGAATTGTGGAGATACCATATGGAGGAGGAAAAGAAGAAGAGTCTCAATCTAGTCTAGTAATAGAGGAATCTGGAATTCCTACTCAGAAAGGATCCTATGTTGAATCCACAACCCCATGTGCATCACCATAGTTAGAGATAACAATTGAAGACCTGTCAAAAGCTATCATCGTTAGTCAAAGATTACAAAGTAGTAGTAGTCAGAATAGTGGGAGTAGTATGCAGAGTCAAAATCAGAGTCCACCAACATCACAAGGAGGAGGGAATATATAATACACTTAGACTTCTTGAATTCAAGGAAGTAGGATTAGAGGATCCAGAACAACATTTATTTGTCTGTGAAATAGTTTGGGCCACTGAAAATATACAAGATGATGTCATCAAAATTGCACAGTTAGAAACAACATTTAGAGGTCATGCATTGGTATGGTATATGAAGTTACAAAGCATTACGCCTATGGGATAGGCCAAGACCTTGGCAGAGATAAAGAAAGCACTATTAAAGGAGTTCAAAAAGCCAAAATCAAATTCGCAGTACATCACTGAACTAAAAGTGATCAAACATGTACAAACAGAGTCTGTATGGGATTACGATAAATGATTTAAGGATGTAATGGGGATATCGACATTCTAAATCCCAGATCAACAACCTCGAGACTGGTTTATTTATGGACTTCTACCACACATTCGGAGGCCCCTGATTCAACAGAAGGTTACATCGCATCCCAAGGCGCTAGAGATTGCAATGAAACTAGAAGCATCACCGACAAGAGATATGGGAGGAATGACATAGGTTCAAACACAGTTGGCTGCATTAACAATCTAGTTGACCAAGCTCACCAAGGGAAGGAAAAAAAAAGAACATGTTTGGTGTACAAAGTGCAGGAAGGAAGGTCATCATAAGGACGAATGCCCAACATTTGCGCAGTATCTGGAAGCTGGAGCGTTGAGTCCGCTACCTAGAGGAGGATACTGCGAGATTTGTAAGAAATGGGGCCATCATCCCACTTAGTTTCCATTACTCCAAAAATATCAGAGTACCCCAAATAATTTATTTTTCAATTTTTGCATGTCAGTAGGGCATGAAGAGAAGGATTGTCTCGCATTTGACTTACTAAGAGAGTGCACATTGGATACATACAGGATCCAAGAAGAGAATACCAGTGCGGATAGGAATAGCATGTAGTATAACGGTCAGCGAGGTTTTAATCAAGGGAACAGAGAAAATCTTGGCAGAGGTTGAGGTTGAGGTCATTTTGGTAGAGGAGGACGAGGCCCAATTATCTGCTATAATTGTAATCAACTTGGACACTTGGCCCAAGATTTCCAGAACCCGTGTACCACATGCACATATTGCAGAGCATTGGATCACGCAATGAAATACTATCCCCAACTAGTTGTGAAATGGAAAGCTATAGGTAACCCAAACCAGAATCAACATCAGAACCATAATGTACAGATGTTATTAGTCAAACGATGCAGTGAAGGACCAAAAGTTGTATTTATTACTCGTGGAGGAGCTCGAACAGGCATAGATATGGCAACTCAAGGAAACCAAATGGAGCAATGGGTAAGAAAGTCAGTGAGGCCTATTCTAGCATTCAACCCATAGTAGGAAAAAGAGACATATATGAGCGCAAGAAAGCAAATGTGTGAACCACATGGGGAAGCGTCAACATCATCGCTACCTCATCTAGAAGACCCAACGGTACCTGAAAAGTCAAGTGTGCAAGTAAGTACACTAACCAAATTCTTAAAGAGTTGTGTACAAATGATGAAGTATAGAACTACGCTCAAAATATTATATAACATGATTGATCACTGCGCAAAAGGAAGGGACACCCTTGTCACACAGCGAATGGTAAATCATGTATTGTGTAGGAAGAGAACCAATGGGGAATTCAGGTTTAATGCGTAGATTGGGGAATACAATGTGGATAATGTTATTCTAGACTTAGGATCGGATGTGAATGTACTACCTAAGAAAACATGGGAGATTATGGGAGAACCTGATCTAATATGGTCCCATGTTCAGTTAAGGTTCGCGAATCAACATAAGATAGTCCTGATTGGGTGACTAATGAGAGTACCTATGAACATAAATGGGGTACACAACATGGAAGAGTTTGAATTTATTGAGATCGTAGACGATAGTCAACCATATCCAACTTTAATAGGATTGGAATGGGTGATGGATAACCAGGCAATTATTAACTTGAAAATAAGGGAGATGATCTTCGAGGTTGGGGATCTAAAGGTTGATGCACCTTTGGACCCATAAGAAGGGAAGAGATACACATAATCAGTAAGAGGAAATGACATGGAAAATTTATATAATTTGATTGCGTGGATGGAGGATTATGTCAACCCAACAATGAATGGTGCACTCAATCGGAGAAGTATCAATTCGTGTGCATCAGATTCAGAAGCTAGTCTAGAGAATTGGCAGTGAAGGATGCATGAAGTATTAACTAGAATATGTGCATGTATAAACCGATCCTTGTGTTGGATTGGCACATAGCGATATGACCCACCCAGGTACGATGGACTAACTGAGATTAGTATGTTTATAAAATCATTTGAGTTATAGGTACTTGAACAACAGAGGCTTTTATCATTAGATGTCATCTTAAAAGAAACCCTAGCTAGATGGTGGGTTGCACACAGAAAGGGTATGAAGGATTGGGAACAATGTAGTAGACTTATGAAGATATGCTTTGGGCCCGACGAACCATAAGGTACATAGAAATACACAGGAGAGGGTGACCAGATGAGTCACATAAAAAAATGTAGAGTTTTATGGTGCTCATAATCAGAGACAGAGTGACCACACCGATTCATACACATGTTGGATAGAATCCCGAGGAATTGGTATTTAGAATTGAAGATGCACAAGGAGACAACATAATGGCAAGGATTGGTCCAGAGATTTGAAATCACATTCTCATTTGAACATGAATCCCCCTCCATACATGAAACACTACAATCCATCTGAACAAAGATATTCTCAAAGGTAGAATCAGTGGAAGAAGAACCCTTAGGCAATGTGCACAAATACAAATTAACGATCCATAAGCTATTGGAATGCTATAATGTTACGGAGGAGGAATACGAGGATTAAGATCCCATGAATGTGTAGGTACTAGAAACAAAAGGAACACACATAGTAGAAAGGCCAGAGCTTGTATCTGTTTCATACACATAGCCTATAAAGACAAAGAAAGTCAACATTGGGACAACGGAGAATCCTAAGTTTACGCAGATAAGATAATATTGGAACGATGATACAATTGAGAAGGTGGCATACTTATTATGAGAATATCAAGACTTATTTCTAACCTCATTCTCTGAGATGAAATGGATAGAAGGATATTTGGGCGAGATAAAGATTCCATTGAAACCTGGAGTCAAGTCAATACAACATAGACCCTATATATTGAACCCAAGGTACAAGGAGAAGGTGAAGGCTGAAATAGACAGGATGCTAGACACGTGAATTATTGAACCAATAGAAGAGTCTAAATGGATTATCTCAATGGTGGTGCAGTACAAGAAGACTAGAGGAATTCAAACTTGCATGGATCTAAGGAAGCTGAATGATGCATGCTTACATGACCCATTCCCAACACCATTCATGGATGAGGTACTGGAAAATGTAGGAGGTCAAGAAACATATTCATTTACCAATGGATTCTCTAGGTATCATCAGATAAAAATTGCACAGGAGGATAGACACAAAACCACATTTGTGACAGAATGGGGCAATTATCAATACACAGTGATACCATTTGGATTGAATAATGCCCTTGCGGTCTTTTCTAGAGTAGTAGTGGCAGCATTCAAGGAGTTCATCCATAAATTTTTGGAAGTTTATTTAGATTATTAGGTGGTGTTCATTTTACTGCAGGATCGTATATAAGTACTTTGGTTGATGTTAGATTGATGTAGACAATGTCATATTTCATTGAACTTGAATAATTGCATCTTTTTGGCACCATTTGGAATCATACTAGGACATGTAGTATGCAAGCAAGGCCTATTGGTTGACCTAGACAAGATCGTAGTTATTATGGAATTGGCGCCACTGACATCGGTCAGATAGATAAGAGTAACTTTGGTCCATACAAGCTATTACAGGAAGTTTATCAAAGGATATGCGCAGATTACAACACCCATGGAGAAGTTATTGAAGAAGGAAGTCAAGTTCCAATGGAATGAGGACTACTAGAAGGGGTTGGACACGCTAAAATGGAGATTGGTGACCATGCCCATTTTAATCTTTCTAGACTGTAACAAGGAGTTCCATGTCCATGTTGATGCATCATTCATTGCACTGGGTGCAGTACTCTCACAAACTGGAGAAGGAGACGTCGACCATCCGATTGTGTTTGCAAGTAGTAAGTTATCTCTATCGGAAACAAATTATACCACTACAGAGCAAGAAGGCTTGGCCATGGTCTGTGTGCTCCATAAGTTCAAAAATTACTTACTTAGGTCTCATTTCAAGATATATACAGATCATTCTACATTAAAGTACTTAGTCAATAAGCTTGTCTTAGGAGGAAGAATCTGCAGATCATTATTACTATTTCAGGAATATGAATTTGAGGTCATAGTAAAACCAGGGAAATTGAATGAACAACTTGATCATCTCTCACACATACTAACAGGAGAGGATGCATGTAATTTAGATAATATTTTCCCATATGCATAGTTATTTGTAGTAAGAATGGTGGATGATCACTTCAAAGACATTGTGGAGTTTCTAAATATAGGTGAAACACCCTTCAACATGACAATTAAGCAGAAGAAACAATTGGTAGTGAGAGTAGCAGACTATCAGTTGATTGCAGGGAACTTGTATAAGCTAGGGGCAGATGGAATATTGAGGCAGTGTGTACTGGAACATGAAAGGTCAGTTATAGTGGAGGAAACACATGATGAGATTGTTGGAGGACATTATGCAGGCAAAGCTATGACACAAAATATTTTATGCACAGGGCTTTTATGGCCCACATTGCACAAGGATGCAAAGGAGTATTGTTAATCCTACGACGTCTACCAATGAGTGTGTAAACTATCTACACGCGATGAAATGCCATTAAATCCAAAAGTTACGTTGCAAGCATTTGATAAGCGGGCCATCGAATTTGTAGGTCCAATCAACCCACAAGCAAGGAGATCGGGAGCACGATACATCCTTACTGCAACAGAGTATCTAACCAGGTGGGCGGAAGCAACACCAATTCCTGATTGCACTATTGATACTGTTGCATAGTTTCTATTTGAGAATGTAGTCACTAGGTTTGGATGTCCCTTCATATTACTTAGCAATCAAGGTACACATTTTCTGAACACAACAATTTCCACACTAACTAAGGAATTTTAGATTCATCATCAGAAGAGTACACCATATCACCCTCAAGTTAATGGAAAAGTGGAAGCATTTAATAAGATTTTGGAGAATGATTTGACAAAGATCTGCAATGTTGGAAGAGATGATTTGGACTTATGCTTCCCCACAGTATTATGGGCATACATAACTATCAACAAGAAGCTGACAGGGAAGTCACCTTTTTGGTTGGTCTATGGACAAGAAGCAGTAATGCCAATGGAGTTCATTGTACCTAGTATACGCAGTGCAACCATCATTGAGATCTTAGACACAGGTGAAATAGAGGATAGATTGGCATAGTTATTCTAGCTTGAGGAGGACAAGGTTTTTGCAGGATTCCATCAACTGGTGCAAAAAGCCAGAGAGAAGGCCTGGCACGATCGACACATTAAAACCAAGAAATTTCAAGTCGGTGACTTGGTACTACTTTATGACAGCAAGTATCTATAACACCCAGGGAAGTTTCACATGCATTGGTTAGGTTCTTATGTGATACAACAAATAACTACGACAGGTGTTGCAAGGTTGGGAACCTTGGATGGATAGGTCTTGGAAGGCATGGTGAACGAAAGTTGATTGAAACTCTATAGAGATAGTCAATTGTCAAAACAGTAATCTGGGTTGCGCCAAAACCCTTGTTTTATAGTAAGTGTACCATAGTAGCAAGAAAAGAAATAAAAACACAAATAAAGTAGAAAAATAAAGAAAAGAAATAGAAAAGGTAGTGATAAGAGAAAGAAAAAGAGTAAGTGGAATCCCAAGGTATCAAAACTTGAGTAAATGGACTGATCATCTCACATAAAGTGAACATTGCATCAAGTTAAACAATAATATACAGATAGGAAGGACTATGGCAGAGCAATGCATTACTATACAGGTGGGCACAAAAATACTATTAAATAAATCAGGCACAAAAAAGATAGTTGGACGGTCGACGTGACGGGTCATTAAAGCACTATAGAAGCATTAAATACAAAAATCCTCCAGAAATCATGACTGATCAGAAGTACAAGGGTGACATCACCTAAAATATTGTGTAATTAAGATGCAATGATGGAACAATTAATCAATTTCGATGGTGGATTGGACACGTTAGTTACACAGGATGGGATGTATACGGTCGACACAAAATCATAAGGGAATAATAACATCATTAAGCGGAACCAACTCTTGCATACTACTGTGGGAAAATCATAATGACCCAGAAAGAACAAAGCTGAGCTACAACTAGTAGAGCTTGCATACGGTGATAGTTCAGGAAGTGATCACTCTAGACAAATGGGGAAATATCCCCCAACGATACCATTGATCCCCCTGGGGCTAAGTAGGGTAGGAGATATTTTGGGTAAGCCTACCAACCTGAAGTTTATGGACCAAGACATTATTGATGATCAAACAGTTCGGGAGATGGATAGGGACCAATACTCATATGTTGAGCGCATACTGGATGCAAAGACTCACATCGTTTCCAACATATAGTTACACAAAGATCATCCTGGAGTTAGTATTAGGTTCGAGGGTTATGAATGCTTCATGACAGTAAGAGAGAAGAAAACGAATCAGGATCCCACTGAAAGAAAGGTTTCCAAAAAAAATTCCTCGTATACGATGCCCAAATTAAACCTGGAGAATTTACCAAAGGCCATAGGAGAAAAGGAGGATGGTGTAGTCCTCAAACATCCTCAACAGAGTATCACTAGAGAAGACGATTACATGAAGATGAGGATTAACCATTATTTTATCTCCAAGAAGCGGTGTTACCTTCTTAGGCAACACAACCCCTAATGTCATCATATGGACTTAGGCCACCATTAGGTGGGAAGAGGACTTCAAGAGGGAAAAGGATGACCCTCTAAGGCATATTGTGAAGAAGCATCAGGAACCAAAGGAACAAGACTGACTAGTAGTCAGAAGAATGATACAAACGACCCACACAACAACACAAAAGGTAACTAAACCATGGTTATAGAGGTAGAAGCGGCTAAGGTTGTCGTGCAACAATTCATTGCAGAGTGGAAGAACATGCAACAGACCTGAGTGGCTCCAGACGAGCCACATGTGAGTGTTGGGGGCATGTTGGATAAACATCTTTCAGTACAATTTTGGAGAAAAAACTAAGCATAAAGAAAGGGCGCAGAAGGAAGAAAGGGAACAGAAAGAGGAAGTCATGTAGAATGGCATAGAAGGACACAGATAGCACAAACATAAGGATAAATAAAGAGAGCGAGAGAAGGAAGCACAAAAGGAAGATAGCGTGACTTTCTATAAATAGAAGAATAACATAAAATTTGTATAAAGAACGAGGAGTAAAAGAAGGAAAAAAACAAGTTAACTGAAGTTGGCCATGCCATGCATTGTAATGGGTTATTTTGGGATAGATAATAATAGGGTTTTAGGCCTAGATTTTGGGTATAAATATGTAATGGGATTGAGAGATTAATGTGCGTAGAATGGAATCAATGTTATGAAAATATCATGAATGTAATAGACAGTTAGTAAGAAAGAAGATGAATAAAGAAGGATTTTAGAGAGGATATTGCGTCTTATGCTTCTTTTACTTGTCTGTATGTGTTTATGAATGATGATATCATTCATAGAATAGAGTTAATCTATGGATTGATTATGCTACAATGTTCATGTATGGTTGTGATAATATAGGTAATAATCAAGACTATACTTAAGCTAGAGGATAAGGAACAATGATTTGCACCTCTACATCCCTTTCCCTTATTACTGCAAAAACCTGGTTCTTGCAGTCTCAATGGATACCTTGGGTGAGACTTCATCTGCATAAGTAGGTGATGTCAAAAGGGTCGGTGTCTTTGGGGTTTGTTGGTCATAGTTTAACCGAACCTTGGGTCTTACAACCTGTGCACATAACAATTTTATCCCAACATAAAGGATCAAATCTAAAAAATCCCTAAATTACAAGATTGTCGCTTGTTTCTTTCTAGTAAGGTGCGACAAATTCACTTGTTTCATGTTGCATCACTGGAAGGTGCGACAATGTCGCTTTTTGATAAGGTTTACAGGTGAAACAACCTTTATATGTGGGAAAAAAGAATAAATTCTCGAAGATTATAGAAGAGAAGTATCAATGATGAGTTGTTTGTCGATCAATTTGGATCTCACTTGTCTCTCCTAATTTAGTGAGATCCTAACCTCTCATCCTAACCTCCTCATGGCTTCTTCTCCAATATATAAATGGAGGCATCTTCTAAAGGGAAAGGCTAATAAGGAATAGGTAATAAAATAATGGTGAGTTGAGAATATCTCATGGTTTGTAATTGAGTGTTTGTGAACTTCATTTTGGTCCTAAGATATTTGGGCTAAAGTGTTCAAGAGATGGTGATGACACTTATGGAGGCTACTTGGGTATTGAAACATTGAACTGTTGGAAAGAGTTTTTCAACACCAAGGCATTGGTTTTAAGTTGTTTCCTTATTTATAAATGCAGTTATATTTTCCCTTTCCTATAAATCTTGTGCATCATCTTATTGTATTTTTCCTTAGCCATATACATCGATTTATCAAAATACTTGTAGTATTGTTTCTTTCACTTGTTCTATTTGATTCTAATACAGGTCTGTAGCAAAAGGTTTTGGGATAAAACTTGGAGCTTCAACTAATGAAGGGAAACTTCAAATAAAAGGTAAAAACTATTTATCCACTTGCATTTCAATTCTAAAATCTAAGGAAAGGAATTTATATTGTCTTGTTTTGTTCTAGTTTTGGGTTCTCGAACTAGGGAGATTTGTTTATGTTCGAATTTACGAATTTATCCATAACACCATGTATTCCTAAAATTGAAGCCCAAGAGAAGTTCCTTGAAGTTGGGGAATAGTGCAAAGTTGGCAACGAGATATTGTGGAACCTTTGAAATCCTGGAGAGGATTGGTCCTATTGCATACATGATTGCACTAATTGCATCCATGTGCATTCACATTGTATTCCATATTGTTTCTTCACATAAAAGTTATGTACCTAATTCAGGTGGAGCAAGAAGGAGACTTCTGAGTACAAGTGATGTGCATATTGGATCAGAAGGTCAAGTTTCTTTAGAATTGAGAAATAGGGATGGTAAAGGTCCCATGGACCTATTACGGTCCTCAAGATGCAACCTGGGAGCATGAAGGTGCCATGCGGGAGGATTACCCACATATTTTTAAATATTTTGGACTGTACATGTGTATATAATGCATTGAGGATAGTGCATAAATAAGGTGGCAGGGAATGTAATACCCCTAGGCCAAACACCAATTGTAAATATACATATAAGCTAGTGAGACATGATATTTTGGGCATGAGTGCCATTGTAAATATGGTTTTAGGCTAGAGTGTCTATGTGGTTATTAGGCTGGAGATATTGGATGCTAAAAGGCCAATGAGCCTATCATTGTAATATTTAATCACACTCGGATATTAATAAAAATACATCACTGCTTCAGAACAACCAAAAAAGAGAGTATGGGGGGATAGAACTCCACTAGAAGGGAAAGGGAGCTAAGGGTCTAGGAAGAGTGGCTAAGCAAAGGGGGATTAAGCCAAGGAAATATTATAACAATATTTCTTAGATTCTAAGATATATGAAATTTTTACCCTAAGTTCCTAGTGATGAGGAACACATCACCTAAGTAGGAAAAGTGGGAACAAGGTAGTTTCCAACATGATAAGTGTCAAGTTGGGAAAATGCAAATATAAGTGGGAAATCAGTGTAATTTCAATCATGATAATCATTATTCTCATCATTCTCACTATTCCTTTGGTCATCCATACTATCCCTTTCATCACTATTGTTCCTGTACTTAGAATCATTTGGGAGTTGTTGGTATCCACTAAACCTGGGTAGTTTGAGTTGAAGAAGCAGGATGTCATGCCTCTGTGCATGTTGAAGAAGTGGTTTTTTAGGCCCATGAGAATTCTCTCTAGGTGAGAGAACTTATGGGAATTGTCTTGCTAGTGTGTTGGGAAATAACTACAGGGCTATGAGACTTTATGTCTGACCTATTACAGAAGCCATGAAAGGGAAGTGGGGAAATCGAAGGACTGTTAAGTATAGAAGGGGCACACTTCTTGGGATTGGATAGGATATGGGAAATGAGAGGATGTAGGCTAGTTGCAGTTGTTGGCACCTTGACCTGAGTTTCATTTTGTTGGTTAGACATTAGTTTGGCTTAGGAAGCCTTCCCTGGTGAAGTTTCTAGCCTCGGGTTGGGGGTGACCTACTGTTGAGAGTTTATGAGCAACAAAATATATGGTTGGGAGGAACGTTTAAGGTATGCACACAGTTGGTGACTTAATCAAGAGGTAAGTGTCTCTATGTGTTTGTTATAATTACTGTGTGAATAATTATATTATTCTTGTTATGGTTTTATGGGTTTTTATTGTTATTAATTATGCATGAATAAAATACTATGGTAATAGAGGAAACATTGTGGTATCAGAGCTAAAAATAGAGGTAATGGGAGTCAACTAGTTGGTTGGGTACGTTACAATGTGGTATCAGAGCTAAGAATAGAGGTAATGGGACTCAGCTAGGTGGATGGGTATGTTACAATGGGTGGCCAGTGTATCCCTATATTACATAGTGTATGCATGAAGCTCAATATTGAACACTCTTATTGAGAAAAAAAAGACTCTATAATGTATAATTTGTATCCATTTAGTTAATGAATAATACATTGAGTGTGCTTTATACTACGGGGTTTTTCTTGGAAGGGTTTTCCCTAGAAAAGCATTTTTAATGGTTATATGTTTCTATGTTTTTTATTTCATTTATTGAAACTATTCTATTCTATGTTTCTACACATTCTTCTCTCATAGATTAGTGTAGGAATTCTATTTCGAACCTCTACTTCCTTTCATTTGGTATTGACCTAGACTCTTTAGCGAGAGTCATCTTATGTTGTGATCCATGAGAACTGCAATCTAAAGAATGGATCTAGCTTCTCTTTTGTTGCATCAGGGAAATGTGTGGTTGTCGGGATGAACTCCAGAGCCATATAATGATGGATCTGTTCATATATGGTAAGATATTGTCAATTTTTATGCAACTATTTCATATCTGAAAATTACTTCCAAGTGACCCAAATAGTAAAACCTAGGGATTTTATCATTGAATAATTTTACACTGAAATTATGACAGAAAAATACAGCAACAGAAACACAAAGATCAGAGATAAATTATCCATGCACAAGAGACACAATTTTATGTTCTGTAAACTTTTCAAATTCATAATTTTTTGAGGGAAAATTCAACCCTCTCAGCCAAACACAATTTTAGTCAATCTAAGGACAAAACCAGTCCTCTTGACAAATACAAAACTAACAAAAATATCAGCAAATTTCACCAAAAAAATTCTCACTTCCAAATATGTTGCAGACCACCTATACATCCTGTTGAAATCATCCATACATACTATATGGACTGCCAACGTCAATCGTATGAACATGCTAAATGTTGATGATTGCAGCTATGTGAGACATTCTCTAGCTTACAAACTTGTGAGATGTAGATCATTGCAGCTATGTGAGTCTTTCTCTAGCTTAAAAACCTGAGAGAAATCCCCTAAGAAGGGTACGTGGTTCCTACCTGAGACAGAGTTGGAATGTAGAGATAACCTCCTCCATTCAGAGACTTGAGAAGAATGCCAGATGATTATCCAGTGGGAAATGCGATCTGTTGAGTTAGACGTGCCTGTGGCTGAGCACAAGGTGAACGTGTGAAATACCAAAGTGATAGGTGCATCGTCATGTGAACAGAAATGAAGATGATGTATTATCCTCCTCTGAGTAGTAGAGTTGACAAGAAACTCCAAATGATTATCTTATGTGAGGTAGTGGGAAAGAATATATGTAGAGTGGACATGCCTGTGGACAAGCACAGGTGAACGTGTGAAGATCTGGTTCTTCTATGTAATGCAGTGAGCCAAAGATATGGACATCCCTATGGATGTGCCCCTAGTGGATGAGCACTAGTGGGTGTATCAGATACTTTGTTATATTGTACAAGAGTCAGACATGCCTATAACCCTAATTGTAATGTAAAGGGTACAAGTCAACCCCACCTTAATGTAACTGGTAATTAATATAAAAGATAAGTAATCTGGTTAATATAATTATATTTTAAGATAGTGAGGTCGGCCCTATTATGCCAATAGACACTTTTGTTGACAGGTTTAGGTTAGTATAAGTAAAGGTAAATTCTCCATTGAGAAAACATATCTTCCATGTGAGTTTGGAAATTTCAGCAAGTACACTTTCTTGGGATAAGTGCACACCTCTCTTGGGCACTAGTCTTCTAGGGTTTGAGCACTCTCTTGTGTGATAGGTTTTATCTTGGTGGTGAAGGTATTTCTCTTGAAGAATATAACAAAGTATTTGGTTGGGTTTTCTTCCCTTATTGAGAAGGGTTTCCCAGGATACTTCTTGTGTTCTTGTGCATGGTGCTTCTTCTTGTGATCTTGAGTGATGCAACATTTATGGTTATGGTTAAATGCTAAAAATGGAATGAACTTCATGATTAACCAAGATTATTGAAAAATCAACACTAAACTGCCCAAAAATTCGCACGTGTGGCCAAAAACTCTCCCACATGTGTGGATATACTTTTTTTGGTCATAGGTGTGACTATATTGACTATTTTGTACCACACATGTGGCCTTCTCATCTCTCTCACATGTGTGGCCTTTGTCTCACCTCCTCTTGTTCACATGTGAGGTCTCTCTTCCCATGTGAAACTATACTTCTAGGATGAAAACTTGAAGAGAAAGAATGTCCAAGAACCCTAGGCAAGATTTTCCAAACTACAGAGTTACCCTTGCTGAAATCACCAAGCCTCCTAGCACAAGTGCTCACTCACATATTCTAGCTCCATAATGTCACAATGAGATTGTCACAATATCTCCTCTCCTTATATAGGAGTCTAATGTGAATTTAGAATCCCTTAACTTACTCTAAGGATCCCTCCACTAAACTTAACATTAAATTATAATTATTTATTCCTCCATGTGGGTGTGAAACCCCAACACAAGCCCCCAAAGCCCATCAACAAGCCCATGAATTCCCAAGCTCCAATCCAAGGGAGTTTTCACCAAAAAAAGAGTCCAACATGGTGCTAACGAAGATTCTCACATTCCTAATACCAAGGATACTAGTGGGAATACCTCCCAAATCTACAAAACATCAACACTCCCTCTTAGTGAGGGAGGTATTCCATCCTCCATCATATGGAAGTATCTTTGTCTCCTATATTGGGAGTAGATCTCCCTCTTGCACTGGATATGCTAACACAACTACACTCCAATCCTCTTTATTGTCTTCTCCTCTGTCACTGAAACAAATCCTATTGTATGACATTGTTCCTCCTGGGAAGAAACACTTCTCCTATAAGATTCCTTCAGAGCCTCCTACCTAGCTTCCTCAACACATGACACCTTCCGGATAGTATTGGAAGATGTATATCTTCCATATGACTCTGAAGGTAGACTCCCTCTGAATGGTTGACTCTCCCTCTGAGCCTGCTAATTCCCTATGAATCTGTTGACTCCCTCTGAAGTCGAGCTCCCTCTAAGTCTGTAAAACCTCCATACCTACCTGCTCCCTGACCTATGTCACTCTAATACCACTAGCCATAGCTTGCATAGGTTGGCCCTTCATGCTATACAGGTTTCTATTCTAACTCAAAGAACCACTATTGATTTGAAGCTATATCTTCTAGGCACAAATAACACATGTCCATCCCGGAACAATACATGGTAGCCCTTCTTCTCAATCTCTGAGACTGATAACTCACTCCTCTTGATTTTTGGCACCCATAGTACAATGGTCACCCTCAACACATCTCTTGAATCCAACTGGAATTGTACTATTCCATTTCCCTACACTACATGATTGGTCCCCATACCAAGCTCCACACATATATCTGAGTCAGTCTCTGTGAAACTCTTGAACAACTCCCGTGCTCCTATCATATGTCATGAGGCTCCACTGTCCACCAACCAAGTACCATAACTGGAGACTATACCAGAAAGGGTGGAGACTAATAGGAACTCCCTTTGAAACCTATTTGCAACCTCATCAACCTCTGTTGTTGATGCTCGCTACTTCCTTCCCCCTCTCCTCCGTTGTGGACACTATGAAGCATAATGACCATACTTGTGATAAGAAAAACACTTGACCTTTATAATGTCCTTCTTCCTCCTTGGATATAGAGATACATATCTCTCTAGAGAACCGCCTATTTTTCCCTTCCTGGTGTGAGAAACCAAGACCTAGTTCTCATCACTACTGTCATTTTTCTTGTGATTCATGGACTCTAACCGAGCCTCCTCCTGGATGCAATATGTCCATAGTATGTCAAACAATGACAACTTATCTCATGTGTGTATCCCCTACACAAATGGTTCCCAAGACCCGATAAGACCACTCAATGCCACATTCACCAACTCAGTGACATCAACTGCCTCACGAATAGTTGCAAGATGATCATGAATCTGAGTGATCATCATGAGGTAGCTAACAATTGTGTATGAACTGGACTTCTCAGGAGCTTGGAGTTGGTGCTTAAAAATCATTTTTTGGCCTGCAATCCCGCTTTGGTACAAGCCTACCAAAGAATCATACATATCTTTGGCTCTTCTTCTCAAAGATGTGAGGAATTAGACGATCCTTCACAGAGTCCAAAAATACCCTCTTGGCCTTCACTTCCTTCTTTCTTTGAGCTGCCAATTCTTGTGGATCGGTGGAACTTGGGACCACACCCTCAACTTATTATTTGAGGCCATTATCCTCCAAGAGAAGGAGAATCATGGCCTTCCAAACCAAGAAATTTGTTTCCCCTTCCAACCCATCCTCAATCTTCAAAGTGTTCACCATTGTGACCTTCCCAGAACAAAAAAAAAAAAACATGCAACAACAAAACTGTTGTACAACCAATTTACAACTTCTTGTGTCTCAATATAACCCTTCTCTCTCTTCAAATCCTCAGCTCGGATACCATGTCAATTTTTATGCAAATATTTGAGATCTGAAAATTACTTCCAACTGACCCAAACAATAAACCCTAGGGTTGTTATCATTAAATAATTTTACACTGAAATTATGATAGAAAACTATAGCAGTGGAAACACAATGATCAAAGAGAAATTATCCATGCACATGATACATGATTTTCTATTTTGTAAACTAGTCAAAATAAAAAAATTCTGAGGGAAAAATCATCCCCCTCAGCCAACCACAAATTCAGTCAATTTGAGGACAAAACTAGTCCTCTTGAAAATTACAAAACCAACAAAAATATCAACAAATTTACTTAGAAAAATTCCCACTTCCAAGTATCCTACAAAACCCTTTTATGGATTGTTGAATTCAACCATACAGTGTTAAGAACCTGAATAGATCTACCAATATAATAACCACAAATACTGAATACACAATAGATCCACTAAGCAAGATATGAAAAACCACACTTTATTATATCAAAACCCTTGAGGTAGGGCAACACCATACAATGGATCCTATTATGGAAGGGATCCTCTCCTATTCACTTGCCTCTTCGAGGAGGCATCCTCCTATTGATATACCGCTCCAAATACAATAATTTTCTTCATGTCTCATTACATTGCTTGAACCCCTTTATATAGTGCTACCATCACCTAAGAACATTCTAGAGGAAGAATCTTCTAGAAGTAGAACCTTCTAAGAAGTCCTCTTACATTTATTATATCTAACTACCATAGTGGGCCTTATTTAATAATATAGTGGACCTAGTCCACCTTACATTGAATGACCTCCACTATTATCACTATGGGCCCTCTGGGCCCCCCCACTACATCACTAGCTACCTTACATACAGACTGTACGAACTACTGATGTTAGTCGTATGGACTTGCTAAACTTCCCAGAAATTTTCATGTGTGGTTGTATGGACTGCTCCTTCCACACATGCATCTTGCTCAACTCTCTCACACATGTGACCTTTGTCTCTCCTCCTCCTATTCATACATGCAACCTCTTTTCCCATGTGCAGTTAACCTTCTAGGCTGAAAAAATGAAGAAAAAAAATGTCCAAGAACCCTAGGCTAGATTTTCCAAAGTGTATAATTACCCTTATTGAAATCACCAAGCCTCCTAGCACAAGTTCTCACTCACTTATGATAGCTCCATAATGTCACAATGATATTGTCACAATCTCTCCTCTCCTTATATAGGAGTCTAATGTGAGTTTATAAGCCTTTAGCTTACACTAAGGATCCCTCCACTAAACTCAACATTAAATTAGAATTCTTTATTCCTCCATGTGGGTGTGAAACCAAAACACAAGCCCCCAAAGCCCATCAACAATCCCATGAAGCCCCAATATCCAATCCAAGGGGGTTTTCACCAAATGAAGAGTCCAACATGGTGCCAACAAAGATTCTCACATGCCCGACACCAAGGCCACTAGTAGCAATACCTCTCGAAGATACAAAACATACTAGTTGGATATCTGGATATGCATGGTAAAGTGTAGATATATTGAGATCAAGCTTGAGAGATCTCTACATAGCATAGATCCGGTGCTTATTGGTTGGAGATTTGAACTTCTTGAGGAAGTGTTAATCAATTTGAGATTTGAGTTTCTATGTGTTATTGTTGTTTTGGATTATAGATCTACTTGAAGGGTGTGAATAGCCAATGAAGTCATACAAGGCGGGTGGAGGAGCCTCAATTTTTTCCACTAGTCTGTTAAGTTGTTGGGGGTAGGCACAACCCCTATGCTTGCAATTTTCTTGTTAAGGGTATACAATGAAGAATATAGAGGTGTGGCTATAAGGCTAGTTGATTTTCTTGGTTAAGGGTTTCCAAGGTGGATCTTTGTGTATTGTGTGTATGCCAATTGTTGTTCTTTCTATTTTTCTTAAGAATCTATATGCATTGTTTCACTTCAAAAGTTTATAACTTACATTTGGTGTTAGAGACTAGTCACCTTGGATCCAAGGTGTTAGGGACAATATTTTTTTATCTAATCTTGTTTTAAGTGGGAGCTTGTGTAGAATGGAAACTAGTTTTAAGAAAATGGAAAGCGTGTCAAGGCTTGAAATGGAGGGTGATATTGAAGCATGTGGATTTGGCCTATAACATGCATGGAGAAGCATGTATTTGTGGTTATATATATAGATCTACCATTTGGATTTATGGATCTCCTAAGTGCTTGGTTCAACTCACTATATTTGGAGCATAAAGGGATGCGGGTAAAGAAGTAGGTAAATTTGTATTGCATAATTTGCTTGTCCATATAGTGTTAAGATAAGTTGATTCGGGTCGATATTAGTGGCCACCGACCTTTTCCAACTGGCTCAAAACACTTTTCTGGCAATTTTTGTAATTTACTATTTTTAGCAGTTTTTAACTTCTAGGGCCATTTTGAGGCCCTAAACGACATTTTTGGGAAAAAGAGGAGAAATATGTAAGTTCCTTCAATATTGCCTCCAAAATGAATCACCTCGATGATACCTTTCCAACGGGCTATCATGCACCTAAAACGAAGATCGTATGCAAAAGTTACGACCCCAAGAAGTTGATGTACTAACTTACCCAAACGGGGCCCACATGACTTTTAGCGCTTCATCTCCAAGGGTTAGGTTTTTGGATGTCTAGGGTTTTTGGCATTCCTGTTTATTGTAAAAATTCCTTCAAAGCCTCATTGTAATCATCTTCTTGCGAATGCAAGTAGCCATCACATCTCTTCTCAGAGATAAGTTGCCACCATTCTAGCGAGTCTTTCACTCTGTATTTTTACAGTCTCTGTACATTTATTTCATTAATAGAAATCATGTATTACTGTATATATGTGTTTATGGTTTCATATTTGATACATTTTTGTTATATTATTAAATATTTTCGATATCTCTGTGCATTTCTTTATTTTATCTCCGCTCTCATTTCATGCCAAAAATAATCTAGATCAGTGGTATCAGAGCAGGCTTCTCTTGATCATTTTTTTTTTCAGTGCATGTCCCCGACAAGGTCCGAGTATAGAAAATAGGGTCTCGAGCTTGTATCTCTTGAAGACAATTGCTCTCACACTCCCAAGAAACCCTCCATGGCAGAAGAAAAGAAAAATGACGGAGCAGGCGATCCTATAAATATGTTGCTTAAGCAAGCTCTCACGTGACAAAGGGACAAAATGATGGAGAATTTTTTTCACATCCTTCAATGCCTGCCGATAGAAACAGACGCATCTTCATCAAACAACCACTTTGGAAGCACCTCTCCTTTCAAGGTACAGGTTAATTTTGATATTCCCATATTTGAAGGTCAGATAGATGCGAATGCCCTAGACAAATGGTTAAATATGTTAGAAGGTTATTTCTTTGTTCATAATTTTTCCGATAGGGGAAGGATCACCTTCGCACTCCTTAAATCTCTCCCCCATGTTAAACATTGGTGGGAAAAATATTGGTAGCAAAGTTCCACAGAGGAGTCTGGAATATATGGGGCTGAGCCCACTTGGGATTTTTTTGTGGATGTAGTAAAGGAACAGTATTACCCTGTTTGCAACTATGAGGATGAGTACATGAGATGGACCACACTGTGGCAAGAGAGGGGCCAAGCAGTTTCAGAGTTCACCAATACCTTCCATACCTTGCGCACCAAGCTAGGTATCAAAGACTCTGAATGACATTTGGTTCTGAAATACCTTGGGGCTCTACAAAGATACATCCAAACTGAAATGGATTTTATGTATATCTCATCACTCGGTGTTGCTTATTGATATGATGATAAAATCGAGCAGAAATTTAAGCACCAGAACAAATGGGAGTTCGGGTCTACAAATCCGCAACAACCAAAGTATGACAAAGACAGCCCTAACAAACAGTCTCCCAAAAACCAGTCCAAGCCATAGGAAAAGAAGGGTCATGGGAAGACAAAGAAGGACACCAAAAAATGGTGCGATTTCCACAAAATCCCCTGGCACAACACTGATGAATGTTGCTCAAAATATTCATTGGTATCCAATATCAAAGACAAGGAGTCGAACCTTGATTCAGAATCTAATTATGAAAATACTAGTAAAGGACAGATCATTGACGCATATCCCACTGCTATTGTCGCAACCACAACAATTCAACTAGAAGAACCAATAGATCTTGAAGAGAGGGAGTGCCTTTTTCACTCACAGATGTGGGTGAAGGGGACCCCGCTGCATTTTATTGTTGATAGCGGAAGCCAGAAGAACCTCATCTCATCATAGTTCATCAAACAGTTGGGATTGTCGACAACACCACACCTGCAACCATACAACATTGGGTGGCTTCGCCAAGGACGAGATCTTTGTGTCAGCCAACAGTGTCGATTGTCATACAACATACATCCCTTCAAGGATGAGGTATTATTTGATGTTTCCCCACTGGATGTCTGTGATGCTCTCTTGGGCCAACCATATATGTGGAGACGCCATGTTGTTTATTAGTCTCGACCCCGCAATGTCATTGTTTCTCTAGGGGTTCATCTCTACAAAATACCAGAGGTAGTTCCGACTATTGTTCCACCTAAACAGTGCCGCAAGGTAGTATCTCATACTGCAATATTCATCTTCTTCACAATCTATTCAAAAGGGGAATAGAAGGACACTGCAACCACTACAGCCTCGCCCCAAGCACCTTCTATCCAATAGAAGTAGGTCGACAAGGTTGCAACAAAGTGCACAGATTCCTTCTGCACACCTTTCTCTCGTGTAGCTCGACTTTTTGAACAACCTTAGCCTCAACAGGTTCGTGACAAACTTCCACAAACTGAGCAGCATGACATTTCCAACAAGGCAAGCAGCTCACCAAGATTCAAATTCAACAAACGTTTTTTATCTCCCCCAGACACTCAACGCAATGGAGACCATTGCTTACTAAGGAGGGAGGATTGATCTAGGTGGATATCGGTGGCCACCCACCTTTTCCAAGTGGCTCAGAACAGTTTTCTGGCAAATTTTGTAATTTACTATTTTTAGCAATTTTTAACTTCTGGGGCCATTCTGAGGCCCTAAACGACGTTTTTGGGAAAACAAGGATCAATATGAAAATTCCTTTCATATTGCCTCCAAAATAAATCTCCTCGATGATACCTTTCCAACGGGATATCATGCGCCTAAAACAGAGATCATATGCAAAAGTTACGACCCCGGGAAGTTGATGTACTAATTTACCCAAACGGGGCCCACATGACTTTTGGTGCTTCATCTCCTAGGGTTAGATTTTTGGATGTCTAGGGTTTTGGGCATTCCTGTTTATTGTAAAAATTCCTTCAAAGCCTCATTGTAATCATCTTCTTTCGAATGCGAGTAGCCGTCACATCTCTTCTAAGAGATAAACGACCACCATTCTAGTGAGACTTTCACTTTGTATTTTTACAGTCTCTATACATTTATTTCATTAATAGAAATCGTGTATTACTGTATATATGTGTTTATGGTTTCATCTCTGATACATTTCTATTATATTGTTGAATATTTGTGATATCTCTGTGCATTTCTTTATTATATCTCCACTCTCATTTCGTGCCGAAAATAATCCGGATCATAAGTACTCAGTGTATGTAATTGTATTTGGAGTAGAAGAGAAGATGGAAATGAAACAATTTGGTGTTTTATAGCATCACATGCTCGAGCATACAATTGTAAGTGTTTTTATAAAGTTGGATTTTATCACATATGTAAATGAGCATATGGTTATAAGACCTATTTAGGCATGTGTACCCCTAGTTTGATAGTTCATCGTTGTATAGTATAGATGTAGACTTCGGTAATAGGGGGCATGTTGTATTCCAAAAACCCTTTTTAATGAACTTCAAGGGGGGTAGGTGTTTATCCCAATTCAATTTTAAAGGGGGAAATC
Source organism: Picea engelmannii (assembly GCA_009831015.1). Taxonomy (NCBI): domain Eukaryota; kingdom Viridiplantae; phylum Streptophyta; class Pinopsida; order Pinales; family Pinaceae; genus Picea; species Picea engelmannii. The sequence continues at coordinate 540,471 of ML784332.1, read as the reverse complement.
TTGGGTAAATCTTGACTTGGTCATAGAGTAGTTAGGATAACCTTAATACAATTAATGATAGGTTTGTCGTTCCTGGTTTAAGGGCCCATGGTATTACAAATGATTAATCTTATTTAATGGCTTGGGATACTCCATTGTAATATGCCTCATGGTATAGGCCTCAGGAGTTGGCATGTTGACCCATAGAGGCCTTAGTGACTAGTGTATTCCTGGTGTGCATAATGTAGTCATGAAGCTCACTACTGAACACTCTTTTTGAGAGCATGGAGACTCTATAATGTATTGTAACCATTTAGTTATCGAATAATACATTGAGTGTGTTTTAGAGAGTGGGGTGGAGATTTTTCCCAGAATGGTTTTCCCTAGGAAATCATTGTCTAATGGTTATATGTTTATGTGATGTTTATTTCATTTATTGCAACAATTATTCTATTCTAAGTTTGTACACATTCTTCTCTCATGTATTAATGTAGGAATCTTATTTTTCACATCTACTTCCTTTCACTAATAACTCTACCCAACAATCTCTCTTACTAGAGTTATCTTCTACATGTTATAGTGGTAGGCTTTTATATGCATGAGTCTCTTACTTTGATACCAAATGATATAGATATAGGCTACAAATACTCAAAGTGCACAACAACATAATGAAATCAAAACTCATATACAACATAGTAACACAACAAAACTCTTTCTTTATTCAAAATCTTGGAGGATCAAATTGAGATATCAACTTATAACATAAAATTCTACACAAGATAGAAGATAACTTTTTTTCTTTGTTATACCCTCTATTGTCCTATTACAAAATCCTCTTCTCAATAAATGCAAGAAAATATATACATAGGTTCCAAAGTCAAACCATAACCATTGAACTTGATTCTTGTAACATACATCCCTTCACCTCCACTAGAGTTAGTGTGCTACCATATAATCAATGTGTGTACAACTTCTACCCTTTTATCTTTTATCTCCTATTAATATCACCTTGTCTCGTATTCCTTGTTAATGACCTAAAATTTTCATTATCAATAAGAACCATGTTGATGATAAGTATTTGGACACTTTCTTTGTGGGTAAACTTCTTGTTGACAATATCCTTTCCTGTGACTAGCTTGTCAACAATTGTTTTGTCAGCAACATCTTATTGATCAATAATTTGTCAAAGTTTTTCTTGTTGGAAACACCTTTGTTGACGAACCATTGTCGGTAACTCCTTTTTCAACAAATGCCTTGTCGATGATTATCTAGTGGGTAATTCTATTATTGACACATCCCTTATCGATGACATTTTCACTAACGTAAAAAATTCTTCTTTTAGCTCTTCTCTGTTGATTTCATCATAACCCATATATCCTTTGTTGATAATTACTATGATGATTTATTTATTTTTGTCAAAAGTCACTTTTTCAGTATCGTGATCTTATAAAGGAATTGGGTTGACCTTTAGTTAATCCCCTTGGTATCTATCATAGGCTTCTACAAAATAACATTGAAAATTACATAAAATAAAAGGCTAAAATTGAGACTTGTTTTTGGTTGTGTAGGAAGAGATACTCCTCCATCAACATGCTACACTCATTTAAAAGTTACTATATCTAGTACACAAAATCCAAAATTAAACATTACAAGATGAGTACATGATTATTGCATCAAGAGAATCAAGGTGCATTCTACAACTTAGTATTGAAGATATTGTAACGTCCATCCCAACATGAGTGACACTCATGTCAACAAATGTTGGCCCAATATAAAATACTATACAAAATAAAATAAAATACAATCATGATAAGTGGGCTAAATATTAACCAGTCACAAATTTGTATATGCATAAAAATATCAGTATAAAAATTAAATCATATCAACGGAAGAGGAACCTGAGCTATTTGGCACCATTCTTGATTGTTTTTTATCAACCCACATTAAATTTGAGCCATTTGCATTGCAATTGTTTTTTTATCCCTCTCAGTTAAGATGAATCTATGCTCATATGATCTACATATAGAAAGTACATCGTAAATTCATCTTAACTCAAAATATTTTAAAAACAAAGTGATTTACATATCAATTTGTTTTTATCCTTAATTTAAATCAATTTAAATTAATCTTATAACAAGTGAAAATACTTGATTGATTAATAAAATATTTTTCAAACTTATTACTGCAATTTCTTGAATATAAATGCTTGAGTAAAGATATCATATGAAATGAGTTTAATATCATAATCATCTGCAGCCTTGTATGAAGATAGACATCCATCAAATATAGTGGCGGTAAATTTGGCACATTGAACACAGGAAGGTTTTAACTCTATAAGGTGGAAAAAAGCTAATAATTTAGGCGTGGAAGGAGCACAAAAAGAAGAATGGATAAACTATACTAAAGGGCTAGTAAGTACTGGAATTGAATTAAATGATGAGAAAGACAGGTTATTGTGGTCTTGGGGTACCAAACAAGGCCAAGTAAATGCCAAATTAGCTTATGAAGTTCAAGTGATGGAGGATAGGGGAGAAGATTCAAAATTCTGGTACTCTAAGATCTGGAAGTGGCAACTACCTATGAAAGTAAAATTGTTTGTCTGGTTAATGATAGAAGAAAGAATACTTACCTAGGATAACTTGATAAAAAGGGGCTTTCAGGGTCCTAGCATCTGTGTACTTTGCAAGGAAAGTGAAGAATCTGTGGCACATTTATTTGGGGATTGTAGTTTCATAACAAATATCTGACAGACTATCTCTAAGGAACTAAAGTTGGTCAATAATTGGCAAGGTGGACTTTTTTAAAACAGTCTACTGAACTGGTAAAAGAAGAAGGAAAATTGGATTGAAGTCCCTTGTTTTATCAGTTGGGAGGTTTGGAAGCATAGGAACCTAATGATATTTGAAGATAAACAAAAAAGCCATGTTAGAGTTTGTAATTACATTCTACGGGATTAGAGCAGGCCTGTCCATGCAACTTTGGACCCCTGCCTTCGAACCCCTCCACGGATTGTATCTCTTCAGCCCCAGTCTAGGTGAGACTTCCTTATTTGCCCCTGCATTTATGGGGGGATGATTCTCTTCAATATATTGGCAATGGCCTCGGCAAGTTCCTTTGCAGAAGTCCGGACTCCAAGACAGCCCGCTCCACCTTTGCCCGAATCTGTGTTGAAATGGATTTCTCCAAAGGTTTCCCAGCTGAAATTATTCTCCAAGGAAAGGACTACTCAAGGACCCAAAAACTAGACTATGAGAATCTCAATTTCAAGTGTAGGAACTGCTTCGAAACGAGGCACTTAGCCCGTAACTGTGGGAAACCACCCGGGAAAAAAAGGTCGTCCAAGCCAACCTGGTGGACGAAGGCGTCAAAGGAACCACGTTCTGAAAGCAAGACCCTGGAAGCGGAAGAAGAAGCAGAAGCTGAAGCCAAAATCAAATTCCCTGCTAAGGGGGAAGCAAAAGAAGCTGAAGCCGAAATTAAATCCCCTACTAAGGGGGAAGCAAAAGATACTCCCAAGTCACCCACCCAGCAAGAACCCCTGACCGCAAGCTGAGCAGACTTAGCTAAAAAGGAAGACCCTTTACGCCCGACGGAAAGCCAATCCACGGTCCAGAGCAATGAATGGCAAATGGTGTCAAAGAAGAAAAAAAACTTCCAACCTAGAAGTGATGTACTGACGCGAAGCCGTTTAGGCTCGCTGAAATAATCTTTGTGTCCGCGAATTAGTACTGAGTTAGGATCTTTAGGCATATGTTTTCCAGTTTACAAGCAATCTCTATCGATGTATCGAATCCCGGTTTTATGTCCACTGTTATTAATACAAATCTCCATTAACCCTTTTTGTTAAAAATAAATAAATTACATTCTACGGGATTTGGGGGAACACAAATTTATACAAGATACTCTTCTAAAAAGGATTGATAGACTACTTTTACTTGATTGGGTTGGGGTAGTAGTTTTTTTTTATGGGGATTCACAGGAAAGAAGCACAAATTGTGGGGTTGGAGTCATTCTGAAATGTCCAATAATGGGCACTTATAAACTAAAATTGAATTGTGGAAAATGAACAAATTCTAAAGGGGAATTGATGGCACTTTGGTTAATTTTATATTTTTCTTATTTTAAACAGGTATCAAGGTTACTTTTGATGGGCGATTCTAAGGTTATTATAGATTGGTACACTAACGATAATAATTTTCAGGAGATATCCTTGCAACCCTGGATGTCAAAGATTAGATCGTTGAGCAGTCATTTTCAGCAAATCAAAGCACAACATATATATAGAACAGATAACCAAATTGTTGATCGACTTTCAAAGGAAGCAATGCTTTTAGAGGAAGATGGTATATATTGCTCACAGATTACAGATGGACAACAAGAAATATATGAAAGAATAAATATCAGTCTTCAGGATACTCTGCGCATTGGAATTATGTAAAATACAGGCATAAGGAGGTCAATACTTTTTGTTTATTTTGGATATTGTTGTATATTCAACACTGATTATATGAACAGTGATGGACATGAGTTTTAAAATAGATAAACCTTTTTGAAGAATGGCTACAGTTTGTAATGATCTGAAAAAAAAGACAATATTATATTTACTAATATAAGAGTTTTTTCTTACTGAAAATAAAAATAAAAATGGCACATTGTAGATTTAAGAGCAATGCTAATTCTAATGTTGACAAAATTGCCAAAGCCTTAACCCTTTGTGACTAAACAAGCTAAAAATATGGTTTAATTGAAACTGTGATCTTACCAATTCAAATTAAACACTCAAAATCAAAATCGACTCCTAAATTTGAAATTGTTATTACTTGATAATTCATTTACTAATTAATTTTAATTTTTTTTAATAATTTACACTAAGAAAATAAATAAATTGGAAAAAAAACTCTAAACAATTTTTTTGAAGGAACAAAAACAAATTTATTCTAGAAATATAAAAGAAAAAAATTGTTGAAAAAAAAATGCAAATCACAACTTTTTAATAAAAAAAATTAAAAAAAAAAA
>ML784332.1:498762-510156 GCA_009831015.1 Picea engelmannii | reverse complement strand
CAGCGCGCGGCCGAGCATGAAATGAGATTCATTTGTGAGGGCGAGCACGGATTTAGGGCGGATGACTGAAGCATCCGCCTCCAAAATCAAATCGCTTCCATTGAATCCGTCGAAGACGAAAGTGGTATGTCGGAGATCCTCGTTCACGGTCTGTGCGACACTAAGGGGTATGACAAGGGAGGTGAAGGCAATAATCAGGAGACGGCTCCGCCAAGGAAGCATTGCCAATCGATTCTTTCGTCTGAACTAAATTGCTTCCTGGAAGGAATACCTGTAACTGGAAGTTGGGATCTTAATACATGATCGTGTGACCTCAAGTTGTCTTGGGCGGCTATCTCTGCTTGCCGGGGCCCGGGGTCACCATCTCATTTATCACGGGATGACCACCAGTACCGTATTCATCGTTTAGTCAGAATCGGACGGCTTTTCTGGTCTTCGTGATTTTGACAGGCATATCGGGATCCAGGGACCACGTAATATTGACTGACGATGACTCCCAAGTGCCAACTACTCATCTATATTCTAATCACCGTCATAGTTGTATTTATGATAGATACTCGTACAAGTTAACTAGGTGCTTATGTGGCTAGCAAAGTGAAATCATAATAATTAAGTTTTCGTTTATTGGTGTTTAGGGCATGCCAGGGTTTCAATCTTTTGTTGATGATTTAATCGTGACCTCAATGATGTTACTTGGGAAACAGTATACCATACTTAAAAATAAATAAATATCACATTGTTACTGTTTTTCCATCAGACAGGTCCTAGAAACTTTCCTTTCTAATATTTTCACATGTTAGTGGATGGTAAAAGTGCTCAATGGGATATAAGGCTTTAACTGGTGACTTCTCTTATCTAGAGTGTGCCCAAGACTCACCAATTGTGCTATTTTATAGAGCTAAATATCACATTTGGTACTTGCTAAATGTCATATTGAAAATAAATATCACATTGGTGTTTAGAATATGTTAATTCTTTGTTTGAAATCTAGTAAATAGAAACTGTTTAAATTTTGTTATTTTATTGATGTTTTTATTTAATATAAAATATAAATTATTTTTGAAATAATAAAAATTGTTGTTTAAGATTTTTGGATATAAAATATGAAAATAATTGGAAACATTCAACATTTTAAATGAACACTTGAACTATCATCAACAACAATTGAAAATCTATCTTTTTTAATAAAAATTATTTAAAATTTTGTTAATTTAATATCACATTATATTATTATTAATATCACTCTAATAATTAATTTAAAAAAAGTTCAATTATTATAGATAAATGTATATGGTCTATAAAATTTGAATTTAATTAAATTTATTTTTATAAAATTTGAACTTAATCTAATTTATTTATGAATAATATGATATTTTTTTATAAATTTAAATTTATAATAATAATAATAATAATTTAATTCAATTTTAATGTGATGATGAAGATATCAAATTGATGTATAAAATTCTTTTTAAGGAACAAAAAAACCCCTCTATAAAAATATTTGACTATTAAACCTACCACGTCTTTTATGTATAGATTTAGAATATTAATAACCTTGAAAATTATAAATCTCAAAATGCAAATCAAATCCATTTTATGAAAAATGAAATTATTTAAAATATGGTTTATAGCTTTTTAATCTTGAGCCATATAAGAGAAGCGAGATATTTGCATCCCTTTTTATCTTAAGCCATTCAATAGAAGTTGAATTCGAGCATTACATTCTAAAACACGAGTTGAATTTCAGTAAGGTAAGGGACTTGACGGGGCTGTTGGTCTGTGTAGAGTTCTATACAGTTAAAAAATACACAGTTTGAAATTGGTTTTCCTTACGTACACAAATTAGAGGAATGTGAGAATTTTCGGGTTAGAAGTTATACAAATTAGAGGAATATCAAATCTAGAATATGTCCCAATTGTGCACTCAATATTATAATATATAGTTAATAATATCTCAAACATACCTATCAGTACATATGTACTAATTAGATTTATTCTTAACAGCATAAAGTTAAGTTAAATATAGTTATCATACTAAAGTTACAAGGGACAACAGCAACTATTTCTTATTAAAAAGATAATGTATTCACGATTGTGGCGTAATAGATTAGTCAAATGTCTATACTTTCAGTTGGTTTATCTAAACTTTGATACCGGAATAATTAGGTTAATAAGGCAGGTTCAGAAAACTGACACCAATCTCAATAAATAATATTAATAAAACATGTTCACTCTTTTATTATTAAAAAAAATTAACCAATAATAATCACAAAGCATGTTCACTCCTTTGTTATTAAAAAAATTAACCAATAATACTCATAAAGCATACCCACTCCTTCATTATTAAAACAACAGAATAAATGATGTTAATAAGGCATCTTCATTATTTTATTTTGACTAAGGCATTTTTAAAGGTTAGATTCTCTTCGAATGGAATGATGTGATCAGCATAGGAGTTTCAAGTACGCAAGTTACCTTTAACATGGACGAGAAGTTCTTGATGCGGAGCACGATGGCAAACCAGGCGAGCAGAAAACAAGAGGGCGATCAAAGGCCCCGGATCTTCAGAACCTCGTAGTCCTCCAGAGGTCCTCCCCCAAATCCTCACTTGAACCTCCCTGACTGGGATCCGGTATACCCCTCCTGCGTTTAGTCGTCTCGCTTACTTGAGAAAGTTGTGTTTTTTGTCAGTATTGTTTATTGTCTGCTATCGAACCGTATCTCCCTGTTTCCCTTTGTCTTCTAGTTCCGATAGGGACTGGTCCTTTCCATCATTGCTTTGGACCGTGCCTTCCAGACTACTTCTTATCTACAGCGACCTCTCTTCGAACCTCCACACTGTCCCGCTCTGTTCTACTCGCTGCTTTTCAGTGGGCCTGCAGCGGTCCCCTGCGCTTTTTATAATGGACTCTCTGACCAATGCTCTCATGCACCCATCTGACGAACTCATCTGGAAACAGGTGGGTTTTTTCGATCAAGTTGACTCCCTGGAAAAGAGGCTTCCGTCTCTTTCCTCCAAACCTATTTCAAACTGCCCTTCCTCTTCCTCGGTTGACCCAGCCGTGCCAGGATAGGCTCCATATCCATTTGATTTGTCTTCTTCCAGTGGAGTCACCAACATATTCTAAATAATGGAGTCACCATGGTGAAAGATAAACAGTCAGAATAATGTGTCCAACTTGAGTTCACCATCTAAAACTAGATCTTTTCGTTGTCATTCTCCAAGGGAAGATATCTTCACTTCCTTCTCCGACAACAACGACATTAATGTTAGCGTTGAGAATCACCCTTTGACTCCAAGAGGATAAGCCCAGTACACATAAAAAAAAATGGATTAAAATGGTTTGAGTAGGTGGATCAAGACAAGATTGCAAAGAAAATAAAAGATAACAGAGGTCACTGTCAGACAAAGGATTTATGTGGTGATGAGGAGAAGGAAGACATAATGTGTCTGAATGATAAACCATGAAAGATGAGAAATATGACAACAGAGCCTCCATCGCCTCAGGAATCCATAAATCAGAGAGATTGCATCTAGACAAGAAGACAAACATAAAATGTCCAAGTGATGAACCATGAAAAATGGGCAAGATGACAACAGATCCTCCACCGCCTCAGGAATCCATAAATAAGAGAGATTACATTCAAACAAGAAGAAAAATAGAAAATGCCTTAGTGATGAACCATGAAAGATGGGAAATATGACAACAGATCCTCCACCACCTCAGGAATCCATAAATAAGAGAGATTACATCGGTACAAGAAGAAAAATAGAAAATTTCTTAGCGATGAACCATGAAAGATGGACAAGATGACAACAGATCCTCCACCGCCTCAAGAATCCATAAATCAGAGAGATTACAACCAAACAATAAGAAAAATAGAAAATGTCTGAGTGATGAACCATGAAAGATGGGAAAGATGAAAACAGATCCTCCATTGCCTTAGGAATCCATAAATCAGAGAGATTACATCCAGATAAGAAAAACAGAACAATATGTAAACTAAGAAGATAGTTTGATAAAAAAAACTCAAAGGAATCTTCAATAACATAATATTTACAATCTAAGACTTCAGGCTTACAAACTGAAAAATACAGAGCGCTTCTCCTAAAAATCTCTCGGCTCTCCAGCCTCTAAACCCCCTTCTCTCTTTCATATCATACATTTTATAATCAAAACAATAGTCAACAACTTAGGAGTGTGAGTTGGCACTCCTATCCTAGGGTTCTTCACGTGTGTCTTTCTTTTGTCAGAAGGCAACTCGGGTTAGCATGGGCCTGTAGGAGAAACTACCCTCTGTGGTACCTTGGGCTGGCATCTTTTTGTCTCTACGGCCAGACCCTCCATGCTTCTATTTACGGAGGCAGTCGATGTTTCAACCACTAGTCCCTATGTCCATTAATTGATATCTCCTCGAGATCGAGACAAGGCCTGATAACTAGGGGGCGCCCACTTGTTTTGATTGGGTATGACGCTGAATGAGCACGTGAATTCAGAGTTGTCGAAAGCATTTTGGAACCATACCGCTTTTGAGCCCAAAATGCACCACCTTCCGCCACGTTGCTCTGCCCAAAAACCGTGGTTTAGATTTCGATCTGCTCAAAGATTTTAATGTCCGAGCATGTTGCAGCCCCGAAATGAAGTGCGGTCGTTGGTTTGGTCACGATCTGAGATCTCAACAGTCCCTCTATTTTAGCACCACCACTAAAGTTTTACTTGCTTGCCAACTTTAGAAACTCTTTAATTATGCTTGGAGGAGGTGCCAATTTTGGTGCTAGGGAGATTTGATGCTGAACAAGAATATTTCCTAGAGAACGACTTCCCGAAGTTGATGTGGTGACCTTACGTCACTGTGTTGATGTGTCACGGAAAGGAGGGTGACACGCGTCACTTAGAAACAAAGATGATATGCCCAAAGGTGCCAGGACTGAGTGTAATGTGTCAGCGCCAGATGGACAGGTGGTGAAAGAACTAAAACTCTGCAACAGAAACACTTCGGGAATTTGCAAACAAGGAGGGAGCGAGAACGCCGAAGCTCCGGAGCAGATCTGAGCCGCTATATCTGGGAGGACACGCAATAGAGATCCATGCACTTCGCGGGAATGTGTTCCGGAGGAAACCAAAAATAGAGGAGCCGAAACTCCTGAACCCTGAAATGGCGAAGAAAATCATGACCGTCCATTAGAGACGGACACGCGAAAAAGATCCACGTACTTAAGAGAAAGGGGACGGAGGAGTCATTGACCGAGAGTTGTCTAGAGTGCCAAAGAGATACAAAGGTGAAACCATGGTCATTGATGGCATAGACACACAGTAGATATCTGTGCACTCTGAGAAAAGCACTTCGAAGAAAATCGAGAGGAGAAGTGCCAAAACTCTCGAAACCCGAACTTCGAAGTAAATCGTGCCCATTCGCTAGAGAAGGACACACGACGCTTGATTTTTAATTTTGGGGCTTCTTTCTGGCACTAAACCTCGTGCAAATTTATAATTCTGAATGCCTGAGGGTCACTGATCTGAACTACTACTGGGATCTTCGCCATTGAAAAATGAACCTGACCACTGCTTGTATTTCAACCCAAAATAGACTGCTCTGAATGTTGCGTTTGGACACTTCCTGTGCAGACCATAGACTTGGACGACCTACTTCCCTTGACAACTATATGTGATAACAAATTCCTAACCCCATCTCGAGGGTGACTTGTTGTTGGGATTTTTTTAAAAGATAAGTGTTTATCTATTTTCTGAGTTATCTTATGAGTTTTATGGATGTGCATTTTATCATGTGTATGATAATGGTTTTTATGTGTTGTTGTAGATGATTGTTTGGCTGCAATATTTTCATCTATAATGTTGTAGACACATTTAATTATGGGTATCATATTTTAGTTAAATACGTGTTTAATTCGTAGCTGGTAAGCTACATGAATTTAATTAGCAGAAGAAATATTCAAATTTATGTGTATTTCCATAAGTAATGTTGCTCGGTTAAGTTAGGGGACGTTACAAATCACATTTCTATATTCAAGTCTATGATTAAAAAAATACATATTAAACGAACGTTCCAAGTGTTCTTACATGTTGCTTGCTTATAAAACTGTCCCAAAATACATCAAACTCTAAAAAACATGCATACTATATTAAACCTACACACTGCTATGATCTTCATGCTCCTCGATGGTGTATTTGTAGCCTGCTCATTTTATATCCATTGGCAATTGGTTTTGAAAAATAGTCTCTTCCTTAATATCTCGTTCGTGGACAGAGCTTTGAGTTCCTTTATTTTTGGATGGTAATGAGAGATTCTCCAACCTTTGTGAAGCCATTGAAACTCTCATCCTGCCACACTCTTCTTCCAAAGTGTCAATTTTGAATTTTTGAGAAAGAAGAAGGCTCATTTGATTGACACTATTGGATGCTTAACAGTGCTTTAGCTCTGCAACTTTGGAGGTAAGGGATAAAATGGCATCGTTGTTTCCCTGGGAGGCCTTCTCGTTCCTTTGCATAATCTTCTTAATCTCTCGAAGATCAACATTTTCCATTGCAAAACAAACAACTTCCCAATCAATTCTATTTGACTCCATAGATAGAGGTCCGAAAACCCAACAATCTCGGTTGAAAGACGAGTGCAAGGAAAATTCCCTAGCTCTTATAACATCCAATTTTCTAAGGGGAGAACCAACACACATGGGAATGAAGTTCTAGACAAGTTTGATGGTCGAATTACCAATAGTGCAGCGCCATAATGAGCCCAGATTACCAACCTCCCATGCTTGTCGCTAAGAAGATCCCCTACTAGTCCATACACCCCCCTTCCCATGTTCATCACCGAAAAAAACCATTACCACACCTCGTTGTCACGTGCCCCTACTCCACCCTACTTCCTCTGTTGTGTTGAATTTTGCATCACCCTCATTTAAAATGATCCCAAATTGATTACCCCACCCCATAGTTTCACCTTGATAAACCAACTTCAATCCCACATGAAATAAATCAGCATACACACTCATATGCTCTTAAGGTTCCACCACCATATGCCTCACTTGTTCAACCTCGAGCAATGCCGACCAGATTTGACCTGCATTGATGACCATTGGTTGTGTGATTTGAGTTGTAACATTGTCCATATACATTGATTAAATCTAGGGGATAGTGGTTTGGGCAAAACCCCCATTTTCCATTAGAAATCCTAATTTTAATGTGGTGGCATATTTTGCCAAGACATTTTCTTCATTGTTCAATTCTCTTTGAATTTGAAAGAGAAAAACCCTGTCAAACTAAGATAGGACCTGTCGAACTTGCTCAATGATGCCCTGTAGCTTGATCCCCAAGGATTAGAGTGGTTTAGTGTTTCCCTGATAATGATCATTGAATCCCAAAGATTGTTAACTCTTTGATCTCAAGTTTCTTAGTTATAGTGATCCCACACCATAACGAATATGCTTTAGCCATATTATTTGACAATTCCTCTAACCCCAGGCATAATGCACCATCTGTTTCCACCTAGAAACATGAGGACTCCCGCTGAACCTTCCACCCCATAATCCTTATGTAAAATTCAATATACTTTTACTATGACATTAGTGATATTATGGATTTTAATATTCAATATTATTTTGTTTAATTTAAAAATGGAAAAATTATCATTTATTTTAATTTCATTGTCATTATATTTAGAAAGTTTTGGGTTTCCTTGATATTTGGGGTATACTTAGGTAGAAATAAAACTTTTGCATACCTTCAACCATGAATTATCTCAAGCCCATTATACATACTCATTTTCTTCAACTTTTGGTAATTAGTTCACTTTTGATGTCCTTTTGTTTTGAGCCTTCCTTACTCTAGTCTTGGTATTTGTGTTTCACTACCCCATCATAAAAGCTGTCCTACATGTTTCTTTAGTCAACATTAAGTAACTATTATACTGAGGGTACCTACTTTTAAATTCTTTAAATTTGCATTACATGTAATTAAATTGAAATAGTTTTGAATATTGTTTCAACATGTTTTTAGTCAACATTAAGTAACTATTATATTGAGGGCACCTATTTTGAAATTCTTTATATTTGCATTACATGTAATTAAATTGAAATAGTTTTGAATATTGTTTCAAGGTTTTGGTGTGTTGTTTTCTACTTTATTCTATACTCTATTTTTAACTAAAGATATGTTATAATATGTTATAAATGTAAGAATGTTAATTTTCTTTAAATTATTCTACGTTGGTCTTTTACTTTTAATTTCTAAATTTTTTCTTAGAACCATATCATAGAGTTAGAGAATTAAAATTCAAATCAAATTATTTAAATTATCTTAATACAAGAGTAACTTGTTTAATAAATAGGATTAGAGATTTAAAATTCAAATCAAATTGATTTAAATTATCTTTTTTTTTAATAAAAAGAGGTAATTCTTTTTAATGAGTTATCATTGTACAAAATTGATATATGTTATTGGCTTGCCACCTGTTTCGTCAAACTGGTGCAAACCGAAATAGGTAGCCACCTATTACGCTTTTGACTAAAAAAGGGCATTCACAACTTTCCCTACCAATTGGAAATCAGAGCATGTGGCAAATGGTAGTGTTGACATAACTGTCTCTGTAAGCTAAACATACCAATAAACTCTAAAAATTAAAACTAGTCAAGAAATGAGCAGAGTACTAGACCAAGTTGACAAGAAAAAAAACACCATCACTGTGTCGGTGGAGCTCAGAGAATTGTGAAAATATAAACATTAGCAGGGCTGTGAGAACCATGAAACCTGTCATTTGGAGCGCCACTATGAAGGATGTCGTCGCTGGGCTGGAGCACAAAGGGATGTGCGCAGGTCGAGCACCTCTGCTTGGCTGGTGCGTTAGAGAAGGCATCGAACATCATGTCAATGTGGTTGTTGATGAAGGTGTTTCAATGAAGTTGGTCTGCCATATAACCTCTGATGTCAAAAATAATCTCCAATTGCTCCAGGCTAAAGAGGCTAGGTGGAGCCTAGTCACATTCCTTAACTGGGTTTAGTGGTGGAGGAGCTGAGATGGGGAATTCCTCCTGCATAGTGCAAGTGGCTCCCTCCATAGCCATCGTTGCTCCTGTAACTACCTCGTTGATGATGGGGTGAATGTACGTATCCGGGGCCATGTGGAGGAATTCCTCCTGAACAATGCATGTGGCGCCGTCCATGGTCGCCTTTGTACCTGTAACCGCCTTACTGGTGTTGGGGCATAAGTAGTCATCTATGACCGTGTAGAGGAGGGATTCCAGTGGAACTTGGATTGGTTCCTCTGGAAATTCCTCCTCCATAAAGGCCATTGGAGGAGTATGAGGCCACGCAATTCGCCATGTCTAGGCAATTGATAGAGCCCGCTCCAAATTATGCAGACATCTCTGTCTGACTACATGACTGTATGAGGCAGGACCTCGCCTAGGATTTCCTCTCTCTCTCTCTCTCTCTCTCTCTCTCTCTCTCTCTCTCTCGGCATGGCAGAGCCTGGGGGGCAAAGAACCAACTGGACTAAAACCAAGAGAACCAATTGTGCCAAAACCAAATTCCCAGGCAGAGCGAGGCGACAGAGCGCAGAGGTGAAGTGTTTCAAGCCATGGCTAAGCTGGATAGATAACCTAGGGACAGACATGACTGTTATGCAACCACCCGTACTCAACACCCCCCTCCTTCCATTAATCAACGAGGCCTCCATTAATATGATGCGGGGGAGTTGTCCTCCCTTCCTCTGCAAGCTTTTATGGTCGCCCTCCATTCAAGACTGGGGTGAGAGATGACAACTAACCATATCTATGTATGATTTCATGAGAAGACTGCATGACCTCCTTAAACTACATGATACCCCATACCGGAGATTTAAATTATCTTAATACAAAAGTAACTTGTTTAATAAATAACATACAATTATGAACTATAATTGTTTATATATATAGTATCTTTCAAACTTAATTCAAATTAATTATAATTATATTAGCACAAATATGTTTTTTAATATAACTTATCTACTTAATAGTAAATTCATTTCAATTCTCAATTATGTTTATATTTATAATAATTATTTGAGAATAATCCATTGCTATTCATTGTTTGATAATGAGCAAAACACACTACCTATACCATACTTTTCTATTTTATTTCCCAATGTATAAAAGCAGTCAACTTTTAACTACAATTGCCATACTTTTCTATCTATTTTATTTTATTTTCCAAACTAAAAGCACTCACTTATTTTATCATTCGTTCACTATTTACTCTTATATTAAAAAAAAACGGTTCGGTTCTAGTATACTGTCCCTCCTTTCCCTCTCCACACATGAAATATATTTACTTTTAACATACATGGAGAGATTTTGTTTCCTTTATCTGTAGTATGTATAAATTGGCTACATCTCAATGCTTTTATATATATATATATATATATATATATATATATATATATCAATGCTCATAATTATGGACATGCATGTGTTTGTTTTTTTGACAAATTGGTAATGTAATTTTTTTACAAATTATCATATTATTAATATATAATTTTAAATTGATAATGAATTAAAAAAAAATTAATGTACACAACTTTTTTTTACAAAGATGTATAAAATTATGCTCATATGTATCCTACTATGTATCTAGAGAGAAAGTCGAGATAAATACAAAGATTTATCTATTTAATAGAGATTCAATGCTTATACCCGGCCCTGGGTAAATCCCAACCTTCCATGAACATAAATAAAACTATTCTATTCTACTTACTAAACATTCCAAAATCTGCACCAGCAGACCTCACAACTGTGCGAGCAGCTTACAAAATTTCAATTTTCCCGCTGGAATCTGCCGAAGCGTTTCGGGGAAACCTATTAATCCGACCTTGCTCGAAGGACGAAGAGTTGTCGGAACCCGAATTGATCCTTCCTTCTGACCAGCTTCGGCTCGACGTTTCCTCCCCAGACTTCTCACATGTGTACCTAAAGAGGCCTCTTCTAGGGTAACAACCCATACTACTCGCGTTAAACGAAGCCATGCGGAGATCAGGAAGAGGAGCTTCGCCTTCCAGTATTCGGCAAACATGGCGCATGCCGAGCCTGCTTTCCGGGTCTGGATGACAGCACAACAACCCCAATTTCAGCACCTTCTCTATCTCGTCCATATCATATGCCATCCCCAGGTTTGGATCCGATGCCTCCACCAGCCTCCCCTCCGTGTGAAGCTTCCATACCCAATCTAACAAAACCATCCACTTGCCGTCCTTCGACGGGTCGGCGGGCTTCTTCCCGCATGCCACCTCCAACAGCAGAACCCCAAAGCTGAACACATCCGAGCTGGGCGTGGCCTTCCCCGTGTGTATGAGCTCAGGCGCTATGTACCCGAGCGTTCCCACTACATGAGTCGTTTCCGGAAT
>ML784332.1:474546-485441 GCA_009831015.1 Picea engelmannii | reverse complement strand
TAAATATGGCTGGAATATTCTTAGTAGTCACACAAAATAAATGGCTGTGATTTCAATCATTAACTTCCTAGCTATTATAAAGACATTCGTTTATGTGTTTACTTTTTTACATTTACCTAATCATATTTAAAAATTACTTTGATCACTGATTGCCACGTAAGTGATTAACAAAAATTAAAATATTAACACCAGATAAACGCAACCGTTTATTTGTTAATCAATAATAAAATTTAATAAATTCTTTACCAACCGATACCTTTAGGCGTTCTCCAGCTGCTGTATTAATGACTGTGCTAGTTTAATTGTATATGAATATTTAATGGAGTTCGCTTTTTGAATGGACCTTATATGTTTTTTATTCTTTCATATACATGTGGTCATGACATGTCTAGTCATAATCAAAAGAAGTTTTGGTTGGGTTAATGGTAAATGGGTGGATGGTGGGAGAACATATGTGGAGGAGTGTGTGAGATATCTATTCATTGTAAATTTAATTTTTAGGTGAACAATATTTAATGTTTTACATTGAGTTTTTGCAAAGTTCCAATAAAAAATGCAAAAATGAGATTGGGTAGGTAATGATATGTAAAGAGAATCTTCCCATGATCATTGTAATAGTAGGAAATCAAGTTTCATTATGATGTCTTAAGATATTTGTCACATACCCACAACGGGGCATAAACAAAATTTTGCTTTTTCTTAACTTTTTTTAGTTTCCCTTTTCTTCTGTTGCAGGTTCTTCCAATCCGCGACTCTTTCCTGAGCCCCCTTTTTGAAGGGTTTGAGCAACAAGTGATAGCTTTCCATGCTAGCCCTTCCTTCATATGTCCTCAAGCTGTGACCACACTCTCCCGCGATCCAACGGTCCTGATCTCCTCTCTCGCAAATCGGGATTTCGCATTTCACAACTTTGGAGGTTGGCTTACCTCTGTTTCCCCGATTCCCGATTTCCCGATATTTGTTTTCTAGATGAACGGTCTGGATCCCTCCTTCGATCAACGACAGTGATCCTTTCGCGAACTCGGACTTCGCGAGTTGCGAGTCAGGGAAACATTGACTTCTCGCTAGGCATCCCTTCTCGATGGATGACTAGGATCAATTCGCGGCTTCATTTATCGGGTATTTGGATGTGAGTCAACCCTGACTCTTCCGATCCCCAGACACCCGACGGCGTTAGATCAACGGTCCATGATCTCCCGTGATCCGATGGTCCAGATCCTTTCTCGCGAATTGGGTCTTTCCTGATCCCCGATTTCCTGAAATTCACCGGCGTCAAATCCATGGTTCGCAATTCTTCGTGATCCAATGACTGTGATCAAATTGCGAGTTCGTGTTTTGCGAGTCATTGCAACTCTTGCCTTTGACTTTCCCGATGTGCGAGTCAGCGAAATGTTGATCTTTCGCCACACATCTTTCCCAGCACCAATGGCTAGGATCTTCTCTACTCTTTCCCTTGCGAATATTTCGAAGTCTGAATCCTCAAACTCTCGGATCTGCTGCCATATGTCTACCCTGACGATCGACGGTTTCGATGATTTCAAAACTTCGGGACTTGCCAAAGTCCATTCTCCTGTATACTTTCGAAGGGTTTAACCCTCGTGCACCTTTCCTGGATCCAACGGTTGTCGGTCCTCACACTCAGATCTAACGGCCCAGATCCGATCTCCTCTTACGTGCTCTTCTAACTATCTAGACGTGAATCTCCACGATCCAGATCTCTCACAGTGCTCAATCCGACGGTCACTGTTGCTCCTCCTCCTGAGCTTTCACTTTCTTCCCCAAATTGGAAGATTTTAGATGTTTTGAAGGCCTCGGCCCTCTATCTACCTCCTGTGAGCCCTGATATATGGGTCTCTACTTCCGCTTTCCTTCCAAAGCTTATGAACTTGAAACAAGTTTGCCTCTTGGACCTCATCTGCGCTCTTAAAAAGCGCTTATCTCTTCTAAGCTTGGTTCTTAGGGGATTTTGAATTCCCACATACTTTTGAGTTAATTTGCTCGCATTAGATCGATGGTCCATGATCTTCCTTAATACAACGGTCCAGATCACATCGCAACTTTAGGTTCCAGAAGTTTATTCTTGCCAACGTGCGGATCTCTCGATGTGCAAATCCTGGATCTCGCCAATCCGACAGTCAAGGAGGGTCCCAATAGATGCTTAGATCTACAATCTAGATCACATCGCAACTTCGGTTTTCGGAAGTTTAGTTGCGCCAACGTGCAAATTTCCCGATGTGCGAATTTGCGAAGACTAAAGGAGTCGAGGTGTTAACGCCTGTGCCCCTTCTTCAAATCCAACGGTCGTGATAGACCCTGGTTTCTCCTGAACGAACATCATTCGTTCATCTTCTAAACGAAAGGATATTCCCTTTCAATACTTGTACCTCACTATTCTTCCCAAGCTTTGTTGGCTTTGAAGGACTTAAGAGTTTTGCACTCCTTTCAAATGTAACGCTTGGAAGAGTTCTTCCGCGCACTCTTTACGTTCATTCCTCAACTCTAGGACTTAAGATGGTCTCGACCTCTGCCCACCTTGTAGAGACTCGGAGCATACTTGCACTACCTCTCCTGAGCTTATTAGAGTCTGTCCTCGCAGTGATTGCGGGGTTCAACCTCCGCAATCAAGGAAGTACTCACGTGACTCTAGGACGGTGACGAAATTCTCTAGGAAAGTGCTTCCGAGGAATTAAATTAGAGCATAAGGAAATAAAGTAGATATGAAAGTTCTCAAGGAATGAAAGCATACTTCTAACTTAATCATTCAATACAAAAACCATTATAGGCATATAAATACAAGTCATGCATTCATTATTTCCAATTCAAAGCACAAGGCATAAAAACACTTATCAAAACCATAAGGGATGATGTGACTGCTGAGAGGGGTGATTGTTTCCACCCAACCATAGGCTCAGTCACTCCCAATGGATTTATCAATGGCCACCCTCGAGCTTAGGCCATGATGCTTTGAGATTCGGTTAGTAACATTACTCGTCCGAGGCACAAGAGCATTCAGGTCTACAAGTGGCGCGAGAAGCGCCCGAGCGCAGCACAGAAAAAATCTCGTTTTTTGGCTCCCAAGCAAGTAAGCGGGCAAAGATCATATTTTCAACGGTCAGGATCCATCCATAGGAGCAGATCAGTGGTTTGGCGGAAAATCGCGGTTAGCGAAGTTGCGCCGAGGTTAGCGAAATGGATAGCGCCCATATTGTATGCAGGGAAGGATAGCAACCGTCTATCCAGAGGACGCATGGTGCGAGATCTAATCGCGTCGGCGTTTCGACATTCAGGAGTTTGAAGGGTGAAGGTTCTATGTTGTCTTATATCTCGAAACCTCGAACCCCGAAAGCGTCGAAGGCGCCCAAAGTCGGGCCTGCAGAATCACAGAGCGATCTCAGTCATTTATCCACAGGAGACACCTGATGCGCGATTAGGCTCCTCGTCGTTTCGCCCATCGCGATTTCGAGGCGCAAGGAGCAGCTCCGTCATATTCCCAATGCCCGAGGTGCCGGGAGTGTTCAGGACCCGGGCACACAGCATCACCGAGGGAATTCAGGACCGTCAGATCAAGAGGGACGTGTGGCGCCAGATTAAGCCGTTTCGGCGTTTCGCTCATCGGATTTCAAGAAGCAGGGATCAACCCCTTCCTATTCACGAACGTCGAAAGCGCCTTTGAGAGAAAACACAGGGTCACAGCCCCTGGTCACTTGGGAAAGAAAGGAGTTGCACAAGAAGGGCCAAAGGTGTCGTGTTTGATCACAAAAGGGATCACCGCGATCTCCAGGTGCCATCAGATTCGACCTTAATCCCGGTCTTCGCTTGGAGTAAATGAAGGCAAGAAGGGGTGGTTGAAACCTCTCCTCATTCATTAAGTGTGAGGTATGGAGGGTCTGGCAAGCGGTCTGCTCGAGAGGGTCCTGTGTACCCATTTTTCCAAAAAAGCCATGCCGAGTTCTCGACTAGCCGAAGGAGGTCTGCACATGCTAGCTCGACACTTAATGGCTCAGCTACTCCCCTTGCAGGAGCCATGCGCAGTTAAGGTGGCGTCTGACAAAGAATACCTGTCCGAATTTGGCTGAAGGGACACCAAGCCTTGGATGACTAAGGACACCTCTGTTAGGCGTTTTTTCTAAGTATATAGACTCAGTCTTTGTATTTTGTAAACATCGATGGTAGAGCAAAGCTCCCGATTGTAAAGTTTTAACAAACACCCTAGTTCTCTGGTTATGCATCTGTATGTAAGATCTCTTGTTTAATGACAGACAATCTTCTCGTTTCGCCTAGTTTTCATCTCATGCTGAGAGAGTTCGTGACCGACTGATTCGCACAAATTATTGCAATTATGTTATGATAAAGGATTTATTATTGCATTCTTGTGTTCTCCAGTTTTCTGCGTTTGAATGTGAGAAGATCTTGCGTTTAGACATTTTCTCCTATAGTCTGTTAGAAACCTGATGTTTACAACAGACCTTTGCTTTTCTCTTATACAAGTCTTCCCCCTACTCACCCTTACTACAACTTACTGTCTGAAGTTTATCTAAGACCTCACCTGCCCATGCATGCCTGGCCTAGTCTCGAAGTTAGAACAACATCGTTTTGAGTTAACCTCCATTCGATCACTCCATTAAACAAATCGTGACATAAACTGATGGGCGTTGGGCTCTGCTCCTGCTACAATCCAGGGGTGACTTCTGACGCTAACAGATTCAATTCTCACTTCTAGCTCAACGAAAGTTAGGGACGAAGGTTACTCTCCTTCTCCCTATACATGATTAGATGAGGATGAAGGTTACTCTCCTTCTCCTGACTCAGTCTCCATCCTTTGTGATCAAAAATCACTCTCGCTTCCAGTCCTTCCTTGGAGTTGAGAGTTTCCGCTCTCGTCTCTACATTCTTCACAGGCCCTCACCCTGCCCACACCATGCTTCCTTTCTTGCCTTCCTTAGAAAGATTGTGTGTGGCTCGAAATCCCAGTCCGTGGTCAGGTTCGGAAGCCTTACAGATGGGCAGTCTGCCCCATCCCCTCATTAACTCTTGAGGAGGCCTTCCCACCGACTAGCCTAACTGTAATTCATTTCGGGTCAGAGGGTTGTTTTGATCTTGAGCAATTAAAACCAGCATTGTACTAGTTCGGTGGAGGTTAACGCAACCATTCTGGGTCCCCTCCACCGTCTTTTCATTAGCCATCATGGTCTCTCTTAGCACATCCCCTTCTCAGCTGTCATGCAACACGTTTCCATTATCTATTAAAATAATAGGATTTACATTCATCGACCTTCATACAAAGGTCCACCAAATCAAACATTCACACTTTGAGTTTGCCATAGTTCCTAGCCAATTAAGTTATATTTACAGACTGGGGGAAACATGGTGTTACAATTCCCTCCCCCTTAAAGGAATCATCATCCTCGATGTTCTATCTATCAACAAGATAGGTATGTACAAAAGTAAACAGAATCGGATATGCCTGTCTCATGGCATCTTCCATTTCCCATGTAGCCTCATCTGGGCCAAAGTGTTTCCATTGCCCCTTGACCTATGCAATGGTTCAATTCCTGAGTGATGTTTCCTTCCTGTCTACTATGCATTGGGGTTCTAGCAGGAATTATCCCTCTGGTTCCACCTGGATCATAGGCCAGTCAATTATATGATTAGCATCATGTACATATTTCTTCAATAATGAAACATGGAAAACATTATGTGCCTTTACTGTGGAAGGAAGTGTTATCCTATAGGCTACAGGTCCCACTCTATCTAAGACTTCAAAGGGTCCACAATACCGAGGTGCCAACTTGGCATAGGCTCCCACTCTCAGAGAAATATTCCGAGGTCTAACTTTGAGATAGACATGGTCTCCGGATTTGAACTATCGGGGAGTTCTCTTTCTGTCGGCATAACTTTTTTGTCGGTCCTGAGCAATTTTCAGATTTTTCCTTATCTGCACTACTTGTTGTTCCATTTCTTTCAGCATGTCAGGTCCAATTGTAATCTTTCCATTGGATTACTCCAGCTGATTGGAATCTTGCATTGTCTACCATAGAGGACTTCAAAAGGGCTCATCTTCAGGGATTCCTGATAACCGTTGTTGTAGTCAAACTCTACCAATGGTAGGTAGTCTTCCCACTTCTTAAGTTGATGCATTACATGCATCCTTAGTATGTCCTCTACTATTTGGTTCACTCTTTCTGTCTGTCCATCTGTTTGAGGGTGATAAGTTGTGCTGAATAGTAGTTTTGTCTCTAGATCGACCATTAGGGATTTCCAAAAGTTTGAAGTGAAATTGGTATCTTGGTTAGATAAAATGTCCTTGGGCATGCCATGCAGTCTAAATATATCCTTCATGAAGATGTTGGCAATATCTATGGCCTTGCAAGTTGATTTGATAGGAATGAAATGAGCAGACTTACTCAGTTTGTCCACCACGACCATGATGGCATCATTTTGCTTGGTCGACTTTGGTAATCCAGTGATGAAATCCATGGAGATGGTTTCCCATTTCCATTCTGGGATTGGTAGGGGATGTAATAATCATGTTGGATGTTGGTGCTCTGCCTTAAATTGGTGGCATTCTAGGCACGTAGCTAGATAGCTAACTATGTCCTTCTTTAACCTAGGCCAATAGAATTGTTTCTTAGTGGTCATGATCATATTTTGATATCCTGGGTGACCAGTATATGGTATCTTATGTAGTTAATCCATTATTAACCTCTTCAAGTCGTCACAGTTCAGAATATACAATATGTTTATGTAAGTCAACAACCCTTCCTCGAGCATTTGGTAGCCTTCGTACTTTAGTCCTACAAGCTCTTGTCTTAGGTATGGGGTCACGGTCTTGAAGAATGCATTTGTCTTTTTTGCATTTCTGACTCTTTCCCTAACGTCCGTTTCACAGGTGCTTACTGCTGCCAGATGAATTGTTTTTATACTTCTTCTAAGGGCATCGGCCACCCTATTTTCCTTTCCATTGATGTGTTTGATTTCAAAATCAAACTCACTAAGAAGATCCATCCACCTAGCTTTCCCGGCATTGAGATTTGGTTGATCAAATAGGTGCCTCAACCCACAATGGTCTTTCATAAGCACAAATATCCTCCCTAGGAGGTAGTGCCTCCACATTTTTAAAGCATGTACTATGGCATCCAACTCTAGGTCATGGGTCACATAATTGTTCTCATTCTCATTTAATTTCCGGGATGCATAGAAAATTACACATCCCTCTTGTATAAGGACTCCTTCGAGTCCCTGCAGACATCTGTACACACGAGGAAATCATTATCCGGGTCTGCAATCTTCAACACGAGTGCATGGGTCAAGAGGTATTTCAGTTCTTGAAATCGTTCTTCACATTTTGATGTCCAAATGAATTTGATTCCCTTTTTCTGAAGGGCAGTGATTAGACAACCAATCTTGGAAAATCCTTTTATGAACCTTCTATAGTATCCTGCTAATCCCATGAAGGATCTAATGTCTGATACATCCTTTGGGGTAGTCCATTCCATAATAGATCTGATCTTATTAGGGTCCATTGCCACCCCTTCCTTAGAAATGACATGGCCTAAATAATGGACTTGCTTCTGAAAGAAGTTGCACTTGCTAAACTTAACATAGAGCTGATGATCTCTTAGTACTTGAAGTACGAGTCTAAGATGTTCTTCGTGCTCCTCCCTGTTCTTGGAGTATATCAGGATATCATCAATGAAAACCAATACAAATTTGTCCATAAATTTGTTGAGTACATTATTCATCATGCACATAAAAGTGGCGGGGGCATTGGTTAACCCAAATGGCACCACCATGAATTCCTAGTGACCATACCTCGTTCTAAAGGATGTTTTGTGGATGTATTCATCCTTAATCTGGACTTGCTGGTATCCAGTCCTTAAGTTGATCTTCAAGAAGATGGAAGCACCTCTCAATTGGTCGAACAGGTCATCGATTCTTGGTAAGGGGTACTTGTTCTTTATGGTTGTCTTATTGAGTTGTTTGTAATCTATGCATAGTCGGAGTGTGCCATCTTTATTTTTCACAAACAATATGGGTGCTCTCCACAGAGATGCACTGGGTCGGATGTAGCCTTTGTCCATCATCTCCTTTAATTGTAGCTTGAGCTCAACCAGCTCTGGCGTGCTCATCCTATATGGCGTTCTAGATGCTCGTATCACTCCTGGTGTAAGCTCTATCGATAAATCAATATCCCTTCTCGGAGGTAGACCTAGTACTTTTTCGGGGAACACGTCCTTGTATTCTCTTAATATGGGGTGGTCCTCTAGGTTTTGTTTGTCATCCTCAATGGATTCCAACACCTGTATTGCATATAAGGAACACCGTTTTCTGCAATACTTCTTCATTTTAAGGGCCAATATTTGTCTCACTGAGACAGAGTTCTGAATCCATTGGAGGGTCATCGTTCTCCCTTCTTCATTTACACATTCTAAAGTTTTATGATAACAATCCACTTTAGTTTTATAAGCATACAACCAATCCATACCAATCAACAAGTCATATGAACCCAGGGGAAGTACGTTAAGGGTCGCTCGGGTGGGCAATCCACCCATGATGAATTGACAGGATGGTATGGCCTCTGCCACCTTTCTTTTGGTCCTAGTGGCTAATTGCACCAACCACGGTTTAACATGTCTAATTGGTTGCAGTTTACACTTATCAACAACCCGAGGGGTCACATAACTTAAATTAGAACCTGGATCAATTAAAATAGAAACTAGATGGTTGGCGATCATACCTTCCAGTTCCACTACTGAAGCTTGGTGGTCGGCTTGATTATTGTCCAAGGCTGTGTAGATTCGTGGCATGCTCCTAGCCACATCATTGACAGTGGCAGCTTCTTATATATTGTAGGCTCTTTTATTGTTCTATTGTCTGTGTGGGCAGTCCCTCAATTTATGATCTTCTCCACAACCCAAACATTTTAAGGGTTCCTTCTTGAGGTTGTTGGTCCTCGTTGGGACTATCTTAAAAGGTTTATTTCCACTTTGAGAGGGCAAATTTTGCTGATATACACTTCTAGCAGGAAGGCTCCCTCTAGAATATTTTCCATAGTTCTTAAATCTTGAGGATTTAAACCCTTTCTTCTGGAATCCCGAACTATTCTTCTTCTTCTTCTAAGGTCTTTGGTTCGTCGAAATCAATCCTATCTTGGTAGATCTGAGGTAACCCACTAATGAACCGTTGCATTTTTTCTTTTTCGTATTTTATGTAGGGTACATACTTCAATAGTTCAAGGAATTTATTGAAAAAATCATCTATGGTGAGCTGCCCCAACCAGAGCTCACAGAATTCCTTAGTTTCCCCATCCATGTATTTTTCTGACAGAGACTGCTCCTTGAAGTATTTCTCAAACTGTTTCCATGACAAGTCCTTCTCATGGACTCCTTTCAAATTCCCAAGGTCTTCCCACCATATGGAAGCCTTTCCATTCAGGTTGAAGATGGCTATTCGAGCCTTCAACTTTTCAGAGTAGTCATGGACTCTGAAATAATTCTTTAAACGAAGCAGCCAAGCTTCTGCCTCTTCTCCTTTCTTAATCTCTCCATCGAAAGAGGGTGGTTGATTTTCTTGAACTCTTCAGGACTATGGGTTTTGGAATGCTTCTGTTTCTTTCCTTTCCTGTAAGGATGTGAGCCGACCCTGCTACTAGAAGATACTTCAGAGTTGTCTGCTTCCTTTCTAGAGGACCCTCCCCATGAGTGTCCCTTGCCTCTAGGTTGGACCTTCTTCGCGGTACTTCTCCTAGTGGGGTCACTTAGGGATTTCTCGGGTGGACTTTGACTTCTCTTTTTGTGTCGTCAGTCCACATGACTGGTTGTGTGTTCATGTTGCAGTTGCCTTTGTATGTCAGATAAGCTCTATAGCAAGATTGTGTTAATTTATGTTTGTTTCTCTTGCTCCTTTATCAATCTCTCGTTGTCGGCCTTGAAACTCTATAACTCGGCCCTGAGGCTCCTTACAGTTTCAACCAGATCTTGAGGGGTTTTCACCGCCCTCCTTTCGTTAGATTCTTCGTCTCTATTGTGGGAGTCATCCCCCACTTCATGACACGTCACCATCCTTTAGTCTTGGAGTTTTCCCGTGATTCACTAATTGCTCGAGTGTTGACAAAAACACTTATTGTTAGCTAACAGTATATCGGTTTATGAACAATACACGGTTCAATTTCTTAAATGCATACACATAGTAGACAGTTTCACTCTTTTCTTTAATAACATTTTTAACCAGACTTTTTAGAAAGAGGCAAGGTAGGGTGTCATTCCTTTGAAAGTACTCCAAATAGTTTTTTTAAGCGAATCGTCTGTAAGCCCAAGCATGCCAAGTGTTGTAGCCATGCCTTGATACCATTTTGTCACATACCCACTACGGGGCATAAATAAATTTCGCTTTTTCTTAACTTTCTTTAATTTCCCCTTTCTTCTGTTGCAGGTTCTTCCAATCCACGACTCTTTCTTGAGCCCCCTTTTTGAAGGGTTTGAGAAACAGGTGCTAGATTTCCATGCTAGCCCCTTCCTTCATGTGTCCTCAAGCTATGACCACATTCTCCCATGATCCAACGGTCCTAATCTCCTCTCTCACGAATCGAGATTTCGCTTTTCACGACTTTGGAGGTTGGCTTACCTCTGTTTCCCCGATTCCTGATTTCCCTATATTCGCTTTCTAGATGAATGGTCTGGATCCCTCCTTTGATCAATGACTGTGATCCTTTCACGAATTTGGACTTCATGAGTTGTGAGTCAGCGAAACGTTGACTTCTCGCCACACGTCCCTTCTCGATGGACGGTTAGGATTAAATCGCAGCTTCGCATATCGGGTATTTTGATGTGAGTCAACCCTGACTCTTTCGATCCCTGAACTCCCAACGACGTTAGATCAATAGTCCATGATCCCCC
>ML784332.1:411300-462502 GCA_009831015.1 Picea engelmannii | reverse complement strand
GGGATCCTAGAGATTCTATTGTAATGGTGATTTTAATACAAAGAGAGTTAGAGGTGTGACTCTAAAAATTTGTTGGTTTTGTTGATTAAGGGTTTCAAGGGTAAAATTTGTATTACTATGTGTGATTGCTATTATTTTATTTATGTTTGATAAAGAATCTACATGTGCATTGTTATACTATAAAGGTTTAAAAC
This sequence comes from Picea engelmannii, assembly GCA_009831015.1. Lineage (NCBI taxonomy): Eukaryota > Viridiplantae > Streptophyta > Pinopsida > Pinales > Pinaceae > Picea > Picea engelmannii. Next base: position 462,308 of record ML784332.1, on the reverse strand, counting down.
CTACATTTGATATCAGGGAAGTTATTGGCTTCAGGGGGATGACTTTGTTGCTAATGGTTCGGTTATTTTGGGTCTGTGTTAAACTTGGTTTCAGTGAGAGCTTTGCAGTGGTGATTCTTGCAATGAAAGAAAATGACAAGCAATTATAAGATCGAGAAATTTAATGGAAAAAGTTCTGAGCTATGGAAGTTCAATATGGGGGATATTTTGATAGATAAATATCAGTGGGTCGTTGTGGATCTGGGTATTTCACCTACATGTATGTTGATAGAACATTGGAAGAAGTTGGATAGGAAGGAAAATATCACAATCTGGTTGTGTCTTTCAGATTTAGTGTTACAAAATGTCTTGGGAGAAGATACAACCAAGGCATTATGGGATAAGTTAGGGGATTTGTATCAGTCTAAGTCCTTGGTAAATAAAAATTTCCTTCGAAATAAGTTGTACCTCGTGAGGATGATCGATGGAGACCCAATGGAAAATCATCTAAGTGCCTTCAATACCGTGGTAAGTTAGTTTTTGTTTGTGCATATTAAAATTTCATTCAATATTATGGTAAGTCAGTTTTTGTTTGTGGATATTAAAATTTCACATGAAGATAAGTTCATTAGTTTGTTGTGTTCATTGCTAGATTATTGGGATAGTTTGGTTGTATTTATTGGTAGTAATGTGACCACATTAAAGTTTGATGATGTGGTTTCATCCCTGTTATCAGAAGAAATGAGGAGGAAAACCCTGGATAGCCAGAGCATGGATTCATTATCTTTAATAGGACGTACCCTGGAAAGAAATAAAAATAATTCATCGAGTGGGAGTTCTAAATCTAGAGGTAGATCTAAATCTCTAGGAAAATCCTTGAAGAAATGCTTGAAATGTAGTAAATTTGGGAATTTCAAGAAGGATTGTAGATAAAAAAGTGTTAAGAGAGGGAAGGGATCTGATGATTTTCCTTCCACGGAGGGGAAATCCTCCTCAAAACAAGGAGGGGATGTGTACTTGGTTTCTTTGAGCACACATGCAATTCATGATGTATGGCCAATCAATTCAAGTGCTTCTTGTAATACGATTCCATACAGGGAGTGGTTCTGTGAATATGAAAAGTATAACAGAGGTGATGTTTTCCTAGGAGATGAATCGACATCCAAAATCACATGATGCAGAAAGGTCAAGTTGCAACTCAAGGATGGAAGGGTTAGAACACTCCCTAGGTTTTTGCACATTCCAAAGTTGGCTAGAAACTTGATACTTGTAAGTAAGATGAGTGATACATGTGTGCATACTGTGTTCGAAAAAGAAACTTGTAAAATGGTTTGAGAAGAGATGGTGTTGATGAGGGAAGTTCGAAATGGAACTCTATACTAGCTGTTGGGAAGTGCAATCAATAATGGGTGTAATAGTTATGTTGTTCCCAAGGGTGAAGATGAAAAAACCCCTATGGTCTCTGGAGAAAAGACAATATTGTGACATCAAAGACAAGGACATATTGGAGAGAAGGGACTTTGATCACTACACGATAAATGTATGGTTGAAGGTATGTTTGATTTCACACTAGATTTTGATTTATGTGAACATTGCATATGGTAAACACAGTCAAGCAAAATTCTCATCTTGTGTTACAAGAGAAAAGGGGATCTTGGAGTTGGTACATAGTGATGTGTTTGGATATGTTCTTGTTCCATCACTAGGTAAATATTTGTACTATGTTTTGTTCATTGATTATTTTTCAAGGAACTCATGGATTTCTTTCCTCCAAAAGAAATATGAGGTCTTTGGTAAATTTTAAGAGTTTAAATCTCTTGTGGAGAATTAGATGGAGAAGAAAATAAATGTGTCGAGGATAGATAATGGTGGAGAGTTCTACGAGAATGAATTGGAGGAATTATGTAAGAAGTGTGGTATATAAATTCAGAAGACTACTCCATACACACCTCAATAGAATGGGGTTACAGAAAGGATGAATAGGATGCTAATGGAAAAATAAAGGAGAATGCTCAGTGTTGTTGGGTTATGATAGGAATTTTGGGCAAAGGTAGTGGGTACTTCATGTTACCTAGTAAATAGATCACCATCATAAGGGTTGGTGGAAAAAAATCTGCATGAGGCATGGACTGGTAAGAAACCCTCTCTAATTGAGTCTTATTACTCTCTTCTTGTTCTTTGAGCATTCCCTTTAACTTCAAGTTGTGCCTTTGACTCCTCCTAAGAAAATTCTTAGTGTTATCCAAAAGATAGCTATAGTCTATATAATAATGGTCATTGCTATATTCATATAAACCATCTTCAATTTTCTTTTGAAGTTTTAATAGATATTCTTCTATTCTTTCAATGGGATAACTACCATCAAACTCTACACAAACTATTTCTAGATTTTCTTCTTCACTTGTAGAGAATAATTCAACATCATCACATTTTGAATCATTGCAATCAAGAGTCTTTGGAGATTCTTTACCTTCATTTGAAATACTTTCAAGATCTTCCTTTTTTCCAACATCATCACATGATTTTTTTCTTTCATTTGAAATGTCTTCAAGATCTTCATTTGTGCTAACATCATCACTTGATTATTTGTCTTCATTTGAAGTGTTTTCAAGATCACATTTAGAAATAATGCATTGAAGAGTTTTTGGATATTCTTTACCTTTAATGATCTTGATGGAGTGGTCTTCAACATCTTCTCTCTTGTTTTGATATGTCTCCTCTAGCTTTAGTCATATATCCTTGGCGGAAGTGCATTGCCCCATGCTCTCTTTGATAGGGCTTGAGATTCCACTAAGTATGGTCTTGAGAGCCAATGCATCATTCTTATTTCCTTCCCTTTGAGTTGCAAACTTTGACTTGTTCTTCAAGGAAACTGATCCATGCCTTCCAAATAGTCGCTCCCATTTCCTTCAAATGTACTCTCATATCTATTCTCCAAGTAGAATAGTTTTCCTTATCAAGGATTGGAACTTTAGCATCCATTTGTGTGTCTATAGATATCCTCCAAGCTTGTTAAGGCTTATAGTGAAGGCTCGCTCTGATACCAATTGTTGGACACACCGACCACACTTAGAGGGGGGGTGAATGAGTGTGGAGATCTTTTCCCAAAACTTCCCTCTTACACAAAAATAATTAGTTAGCAATCACTATTTACTCATTAATTATTGTTGTCATTTATAACCAGTTAGATGTGGACATATATCAGCAACATATATCAGCAATACATCATCAACAAATCATCACCACAAGGAACACAAAGGACACAAGATGTATGTACAATTTTCTTTTTATTACGGACTTCAATCCTTGGGGTTTTTCAGCAACAACTGAATAGAGTACAACTCTACAAGAGCACCAGCTCTATATGCAAGAATCAACTTACATCCTTAGCACCAACTGAGATGAGGAACAATCCTCCACAAATATCAATATGTCACGGGTACGCGACCTGTCAGTAGTGCAACCCGCGTGTGTACGTGCTCTGTCTCACTACATCCTGCGTATGTACGCGGTCAGTATTTATTACAACCTGCGTATGCCTTCTGAGTTATTTAGGGTTTTCTCTTAAATATCAACTTATATCCTCTGCAATATTCAATCACATTTCATCTGTCTTTCACTGTCCCATATGATCCAGAACCAATCACAACACATCCAATCTCTCCAACAACTTATTCATGCTACTCAACCATACAATATGAATGCTACTCAATCATGTATAAGAAACCAGTATACTATAGCCATCATATCAGTACTGGATCATAAGAGTGCTTCTCACTCCAACAACCATCTCAACCACATCATAACAATCACACCAATAATACCTTAAGCACTCACCACACAACAAACAAGAATATTCATCAAGACAACAATATAACCATACCAGAGTTTCTATGGCAGATCTAAGCCCATAGAATTCAGATCCAGAACTTGCTTCAGTCTTCAAGAGCCTGTCCTCAGCTCAACCACCAGTCTCCATGACTTCATCCACTATACGCATTTTGTCTTCATACATCCCACGTATGCATGAACCTAGGATCAATGTAGCCCACGTACACCTCAAAAGCTAGGGTTTCTGAACCTCCGAGACTTCTGTCATCATGATCTCAGACTTGTCGAAACTATGATGCGTTCATGATATCCTCGATACTCTCTCTCTCTCTCTCTCTCATAATAGATCTTCAATCATGCTCAAGAGATACACAAGATATTCTCCAAAAATGTGCCTTTCACAAGAGACCCTTGCCTCTTATTTATACTCTTCATCTTCTAGGTCACTTAACCCACTTCTAGGTCACTTAACCTATTTTCCTCATTTTAGGGTTAACGACTTTCCATAAACAGAAAGTTCTCCATTACTTTATCATTTGAATATTCCTCCTTGACTTTGTCACCTCACTTTATCATTTAAATAATCTTCTTTGATTTGTCACTTTACTTTATTATTTAAATAATGATTTCTTCTTTTCAAGCTCTTTGACTTCTTTGACCTTTTGGGGCTTTAAGCCAACATATGAGGGTCCTGCAACTTCGTAAGGCCATAAATCTCAAACCATGAGGAGTTATGTGACATTCCACATACCACCGGAAATGGCATGACAAGCACTATCCATCTAGGATAATTTCACTAACAAATTTACTGATCTTCAATTCATTATTCCACAAATAAGCATGGGTTCTCCAACCATTCTTGTAGGATAACTCATCCATAAAGAGTCTTCCCATGAGGGCTTTCACCATAAGGGGACCACTTTGGAGTTCATCCATTTGTGCACCTTATCAACCATGATAAGACTATAATGATCAATCTAACTATGCATCATATCAATGAAATTACATCGATCCATCTTCATCTTTTCATCATGTATCAATGACAACTCATTGATCCATCTTCCTCTATGCATGGCATCATATGGATGACATATATCCATTCTCATCAAGGACAATACATAATACATTTGAAATCAATCATCAATCAATCAATCCTTTGGCATCACTTGACATCAATCAATCAAACCATTGGCATCAATGACAACATGATCCAACCGTATGATGGAAAAAACATTGTATAGTATATACCAAAAGAACGAGAAATCAAACCTAGAGAGTTTTTTCCATGACCACAAAATGGCTTCAAATTCAGATTCAGAATTAACAGTCTTGGCCCACGATAGCGTATATTTCTCCGTGCAGCCAACCATCCTCAGAATATAACAGTGACAACCTGAATATTGCAGGTAAGAGGATTGATCAATATGCAGATCAACACAGATATTTACAGGCGCCTAAGAATGGAATACCCACTGGGTACAATATAGGAGAATTGTCCCATATTTCTAGTACTACTATGGCCTCTGAAATGTCTGCAACATCATTCCCTTTTTAGAATATCTGCAAGAACGATGTCATGCCTTCGCTTCCTGCAATTTTGAGCAATTATTTCTCTATGTCTATCCAGACCGGATCAGATCAACATGCCCAAAGTTGCAATTATTTTCCTTAGCTCTTAGAACATGGCGAAGACTGGGTAGCTAATATAGCATGAAATATTCAAGAAATGGTGTTAGCCGCAGTGTCGATGAAATCCAAATACTGATTCTCAGTAACCATAAAGACAAGTTTCTAGAGTTGAGTATAGATGAACGAGAATCATATATGAACTCCTCATTACATTGGTATGAAGTGCCACATTCTTTTTTTCACTTGGAGCACCTTAGTGATGGCATGGAATCAATGAAGCCGATATCTCCACCTTATAGATATGTCGACAAAAAGATTCTATAAAGCTTATATGTTCCAATATTTATAGATTTTTGCAGGTATGGTGTGTTCTACAATGGTGGTGTGTAATTACAATATAACCTATTCTCATTCATTAACAAAAGAACATAAATTTTGTGTTTATTGATTTTTAGGTCAGCGAGTGAAGAAGGTATATGTAAATGACATAATCATGTCCATTATCGCATAAATTCTCGATGATTGAGGATTTTTCTTCTTATTGTAAGTGTGTTTTCATGAGAAGAATGTAGCTCTTGACTCAAATTTACATGGTGGGCAACAATCTTCAACAAACAGTATCAAACCAAAAGAAAGAATTGAAAATGTTGGAAGCATTGGGCCATTGTTATATTTCAAACGATCATGCTTCTTCAACAAGTATGATGGACAAAACATTGTATAGTATATACCAAAAGAACGAGAAATCGAACCTAGAGAGTTTTGTCCATGACCACAAAGTGGATTCAGATTCAGATTCAGAATTAGTAGTCTTGGCCCATGATAGAGTGTATACTGATCCGTACAACCAACCATCCTTAGAATATAACAATGAATACTATTGTGCTCAATGAAATGTTTTTGTGTAAATTGCATTTCTAGATAAGCATTGTGTACATAGATTTTGAAACGTCCAACTTTAGTTTGGAAACTTTCACTGTAAAAACTCGCACTCTCAAAAAAATGTTATTGTTTTATCGACTTCAAATCCAGCTGATGTTGAGTGACAAAAACAAGAAACTATGCAAGAAAAACAAGAAAATGCAGGAAAAACAAGAAACAAAGTAGATAGAACAAAGAACGAGAATATGTGGAGCACACTTCATTAAGGGAAAAGAGTTGAGATAAATAATCTCCAACAAATCAAGAAGATAAAGAACATTACAGGAATTCTAATAGACTCATACACCTGGCAGTGTAAAGTCACTACTACGTTGAGGTTTACAACTAACACTCCCTCTTAAAATCAACGTTGGAGGTTTAAAACTAACACTCCCTCTTAAACTCAACGTTTACAAATATCAGCACTGATAAAGCCTAAGTATTGCATTTGGAAATCAAAAAATGGATTTACCCAATGGATTTTAACAAAAAGAAATTCAAAAATGCAAATCCCTGCTGGTCTATGTCTCAACTAGGCTTACAATACATAACAATAAAACTAGAGTTCAACTTTTTACTTGAGCTGGGTTTCTTCTTTCTCTTTTTCCAAACTCTGTACTGTTTTAATCTGGTCATTTTTTTCATTTTGGCATTGATACTGAAAGCTACGTGCTTTGTCTTTTTTCTTTGTCGTTGTAGCTTCATATTCTAATTTGATCAGGTTGCTTATGCATGTTTCTTTCATCTTCTTCTACAACAAATTTGTCTTTGAAAGTGGGCTAATGCCACCACTGCAAACTATCATCGATGCCCTTCATAGCTCGGGCTACATAGTCAATGGATTGCTTCCACATTAACTCAGAATAAAATCTGATTTCTTCAAAACTACATTGCATGAAGATGGTTTCAAACTGGTCTTCATTGAAATCGTCATCCATGTCTTCATCTTCTTCTTTTGGCTGCTCACCTGCATACTCAAAAAACTTCTCAATCTGATACAAAAAATTATAACATGAACCATATTGGTTCTCTTCTTTTTGTTCTTTCTGAGAGCAGTTACCATAATCATCATCATAGATTGATTGATCAATCCATTTCAAATCTGCATCAACATTATCTGTTTCTTCAGCTGCTTCATTGACAACCATAAGTGTAGTAGCTTGAATGCTACTATCATCAAGCCTTATTTCAAGCACTGCTTCTGCAGTCACCAAATAATCCACTTGGTTTTGAATGCCAAGTAGGCTTCCTCCTCCAAACATCAATTCATCAATTTTATTCTTCTCTTTCATTATTTGAAGGCACTCATCATAAGACAGATTATCATCATCAAATTCAATTTCAAGATTTCTTACCTATGTTTCAAAGAGGTCAATTTTTGCACAATGTTCATTAAAGATAATTGATGTTGATCCTTTGTTGTCATCAACAAACACTATTGGAATCAATTCATCAATGCTGGTTGTTGTATTGATAGCTTCACCATCAATTTCTGCAATTTTCTCATGCTCTGCTTCACACACAGATGCACCTTTTTTCTCTTTCTCTGGTAGCTCTTCTTTACACACAGATGCTCCTTAATTATTTTCTTCTGGTAGCTCTACTTCAGACACATATGTTTCTTCTAGAGTGGCAACATTCAACAAGTTGTTTCTCCCTCTTCCATTGGACTTTGTTTCTAGAATACTCCAAACTTCTTTCAAAGATGTTATTGCTACAACCTTGTCCAACATACTGTCATCCAAGGCTTGCTGGATGAGCTGCAATGTTAATGCATCCCTTTCCTAATCATGTAGATTATGATAATAGTATACAAGACAAAAAAAATCATTCATTCTAACAGACCAACATTCAAAATTATTACCATTATATTGTGGCGGTCATGGTAGATTCATGCTCATGTTGCTCCAAATATAATCAATTTTCGTCTGATATACTTCCTGTGTGAGCTCCTCAGGTACAACTGGAGCCTCTTCATTTATCTTTGTGAAATATGCTGCCATTTCTTTTTTGTTCTCTTTCCATATCTATCTGAGATCTCTTCTGGACTTCCTGAGTCATCTTTGCTGACCCATGACAACGTTTCTTGGAGGTTCATTCACTAATTTGATCACACTTGTGGATCAACTATCTCATCACACTGATATTGCTTGATGCAAACATACAACAAAATTCGGGCTCGAGCCTCTTTTAAAAAAATAGATCTACATGAAATTTCTTGTTACCTGGTATGGATCTTGCTAGATTTGATTATCCGAGCATAAGATCTTTCAGAGTCAGAACTCTGAGTTGAGTTCTTTATTGACTGAATCCCTTTAATGGAGGAATCGGGCTATCTGAGTGTACTCGAGAGCCAAAAAACATTTGAATTTCAGCGTCTCATGTGACCAGGGGATGAAAACTAGGCGCTCCAGAACTTCGGGCTTCCGTCGTTTCAACGCGTGAAGGCCTCGGTTCCTATGAATAGTTGAATGGTCGAATAGTTGAATTATTGCAAAGATCAATGGTCCTCGTTGATATGAGATCAACGACTCACAATTACTTTGGCACTTCAGGGTTTGGGGCCTTCCATCGCTCCTCGAGTTGGATCCAACAACCCTCAGACCTCGGTAAAGAAACGAACAAGATCTTCTTCAGAACTCCGACGTTCGAGAATTTTCGTCTACTAATAAGCACCGACCTCTGGAGCGTTGAATCACCAAAGTGTGAGATCAGCCTCCACGTATCCTCTTGATTGGACGAAGAAGATTTACTTTGGCCTTCAGACCTTCGGGAGTTTTGAGGCTCACAACACCACAAACCTATGAAGTGTTAACTTTCCCGAGTGTTAGATCTGTCGACACGTGTCTACAACCTTCAACAGTCTAAATGAACTCTGCGACTTCATACCTCTGGGAGTTATCGCTTCATGCATCTGTCTTTCCTCCGAAGTGGTTATCCATCGGAGTGCAAGATCTCATGCCACGTGTCCACTTCAATCAATGGTCCAGATCTACTCCGTCTCTTCCGAGCTTTGGGGGTTCGGGAGTTCTTGACTAAAAAAACCTTAGTTCTTCTGGAGTTGTAACGTCCCCAAGGTCGAGCCCTGTTGTAAATCATGTCTATGAAGTATAAATCTAGCATTATGAATTGTAATTATGTTTTATAGGCTGGTGAGCCAAGTTTATATAAGTTGGTGGGCTTATGTGTTATTAGGATGGAGAGCCTAAGTGTTAAGGTCGGGAGCCTTCTTTTGTATATGTAATCATGCAGAACATTAATAAAAATATAAACACCAATGTGTGCAGATCGACCACGATGAATGAGTGATGGGGGACTAAGCTTCCATAGAGTGGGTAAGGGATTGGGAGTTGGAAGGTTGGAAAGAGAGGCTAAGTGTTGAGCCTAGGGGCTTAAGTCCTTGGGAATAATATTTTAATATTATTCCAAAATCCATGTGAAATTTATGTTTTGTCCTAAGTTCCTGGAGAGGAGCACATGTTGAGGGAGTGCATGCAGCTTCATGGGTGACATGTGTCGACCCAGGCACATGCAGTTAAAAACTGCAGAAGTCAGTCGTGGAGGGGGTCACTCCTCATTCCATCACCCTTTGTGTTTGATTTCAGATACCCTAACGCAGCTCTGAGAACCAGAAAACCGAGACGTCTTCCTGAAGACCATTCTCCATCCTCCGTCTAAACTCGTGGGTGTCCAAGATTGACCTCTGTTTCGGTGTTTGTTCTAGGGAATCCTTACCTGAACCGTTAAGTCTCTGTGTGGGATCTCTGTACACCCTCACACGTCCCCGAAACCTGATCCGTGAGTCTCTTCTGTATTGTTGGTTGGGGAAAACCAAATGTCTCATAATTGCCGAGCCTTGTTATGCTGTAGTATATGTCTATCACCAGTTTTGGGAAGCCCGTGTTTGTGTTTCCAGTGGACTGCTATGGTCACATAGTGCTTGGCTGTGTGTGGCTTGTGGGCAATTGTATGTTTGTGTGGAGCCTTGTGGTTTCCCGACTATGTTGGAAATCGAGTTGAAGGAAATAGGTTGTTTGGCCTGTGTGTAACACTCTCTCCAGGTGAGGGAGGTGGTTGCGGTTGAAGAGGCGGCCTGTCAGGCCTGTGAGAAGTTATTTCCAGGTGAAGGAGTCTACTGGGAAGTGGTATTCTTCCAGAGAGAGTTCAGCACTAGCTACAAAGCTCTAAGACTTCCTGATCTGACCTGTTTCCGAGACCCAGAGAGGGAGGTGAAGAACTGATGCACTGTGCTTGTGAAGGTGTATACTCCCGGGCAGAACATGCATGTGGGGAATGAGAGTCCGTGAGTGGTGGGCATAAGAAGACATCTTGGGAAGAATCCTTCTGATTATTCTGTACAGTTTTCCCTGTAACCTCATCCTAGTCTAGGATTCCTTGCCTTGGGTGGAGCTTAGTCCCAGCTCGGGGGTGACCCACTGCTGAGCATGATGAGCAGCGTGGTCTAAGGCTGGGAGGTTCATGGAAGGCTTGCACGTAGTTGGTGGAATTACCATGGTTTCAAAGATAAGTATTAGCTTATGCTTAATATTATGTTTTGCATGCCTGTGATGCTTATATGTATCATGTATTTTGTTGTGCATATGAATTATTGTTAATGCCAGGGATTATTTATGTTAGCAATAATCTTGTGCTTACTCTGAGTTAAATGTGTTTAATTTGATTTAAATGCATGTTATTAATTAAGTATGAGAATGAAGTTGTTCCGCATAGTAGCGTTTGCCCGACCAGTGGGATGACGGTCGGGGGGGCGTTACAGTTTGGTATCAGAGACTAGTTTCAACGCTGAGATTGGATGGGCCGGATAAGTGGTCTTTGGACCGAAGTTTTGAGAAGAAATTGTGTCTGGAGGACTAATTTCAGACCTTAGAATGTTTCTGAGTGTCAACGGACTACTTAACCGTGTTACAAAGCTCAGGAGGTGTAGCGGTATTATAAAACTACAACTAGCATGGTATATGGCCACAGGGAGAGAGAGAACTCCACACCAGAAGTGTTGGATCCATAGAATCTGTTCGGGAGGAAAGGAGAACCCTCATGATCGTCAAATCTGGAGAACGTGCACAAGGTTTAAAACCCTTTGGAGTTGCACAGGAGTGTGAAAATCATGATACGCGAAATCCTGAATTTGTCAGGACCGTCCATCAGAAGGGACGCGTGGAGAGCGATCAACCTTTCGTTGAATCGTGACTTGAAATGGTCTAAGGGTGAGTTCGTGAGAATTCACGATTGGATCACAATCGTCGATCTAAGAGATATCTGGACCATTAATTGTCCAAGAAGAAATCGACATTTCAGGAATAGGGAGGACGAAGGTGGAAAATCCTTCGACCTCGTGACACACAAAATCTTGATACGCGAAATGCCAATGAGATATGAGTCATCAGATCATGGGGAATCAGGACCGTTGGATCAAGTAGATGATAGACCATAATTTCAGAATTTCGGCAAACGAAAGTTCGAGATGTGTGTATGCACGAACTCCTTATGCCCGAAACTTTGAAACAAAAAGTGAAAGTAGTGGGGCCCCATGACATCGCTGGGAGTGAGGTGGACCTTCTTAAGGACACCATGTGTCACTACCTTGGTTGGCGACAACTATGTTGTGGGCCCAGGGGGAGAGAGGTCAAATTTTCGGAAGTTCGGGAGTCGGGAGTAGGAGAGGGAAGCGAGTGCGAGAACCTCCGGGACCAAAACCCCGAAACTCGAAACCCCGAAGCCCCAAAATCCTGAAACCCGAAGTTTCATTTGGAGAGCCTTATAGCACCTAGCAGTTTAGCATTTGATCATGGCCTATGGACGTATGGGTTGGGGACTAAGAAAATGGGGACTATCGTCGGAAATTGCAGAGCCAAACAGAGCTCAGAAAATTCATGGAATCGAAACGTTTTCTTATTCGTGTTGGTTTATGAATGTTGCAGTTTTATTAAGGGTTTAAGGCCTGACAAACTTCGGTTGGCTGCACGTTGTGTGTGCAGAGTTCAACAAGTGTCAGGACAGCCATGAATCAACGTCGAGTATAGAAATGGAAGAGGTGCGGATTGCCTCCAATTCAAAGAACGAAAGTGAAGGAAGGGATGTTGACTTGGGAGTCGAAGGATCGAACTCCAATGGGCACGGAAGAGAATTGGATAAGGAAGGGCATGTGATGAAAATCATTGAAAGATTGTAGAAAGATGCCCAGGCTCACCGAGCCGATAGTCGAAAGCTCATGAGGGTCAGAGATTGGCAGGGTGAATTCAACTTAAAGATGTTGAAGAGCCTGGAAAGAATAGAACTTGAAATTGGAAAAGGAGAGTGACACAAGCAAAACAGGGAGTCGCAGGACCCCTGAGAGAAAAAGAAGATCGAGGAGTGGTAGCAGACATCGTCGTTACTCCCCAAAGCATTCCGATAAGGAAGCACACAGTAGTTCAAGCCCATCCCCTACCAGAAAACACCGAAGATATGGAGTGGATGAATTGAAAGGGGAGATGAACAAGATTAAGCCTCCTACGTTTGATGGAGAACATAAGAAGGAGGAAGATGCCGAAACATGGTTGCTTGGCATGAGGAAATATTTCCAACTGCTGAATTATTCCTTTCATGCAGAAGGAAGAGTTGCGATGTATCAACTAAAAGGAAAAGCATCCATGTGGTGGGATCAACTTGTGCAGGTGCAACACATTAGAGAGAAAGATATCACATGGAAGGAATTCAAGAGGTATTTTGAGAGGAAATACCTGACTAAAATATACTATGACAGAAAGATGAAGGAGGTCTTTGAACTCAAGCTGGGCATCATGACCATTGATGAATATGAATGAAGGTTTTTGGAATTACTAAAGTATGTTCCATTCATCAAAGATGAGGTTGTCAAGATTCAGAGGTATCTAAGTGGACTGCCACCTCCCATTGGTGACAAGATTCAGTATGATGATCCTAAGACTATGGAAGAAATAATAAGAAGAGCAAAATTCTTATATGAACAACAAAGAGAAAATCCTACCTTTCGGAAGGCTTGGGATGACCAGAAGAGGTTTAAGAAAGAACAGAGGTAGAAGGGAAACAAACCTCCCTTTTTCAGAAATAGTCCTCAAGGACATCCATTGTTTAAAGAGCCGAGAATGACTGAAGTGGGGGAACAAAGGCTGAGACAGACACCCATTCAGTGTTGGGGCTATAAAGAGAACCACAAGTACATAGATTGTCCCCATAAAAATGACAAAGCAAGAGCTGTCCATAATGTTCAACAAGATGAAATAGTGGAGGACATGGGCAGTATAATGCCAAGGATCTATGCGGCCCTGGACAACAAACAAGCTGAATTTTAGTCGCACATGATTGAAGTGGAAGGTATGATTAACAACCAACCGTTTATTATTTTAATTGATTTAGGGGCTAACCATAGTTATATAGACCCTAGAGTGGTGGAAAGTTTGCATTTATCAAGAAGAAAATATGAAAAGTGTTGGTTAGTGTAGTTGGCTACAGGAACCAAGAGGAAAGTCACTGAGTTGGTTAAGTCATGTCCGGTGGACATGAAGGGATTGAGCATGAAGGCTAAATTGAATATTCTGCCTTTAGGCTCTTATGACTGTTTAATTGGGATGGATTGGTTGGACCAGCACCATGCCCTCCTGGACTACCGTAACAAGGAATTTACATGCCTGGATGAGGAGGGGAATCGAAAAACAGTCCAAGGAATTCCTAGAGCTGTGGTTGTTAAAGAAATCTCAACAATACAGTTGAAAAAGTGCTACATGAAAGGTTGTAAATTGTTTGCAGTTCATGTGGAGGAAGCATCCAGAGATGAAGTCTCAAAGATTGGAGACCATGTGGTACTAATAGAGTTTGAAGACGTATTTAAGGAGGTACCCAGACTACCTCCGAAGAGAGATATTGATTTCTTTATAAATTTGATGCTTGTAGCAGCTCCAATGTCGAAAGCTCCTTATAGAATGAGTACGTCAAAGCTGAAAGAGTCACAATTGCAACTTGAAGAGATTCTAAAGAAGGGGTACATTCTCCCAAGTGTGTCACCTTGGGTTGCCCCGGTCCTGTTTGTAAAGAAGAAGGATGGAACGCTGAGATTTTGCATTGATTTCAGACAGTTGAACAAAGTAACTATCAAGAACAAGTATCCTCTGCCGAGGATTGACGATCTTTTCCATCAGTTGAAAGGTGCGAAAATATTTTCGAAGATAGATCTCATATCGGGATATCACCAAGTAAGAATAAAGGATGAAGACATCAACAAGACTACCTTTAGAACAAGGTATGTTCATTACGAGTTCACAGTGGTACTGTTTGGGCCGTCGAACACACCTGTTGTTTTTATGTGCTTGATGAATGGTGTATTCAGGGACTATCTAGACAAGTTTGTCATAGTATTTCTGGATGACATTTTGGTGTATTCCAAGTCAGAGGAAGAGCATGAACAACACCTGAGGATGGTGCTGCAAGCGTTGAGAGAACACCAACTGTATGTTAAGTTGAGAAAATGCTCGTTTTATCAAAGGCAGATCCATTACTTGGGGCACATTATTTCAGAAGAAGGGATCGTCGTGGATCCTGAGAAGGTTGAGGCCATCAGAGAATGGTTAGCGCCAAGGAATGTGGCGGAAGTTATATCCTTTATGGGTTTAGCGAGCTATTACAGAAGCTTTATCGCAGGGTTCTCAAATATAGCTCACCCTATCACTTCCTTGCAAAGGAAGGAGGAAAAGTTTCAGTGGGCTAAAGAGTGTGAGAAAAGTTTCCAGTGATTGAAGCAGTTGTTAACCAATGCTCCAATCTTGAGGATTGCAGATCCAAATGTGGATTTCGTGGTGTGCACATATGCGTGTAAAGAAGGGTTGGGAGGAGTTCTCAGTCAGAATGGATTTGTAATCTGTTATGAGTCTAGGAAGATGAAAGAGCATGAAAAGAATTATTCCACTCATGATTTGGAGTTGGCAGCAATCGTTTACGCTCTGAGGAAATGGAGGCATTACCTCATGGGAAGGAGGTTTGAACTCAGAACAAACTATAACAGTCTAAAATATTTGTTTGATCAACCAACCTTAAACGCTAGACAAAGTAGGTGGTTGGAATTTCTGTGTGAGTACGACTTTGAGATCAAGCATATCAAAGGAAAGGAGAATAAAGTGGTTGATGCACTCAGTAGGAGGGTGCATGAATTACGTGCTACAACCATTAGCATGTATCAGAATGACATTAAAAGTAGAATTCTGGAGGGTGAAAATGTAGATCTGCAGTACAAAGAATTGGTAGCCAAGCTACAACAGGGCAAGATGCCACAGAAGATGGAAATTTATAAATTGGAAACAGATAGAATACTGTTGTACAAGAACATAATTTTTGTACCCAATGTCCAGTGCTTGAAACAGATGATTTTGCAGGAGATGCATAATGTGCCTTATACAGGGCACCCTAGATATCAGAAAATAGTAGAAGCGGTTAAGAGCCATTACTTTTGGCCGGGTATGAAGAGAGAGATCACTAAATACATCGCCATATGTATGGAGTGCCAGAAAGTTAAAGCTGAGCATAGGCACCCAGCAGGGTTGCTGCAACCTTTACCCATTCCTGAGTGGAAGTGGGAAGTAGTAATGATGGATTTTATTACGGGATTGCCCAGAACAACCAAGCTGCATGATTCGATCATGGTGGTGGTGGAAAATCTTACAAAAGTTGCCCATTTTATTCCACTGAAAACTACTCACAAGGCAGCAGATGTTGCTGATATTTTCGTGAAGGAAGTGGCATGATTGTACGAAATTCCTAAAATGATTGTGTCTGACAGAGACCTGAAATTCACCTCGAATTTCTGGAAAGAATTGTTCAAAGGATTCAGAACGAATATGAACTTTAGTACAGCTTATCATCCTGAGTCTGATGGACAGACAGAGAGAGTGAACAGAGTAATAGAAGACATACTGAGAATGTATGTGATGGACAAACCATCAAGATGGGAAGACTACCTAGACTTGGTAGAATTCGCCTACAACAATGGGTATCATGCATCGTTGAAGATGAGCCCATTTGAAGCACTTTATGGAAGAAAGTGCAATACTCCAATGAGCTAGGATAATCCAGCTTATAGAGCAGTAGTTGGGCCAGAGTTGCTCAAGGAGATGGAGGATCAAATGATAAAAATTAAGCAGAATTTGAAAGTTGCCTAGGACAGGAAGAAAAGTTATGTTGATCAGAACAGAACCCACAGAGAATTCAAAGTGGGTGATCATGTTTTCTTGAAAGTGAAAGTTAACAGGAGTTCCCTAAAGCTGGGAAGTTGCGCCAAGTTGGCAGCCAGATTTTGTGGGCCATTTGAAATCCTGGAAAGGATTGGGCCAGTTGCATATATTCTTGCATTACCTGCATCTATGATTGTACATAATGTGTTTCATGTTTCATTTCTTAAGAAATATATACCAGATGCTAATCATGTGATTGATTGGAATGTGATTCAGGTGGAACAAGAAGGTGTCCTACAAGTGCATCATGCACGCATATTGAACAGGAAAACAAACAGCTCCAGAATCGAGCTATAGGGCATGTAAAGGTCCAGTGGACCTAGTATGGTCCTGAGGACGCAACATGAGAGCATGAAGATGTTATGCGGACAAAGTACCTGCATCTTTTTGAAAATTTTGAAAAGCTTGCAGATGCAGTGTAAAGTTGCACTGAGGACAGTGCAAAAAATAAGGGGAGGGGATTGTAACGTGCCCAAGGCCGAGCCCTGTTGTAAATCATGTCTATGAAGTATAAAGCTTACATTATGAATTGTAATTATGTTTTATAGGCTGGTGAACCAAGCTTATATAAGCTGGTGGGCTTATGTGTTATTAGGCCAGAGAGCCTAAGTGTTAAGGCCGGGAGCCTGCTTTTGTATATGTAATCATGAAGAACATTAATAAAAATATAAACACTGTTGCGTGCAGATTGACCATGATGAATGAGTGATGGGGGACTAAGCTTCCATAGAGTGGGTAAGGGATTGGGGGCTGGAAGGTTGGAAAGAGAGGCTAAGTGTTGAGCCTAGGGGCTTAAGTCCTTGGGAATAATATTTTAATATTATTCCAAAAGCCATGTGAAATTTATGTTTTTTCCTAAGTTCCTGGAGAGGAACACATGCTGAGGGAGTGCATGCAGCTTCATGGGTGATGTTGTTCCAGAGTCTGTACTTAAGGCTTAGAAGTACAATGTCTAGGCATACCAAAGTGAGTAAAGGATAGAGAAGAGAGAAACATCAACCTTCGACAAGGGAAACTAGGGAAGATTTCTGCGTTGACGTTGTCTAGCTTCCAACTGTTCCTAAATGTTTATATCCCGTTCAATCGTTGCCCATGAACGTTCGAGTTCAACCTAGGTAGTGGCTGTTTTAAGAATAGTATCGAAAAGGTTTAAGGAAATGTGTGTTTGATTTGATAATCCGGGTTCGATATTGGGCTGTGTCGGTACAGGGACAGTCATGGAGGAACAGTAAACTAAGAAAACTTCAGGGGGAATTCAAGTGCTGTCTCAATTCGGTCGTATAAAAGAGAGTTTACGGTTTCAGGAATAACAGGAATGCAAATCAAAGGCTCTTTCCCGTAAATGGGTTATATTTTAATAAAATGTATGAGGTGGGAGAAAAACATTTAGCTGTCTATCGAGTAAGGCTCCTATCAAGGGAGAATCTCACGTATAAACAGAAGAAGAAAAATGTAAAGAAGTAACCTGATGAAGCATAAAATATATATAGAATTCTGAAAGTGTTGACTAGTCTTATACCTGCTGATAGCTGGTACAGAGGAAAAACAGTAAACAATATAGAAAACCAAAATTCATTCACTATAGTAGAGGTTGTACTAAATTATAGCGAAGCATTCATCAGTTATGAATATGAAATGAAACAAAATATGAGATACAAGAAAACAAACTCATAACACAGTCATGACGGAATTGAGAATCTTCGGATTTGCTTTATATTAACTCTCAAAATGTAAAACCTCTGTTACAATCGACACAAAAAGGTCCAGCCTGTTTTCTTTCTTTCTATGGTATATTTATATAGTTTTACAATAAGATGGAATCTCAATCGTTGCAAAGTTTTTAGTTATGATAGGGAGGAGAGAAATCACTCCATTTCTTCTTCTCTGTTTTTACTTGGTACTAGAAGCTTTTCCTCGTGCGTGCTCGGTACAGGTGACACATCTTTCAACCAACCAAGATATCAGCCTTAACGGTTCTACTTGACAATTGGCTTCAAAAGAGTAACAATTTCGGGCTAATTGCAGCAACCTGTCTTCCATCTGTCTGTCTATGATGTCGATATCGCATAATTGCGCGCTTGGTTTAATCATACATTTGTCTATTTGGACTATGTCCTCCATAGTCACTTGGGAGATCTCGACTGAATCTCTTTCCTCTTTTTCATTTAAATCAAGTGAGATTTTTTCCATATTCATCTGAATCAATGCCTCGGCATTACCTCCGCTATCAATTCCTAGCAGATTACCATATATAGAGCTAAAATCCTCTTCCAAGGATTTCGTTACCCTCTTGGCTTGCAACTTACCTTCCAAGATGCTCTGTTCCCATTCTTTTAATAGAATGTTTCCTCTAGTCTGCTCCGAAATGGTAAACCTGGGAGTACTTCCCGAATCCCTGTTGTTTGTGGCTATCACAACCTCTTGAAAGGTGACACGTGCTGCTCCAGCTTCTCTTTCTCTAGCAGATAAATTCTCCAAAACTTGATTAACCAGCAAAGAGTTGTCCCGAATCACCTCTACCTTGGCGAGTAAATTTCGTTGGGCCGTAGAGACTCTGCTCCGAATCTCCATCGCCTGGGACTGGAACATCTCGATATTTATCACTTTACTTTCGACGATTTCCACTCTAGCCTGTAGTTGATCGATCAAATCTTTTTGCTGGCCCACTTGCATCTGACCATTCCGAACCACCAGTTGTGCTTCTTCGAGCTTAGTCTTGAGCAACTCTATCTCACTTTTATCGGCCAACCTTGCTTGCTCTATTCCTACACTCGCCTGGTCTTTGGAAACCTTTGCTGCTGTGGCTAGTCTGGCTTCTAGGGTCTTGATGAGGCAATTTTTTCGTTTCAGCTAGTTTTTCAAAACCCCGACTGAAAATTGGTTCGTTGTGGCATATGCCCCTAATGTCCCAGCTATTTCCGTTGCGAACTGTTTGTTCTTCTTGTCCTTCCCATCAGTCATAACTTTGTATTTCTTGACTGTCGATTCCCCTTCCTGATAGAATTATCTCTTTACCACTGCCTTTCTCTTCTTATCGAAGAAGAACTCATTTGGAGGGAGTTCTTCCACCCTTATAGGCCTCAATTCTTCGTTTAAGATCCACCCTGAGTCAATATTTTCCTGAGTTGACTGCAAGGGAGTAACTGATGTGATAGGATCCCCAATTTGCTTCGCTGATTGTCTTGGAGTAGTAACTGGAGTATGCTCCTTCGGCGGGTCGGGAGTCTTTATCTCTACTTTCATACTCTTAGTTTTCTCTCCCCCGTCCTGGTGTTTTTCTTGACCGGGAGTCGCATCCTTGGAGCCTTCGACATCTTTTTGTTTCACCTCCGCTGTACTCGGAATCTCACCCCGTAATACTGCGGGAAGATAACTGCGTCTATGTTCTTGGAATTTCAGAACATCGGCTCTCTCTTCAGGTGCCAATGTTTGGATCCAAGCTAAAATCTCAGCATAAGATCTTGCGCCTCGGAAAATGTCATCCGAGGGCGAATTTTCATGCTCAAATCTCTTGAGTCCGCAACTGGCCAAATGATTATTTACGACCCTTTGAGGATCGTGCTTCTTGAATTCAATAAGGACCAATTTTAGGTCTTCCAGGGCTGCTGCCTCAGCTTTAGCATGCCCGAAATCTAATAAAGAATATGAATTTAAATAAACAGGAAAATGTGGCCATACCTTTTTCGAGTATCCCTTAAGCGCCTTGCTTATGCCACCGATTACTATTTGTCTAGCAACCTCACGACAAGCCATCTTTTCGGGAATGAATAATGGCAATGCATGCGGGGGAACAGAAGCCCCAAAAAATCTGAGATATGAGAATTCGACTTCTATATACCAGTCAGCTATGCTGCTCAAATTCGTCACTATACTGTCCGAGATCCTGGGTGGCGGGTGACCGAAAATAGTGACATGCAGCGGTACCATCACCCAGTTGAAGATTTCATATACAAAATCTGTCGCTTTGTTTTCCCACAATTTCGAATGATAGACGTGGATGGGCTCATCCTCTACTGGAGTCCAACTCCAGCTCATTAAGGAAAATGGTGTTAGAAAGCACACGGGCGTCCATAATATATGAAGACATAAAAAATGAAGAAATCTTTTCGCTCTCTTTATGCACCCGATACTCTGTAACCCGATTGGTCAAGCTATCATACAACATTTTCGCCCAGTCAAAGGAACAACCTTCGGTGAGTCGATATATTAGAGGCACCCATTGAAGAAAGAAATGTGAGGTGTCCTCTCTCCTGTATAATCTGCATGTCATCATAGTTACATACTTGAACTATGGTTCCAAAGACGCTATTGAATATATACCATGACTTTCTGCCCTGAACTTCGCAGGGTGCGAAACCCAATCTCTTATTAAGCTAGACATAGTCTTGTCATACTGTACACATTCATTCTGTTTGAACTCTTCCAAGAATTCGACATCATATGTAAGGTCAGACACTGTGGGCAACTTGTACATAGCTTGCAGATGTTCAGGTCTGAAAGTCCCGATGGTGACCTTCTGCTCATTCATGATGGTTCTGGTTGGTATATACACATGGTCTAATGGCCATCAGACCATATCATAATAGGGGAGCAGTCGTGGCCTGGCCACTACCTTATGCATTCCCGATTGAATGACGATCTTATATTTGGTGGTTATGTCGTCTTTTTCATTGTCGCTGGAATCATCAGAATAATCCACTAATTCGGCTTGCAGAACATTAGAAACGAATGACTAGTTCGGGACAGAGTTGACACTTCAAGGTGAAGTATCAGCGACGTTGTCCGAACCTTGTCCTGCGACCTCAACACTGGCTTTAGATGCTTTTCGCGGGGCCATGACGGGAGATCCTGATTTAATTCTTCTGCGATAAAAATATGTATACATACAGAAGTTAGCTCGCTGAGAAAGTGTGCTCTGTGTATTATAGAAATGAATTTGTTATAACGAATAACAGTTCTATATATTTGAAAACTCGGTACTTTTTAGAACAAATCTGTCAAATCATGTTTAGAAATAAATTTAGCAATAAAAACCTGATCTTTATTTGTCGATTCGTCTTATTTCTAATTAATGCCATAAATTTTAGCGGTTCGAAATGTCAGTTGGCGTAAGGAAGGATTAAGACTGCTTCGTAAACTGTGCAAGTCATCAAAACACGGGATATATTGTTTTCGCTTAATTAATCTGATTTTACCAAAGTTAATTAACCTTTCGGTACTCGTTGTATCAAGAATTTTTGCTTTAACCCCTTGAACCTCTAACCCCCGAAATTGCGATGATTGATTTTGATTAATAAAAACGTAATTGTGATTAGGCGCTTAATTAATCGCATAATTATTTATATTCGCCATATCGCGACTCGGAGCTTCGAAGGTAAGTTTCCGGGAAGTTTGCATGCCGAGCTGCGAAACCGCGAGATCGTGATAATATGTTTTAATTAAAAGGGAAGATAAACTCAGATTAAGTGTTTAATTAATTATGTTCATATCCTTATCGTGACTTCGCGAGTCGGGGCTTAGACAGTGTAACTTTTTAAAGAGAAAACGTCGCGTGGCAAATTGCTGACTGAACTTAACCATGGCTTATCTTTTACCTTTAACCTTGACATGGGTTACTAAAATAAGGACTTCGCAGTTTCGACTATCGGGGTTACGACAATAAACTTTTGGATTTAGTGAACGCCGAGGCGCAAAAATCCAATGACGTTTAATCATGATTTAGGAAAATTTTACTCCTGTTACTGCCTTGGGTGAATTTTAAAGCGATTTCGCCGTTTCGTTGCTCGAGACTTGTGAACTATGTGATCTATAGCATCCAACATACGAAATCCTGAGGTAGAACAAAGGGGGGAAATGACGAAAAGTAGAACTCGCCTCGAGAGTACAATAATTACCGCTGCTTGCGTGATAAGACTTCAGAGATTTTGAAACCACAGATGGAAAATACGGAAACCATCTTTCGATTTCGAGCATTAAGACATGAAATTCGAGACGGGCTAGAAAAAATAAAGGCGGCTCCAACAGGTGACATGTGTCGACCCAGGCACATGCAGTTAAAAACTGTAGAAGTCATCCGTGGAGGGGGTTGCTCCTCATTCCATCACCCTTTGCGTCTGATTTCGGATGCCCTCACGCAACTCTGAGAACCAGAAAACCGAGACGTCTTCCTGAAGACCATTCTCCATCCTTCGTCTGAACTCGCGGGTGTCCATGATCGACCTCTGTTTCAGTGTTTGTTCTAGGGAATCCTTACCTGAACTGTTAAGTCTCTGCGTGGGCTCTCTGTACACCCTCACGCGTCCCCAAAACCTAAGCCGTGAGTCTGTCCTGTATTGTTGGTTGGGGAAAACTGAATGTCCCGTAATTCCTGAGCCTTGTTATGTTGTAGCATCTGTCTGTCACCCGTTTTGGGAAGCCCATGTCTGTGTTTCCAGTGGACTGCTGTGGTCGCGCAATGCTTGGCTGCGTCTGGCTTGTGGGCCATTGTATGTTCGTGTGGAGCCTTGTGGTTGCCCGACTGTGTTGGAAATCGAGTTGAAGGAAATAGGTTGTTTGGCCTGTGTGTAACACTCTCTCCAGGTGAGGGAGGTGGTTGCGGTTGAAGAGGCAGCCTATCAGGCCTGTGAGAAGTTATTTCTAGGTGAAGGAGTCTACTGGGAAGTGGTATTCTTCCAGAGAGAGTCCAACACCAACTACGGAGCTCTAAGACTTCTTGATCCGGCCTGTTGCCAAGACCCAGAGAGGGAGGTGAAGCACTTATGGACTGTGCTTGTAAAAGTGTATACTCCCAGGTGGAACAGGCATGTGGGGAATGAGAGTCCGTGAGTAGTGGGCGTAAGAAGGCATCTTGGGAAGAATCCTTTCGGTTATTCTGTGCAGTTTTCCCTGTAACCTCAACCTAGTCTAGGATTCCTTGCCTTGGGTGGAGCTTAGTCCTAGCTCGGGGGTGACCCACTGCTGAGCATGATGAGTAGCGTGGTCTAAGGCTGGGAGGTTCGTGGAAGGCCTGCACGTAGTTGGTGGAATTACCATGGTTTCAACGATAAGTATTAGCTTATGCTTAATATTATGTTTTGCATGCATGTGATGCTTATATGTATCATGTATTCTGTTGTGCATATGAATTATTGTTTAATTTGATTTAAATGCATGTTATTAATAAAGTATGAGAATGAAGTTGTACCGCATAGTAGCGTTTGCCCGGCCAGTGGGATGACGACCGAGGGGGCGTTATAGGAGTACTGATCTTCCGAACTTCCGGAATGATGTCACGTGTCCACTGAAACCAATGGCTAAGATTAACTTCAGGAAACTAGCCCTTCGACAACTGTGGATTCTTCACACTCCTTAGACCTCCGAAGTGCTCTAGCGTCAAAGTGTGGGATCACGTGACGCGTATCCCCTTTGGCTCCAACGGTCCATATCTACTTCGTGCCCTCAGAACTTCAAGGCTTATTTAATGCACAATACCAACTATCCTTCGAAGCACCAGATCGTCGAATACAGGGATCGTCTGAAACATGTCCCCTGCTTGGATTGGCAGACAAGATTTTTTTCGGGCTTCGAAACTTCGGAAGATTTTGACTCCTCTGCAACCTTTGCACGAAATCGCCGAATACGCAAAGTGCGAAGAACTTCAGTGGTTAAACATTGCACACTTTTTCTTGATCTGATGACTACTCTTGCTCTCGCCCAGATCTAACGGTTGAAAACTGTTCACTTCTTCTGCGCACTTCTCGTCCTTTCTGAGCTTGATTTAATGGCTCAGATTTGTTCTCGCGACCGATCTTACTACTGTTGTAGCTTCTCCTTTGTTCCTTCTGTAACTTTCTCTTGAAGAAGGGATTCCATGAATCTTTAAACACTTTGTCTTTCTACAAGGATGCTTCCTCGCGCTGTGTTGTCTCGAAGGATCTTTTGAGTGGACTTTTCTCCAAGATCTATGAAGAGTCTTACCTCCGGTGCTCTCGTCTACGAGACAACGTATTCTCTATTCTCTTCCTCCTAGGATCAGGTTGCTCTCTAGGCTTTATGAAGAGGCTTACATCCTAAGCTCTGATACCATGACAAAACAAGAAACTATGCAGGAAAAACCAGAAATAGACTAGACAGAACAAGGAACGATAATATGTGGAGCACACTTCATTAAGGGAAAAGAGTTGAGCTAAATAAGCTCCAACAAATCAAGAAGATAAAGAACCTGACAGGAATCCTAACAGATTCGTACAAATGGTAGTGTACAATCACTACTACGTTGAGGTTTACAACTAACACTGAGATCTATGCCGTTTAAATCTGAATATAAATGAACTTGCTTATCTTCCATTAAAAAGCTTGAAAATGCATCTTAGTTCAGTTAATTAGAGATATACATCCATTTACAGAAGCTAGACTTCTAGCATCTTTTTCCAAATCTGTTTTTTTTTTTATATATCTATGTGAACTACTCATGTGCATGCCTGGTTAGAAACTTATCTTCAACCATTTCTATCAGAGAAAATTATTAGCTACAGGTAACAATGAGGCCCAAGTAGGGATAGGCTTAAAATGGGCCCCTAGATCTTACTATTGAGAAATTATTTACCTATTGAATCTTACCAGGGAGATTTAAGCAATGACATCCATTATGGGAGAGCCAAGAGCGGCATGAGAAAGTAGAGCTCACCCGACAATAGCTAGGACAAGAAGGGGGATGCGGAAAAGGCTTCCAATTGCAGAGGACATGCTTCAATGCTTCCATTTCTTGGTTGCTCCTTTTTCTTTAATAGCTTGAGGGATCATGTATGCAAATTACAGCTGGATAGAGCAACCATAGCACGTGCCAAGGGATCCTACATCCAAACTACAGTTGGACAATGCAACTATAGCGGGTGGACACGACCACAACAAACATAATAATATTTATAATTAACGAAACTAAAGATAAATTTAGCTAGCAGAAAATGCTAAGACAAACATTCAAACTAATGCTAAGTAAGAGTCTAACATTAATCCACATTCGAGCAATGCATAAGAAAATATATGCGTGTTAATCCAAGATCTTCATGAATACTATGGGGTTGCGCCTCGAGATAAGGCCAAATAAGACTTCAAAAATTTCTATTGGTCAAGAAATATGTTTGAAAGTATTTGAGAGCTACACAAAAAGTGCTACAATGAAAAACTTTGCATAAATACCTGAATTATACATCGGAATGTGTGTAAGGGATGGAAAATCTATTGCTATAATCCCTACTGCCTCAAGGCAGGGACTAATAAATTTATCTTCTACTTCCATTGGGTTGAGAGCTCCAAAAGAGGTCTATCATCCAAGTCCATCATATCACAACTAGGTTCAATGCTGCTTCTACTTGCTATTACAAATCACTTCTTTAAAAAACAAATAGTTTAGTTTACAAATAAATTTTTTTCTTTACTGTACTAAAAAAATGGTGTTATTGTACTTCTCCCTTTCCATATGAAATAACTTTATCTTCCACTTCCATTGGGTTGGGGCTTGCTATTACAAATCACTTCTTAAAAAAACAAATAGTTTAATTTAAAATATTTTTTAAAATATATAAAATTGTTAAAATTTAAAAAAAATAAATTTTATACTCATCTAAAACTCAAAAACATTTCAAACGAGCATACTCAATACAAATGATGTTATTGTACTTTCCCCTCTCCATTTGAAATAACTTTATCTTACACTTCCATTGGGTTGAGAGCTCAAAATAAGTCTATCATCCAACTCTATCATATCACAGCTAGGTCCAATGCTGACTTCTGCTTGCTATTACAAATCACTTCTTAAAAAGCAAATAATTTAGTTTAAAGTATATGGCAGACAACTACTCATATAATTCCATTGTGATTTACTATATTTTTCCTTCCTAGCAACAAGTACTTTGCTTTATAAAATCACAACATTGAGGTATGTGATGGTTCGTATTTGGTTCGATACGCAAGGTAACACATTTATACTTGCTCTCTATGCGGTTGAATGTCATTTACATAATTTACTCTGCCCTGGAATGTCATTTACATAATTTACTCTCTATGCGTCTCTATTAAGCTTCAACGTTTCCTCCAAATAATGGATATCAAACTTGTTCATGGATTAGACATGCAACTTGCTTTACTGTCACATAATATGATAAGCATGAAATTCTCGCCTTAATAACTTATATAATTGTTAATGTCGCTGATTTCGAAATATGGATGTTTGGAATAATGCTATTGAAAAAATCTATTTATCAAAATTATCTTCGTCTAATGTATTTTTTCTTAATGTTCATAAATATGGACATTCATAACTATATATATTTATTATTTTAAATTATGCACACAACTATTAAAAATAGTGTACACAACTCTTTTAGCACCTCATATGTATCTCACAACTTTGTATCTAGAGAAAATCCAGATAAATATACAGATTTTATTCTATTTATTTTAATCTCCTAAACACTTTTTATATAGAGAAAATCCAGATAAATATAAAGATTCTATCTTATTTATTTTAATTTCCTAAAAAAATTTCCTCAATTTTATTTAGATGAAAAATTGTTAAATTGTAAATTTAAATTATTAAGATTTTATAATTAAATATTTTTCATTTGTAATTTTTATCAATTTTGTTTAAATAAAAATTGTTGAAATTGTAAATTTGAATTATTAAGATTTTATAATTTAAATATTATAAAGATTTTTGAGGTGATGAATTTATTAATATATTAAAAAAAATTAAAAGATCTTAAAAAAAGAGCATATAACCAGACTCAGGTAATAATAGAAAACTGGAGTTTCACCGAAAAAAGCTTTATAACAATATAACCAGATTCGGGTAATAATAGAAAACTGGAGTTTCACCAAAAAATCTCTATAACAATATAACCAGATTCAGGTAATAATTGCGAGGAAAAAGAAAAATAGTTGGCAGAAAAAGAAAAGATAGAACATTTATACTATGCCACATCCCAAAATGAAGCAGCACCTGAAAACTGCACGAGCAGGTTACAAAATTTCATTTTTCCCGGTGGAATCTACGAGTCCTGCCGAAGCGTTCTGGTGAAATCTATTAATCTGACCTAGCTCGAGGGATGAAGAGTTGTCGGAAGCTGAATTGAGCCTTCCTTCTGACCAGCTTCGGCTCGACGTTTCCTCCGCAGAGTTCTCACCGGTATGCCTAAAGAGGCCTCTTCTGGGGTAACAACCCATAATACACGCGTTAAACGAAGCCATGCGGAGATCAGGAAGAGGAGCTTCGCCTTCCAGTATTTGGCAAACATGGCGCATGCCCAGCCTGCTTTGCGGCTCCGGATTACAACACAACAACCCCAATTTCAGCACCTTCTCTATCTGGCACATATCATATGCCTTCCCCAGGTTTGGATCCGATGCATCAACCAGCCTCCCCTCGGTGTGAAGCTTCCACACCCATTCTACCAAAACCATCCGCTTGGCGTCATTCAACGGGTCGGCGGGCCTCTTCCCGCATGTCACCTCCAACAGCAGAACCCCGAAGCTGAACACATCCGAGCTGGGCGTGGCCTTCCCCGTCTGTATGAGCTCCGGCGCTATGTACCCCAGCGTTCGTGAGTCGTCTGCGGAATCTCGCTGTGATCATACAGACGAGCGAGCCCGAAGTCTCCCAGCCGCCCGTTTAGCTCGGAATCCAGCAGCACATTGCTCGACTTGATGTCTCTGTGGATGACCCTCTTCTCCCATTGCTCGTGCAAATAAAGCAGCCCCGCGGCCACGCCCTTCAGGATCACGTATCGCCGATGCCAAGGCAGTACTGTTGTCGGATTCCCGAATATGAGTTTATCCAGGCTACCGTTGGGCATGTAGTCGTAAACAATGAATAGCTGCATATGCCTCCGGCACCAGCCCCGGAGCTGAACCAGGTTCCGGTGCTGTAGGCGCCCCATGCTCGAGATCTCTGCCACGAACCCCTTCATTCCCTCCGTGAATTCCTTCGTTATACATTTCACTGCGACTTCCTGGCCGCTGCTGGGAAGAACGCCCTTGTAAACCTTGCCGAAACCGCCGTGCCCCAAAACGTTTTCGTCACGGAACCTGTTCGTGGCGATGCTCAGCTCTTTGTAAGTAATTCTATGGGGCCAGTACTCCTTCTCCCATTCTTCGATCGTTTCTCTGTCCTTAGCTCTTTTGAGAAACACGGCCGCAACCACCAGCAAGAAAAGAACCAGAGTGGCCATGCTGATGCCGGCTATGAATCCCCGCCTCGGACGTCTGGAATACATGTTAGCAAAGGAAGGGAGACGCGACATATTGAGGGGCCGCGCTGTGCCTTGGGTGGTAAAGCTCCACGCGAGAACATAATGGTCTTCAATGAAGTTCCCCGTGGCCGCTGAAAAGCCAACGAACATCTTCTCTTGCAGCACGCTGTGCAAATCGATTTTCAGAGATATCAACGGCCTCCGCGGTCTGGGCAAACCGGCCACCGTGATGCGAACGTTGAGGCGGGTTTGAAGATGATCGTAATCGATCCAGGCCTGTATATTCCGTCCGCTCTTGAGGCTCAAGTTGTGAAATTCCTCCCCATTCCAATAGCCGGCGGTCATGGTCTCGACTGAGACGAGGTTGTTGATGTCCACGCCCACATGGTTGCCGTCGGGGTCATTGAATTCCACATTCTTGGTGGTATCGAATTCCACTGCGAACAAGTGATTGTATGGCTGCCCGTTGCTGGTGAGGTTAAGCAAGCCCAGATGCTGGGCCGGCAGGGCACCCATGGAAGATGTGTAGGGCGTCATAACGAAGGCCAATCCATGTCCGCCTGCGTCAGAGGGAGGATGCACAATGGAGAAAACGAAGGTAGTGCTGAAGGAGGAAAGCGTATGGTTGATTTTCATCTGCACGGGAATTGGATACAGCGCGCGGCCGAGCATGAATTCCGATTGGTTTGTGACGGCTAGCACAGATTGGGAGTCGATGACTGAAGCCCCCGCCTCTAAGATCAAGTGGCTTCCATTGAATCCATCGAAGACGAAAGTGGTAGGTCGGTGAGGGTCTTCTTCCTCGGCCTGTGCAGGCAAAAGTGGTATGACGATGTAGCTGAGGGCTATGAGGAGGAGGCTACGCCATGGAAGCATCATCAATCGATTCCTTCACTGAACTAAAATCCTCCCGGGAAAGAATACATGGATTTCCTGATCTTATCTGATCTCTGCTCTGCCCGTGGAGCAGGATAGGAATTTCAAAACCAAACAGCCTGACGGTTTTGACAACTCCGGTGTCAGTTTTCACGATTTTCGGGAAGAAACTTGACTGGTAAGAGAAGTTTTTAAAAATTGTACAGTGACGGCCATCAAATTCCATCCCTGCGGGGAGGACAACGACCAATGTATTATTGATCACATCAGACCGCCATTATTGACTGACCGACCGACCATGTGACTCAGCTAACTCGCAATTATCATGGATCGAGTACAATTTGCCAAGTTCCCATGAGCTAATATGACGTAATCACAGATTATGTACGTAATAAGATACTAAATTGAATTTTATGATCTTGAGATTTGCCCATTTTATGATTTTATTTTAGTGACTTTACATCAAACCATCGTAACCACAATTTTGTACATATTGAAATTAATCAAATTTGTCTTTGGCATGAGAAAGTGCCCTAATCGTCGGACTCGCAATTATAATGGATCAAGTACAATTTGACAAGCTGCCGGGTCCCATATGCTAATATTGCGTAACGAGCGTTTTTTCGTTTAGTGTTTTTACGCCGAAAGGTGTATACCTATTGGTAATGGGCACAATTAGTCACCTTTTAATTTAAAATTCTAATCTAATGGTTAACAATTGAAGATGCTGGCATATTCTTAGTCGTCCTCCCAAATCAATGAATGTGATTTACTCTTCATAACTTCCTTGTATTTTTGAACGCATCTGTTAACCTGTTTACTTTTTAACATTTACCTAATCATCTTAAAAAATTACTGTAGCACTATATGATAACCATTTTTAAATGATTAACCTTTGGGATTACCACCACAAATTTCATTTTCTGGTTTTTGTTAGCTGTCGATGCGTTTCATTTTCTGACTGTGGGTTTCATTTTCTGACTGTCCACTGTCCGCGCGTTTCATTTTATATGGATGCATGCACGCAGAATGGAAGATGGCGGCCACTGTCTACGCATTTCATTTTATATGGATGCATGTAGGCCGAATGGAAGATGGCGGCTACCACTGCATCTCCATTGTTCTCGTTTAACTGAATTCAAGGATTAGTGATTTTCGTTTAACTCAATGCAATAGAGTGCTGAGGTTAATGGGACACTTGATATCATGAGGGCTTGCGCGAAGGCAAAATCCGTTAGGCGTGTTATATACACTTTCTCCGTATCCGCAGCTTTTCCACTGAATGACAATGGCGAATTCAGGGCCTGCGATGATGAATCCTGCTGGACCGTGGTCGATCTCATCAGGGGTGAAAAGCCTCTTTTCTCTGTAAATATGCAACTAATGTTGAATTCAAAGCAATATGTTTATTATTAATGGAAGTGAAGACAAATGGGGTATTTGATGTTCAGACGTATTATATGGCCAAGACATTAGCAGAGCAAGCAGCTCTTCAATTTGGATCTGATCACGGGATTGAAGTAGTGACAATAGTACCATCCCTAGTTGCTGGACCTTCTATTACAACAACCGTTCCGAATAGCATTGAAGAAACGTTATCATTGATCACAGGTATGCTTGCGTTGATCCTACAGCTCTATGTGGTTGATTTCAAAGAGATAATAATATATGCTTATTTATTTTTCTTAGATAAAACTGTGGGTTAGGTTTTGAATTCGAAACGTTCAAAATTAATTCGGAATAAAACTGTGTTAAAACTGTGGGTTAGGTTTTGAATTTTAGGTTTTGAATTCGAAACGTTCAAAATTAATTCGGAATAACACTGTGTGTTAGGTTTTGAATTTGGAACATCCAATTTTTATTGTGCACATTCCCTCATGATGGGTGGGTAGAGTGTTTACTAGAAATATTAGATGTTTCGAAAACTGACACACAGTTTTATCCAAGAGTGGAGTGTTTACTAGTGTCAGGTGTCCCATTCACCTCAGCCTAGATTGCACTTGTCTCAATCTGGAACCACTTTTCTTTTACAGGTAGGGCCTCTCGATGATCTTAAGGTGTTTTGCCAAGAATTTTGGTAATATTCATGGCGTTTTGATAATGTTTGACATGTCTTTGAAGATTGACTGGCCAATAATAAAGTTTTTTTTAATTAAGGTGAAAATGTTTACTAGACGGGCAATCTTGACATTGTATTAATTAAGTTTTTTTTATAGTTAAATTGAAGATTTTTACTCAACGAGGAATTTTATAATAGCAGATACCTTTCGGCGTTCTCCAGCCTCGAGTTAGAGGTTGTGCTAGTAACTAGCACAGCCACAATCATGTGGCTGATTAATGTCTAAAAGCTTATTTCATTCCCACAATCTCAAAGCAGATATAAAAATGAAGCAACGAAACTTGACAATGATAAGTGTGTGACCACGCACAAGATGCATCCTCCGTTTTTCATTAGTTAAGGCTTGCTTCTGATTGCACTCTTTAATTCGAGCAAAAGTGAACTCTTGGGTTGCTTCAATACAAAATCCATCACTACCACGAGGTCGTCCAAACCACGAGGTCGTCCTATTTGGAGTTGAAGTTGAAGGGAGGGCCGAGGTCGTAGTGGGAGAACCAGTCCTCCATTATATTTCTCATTCTCAGATCGGACAACACATCTTCTAGCTTGTGCCAATCTTTTATCGAGTTTCGATCATAGGTGATGTGAGACTCAAGGATTCTAACGGGATCCTACATGAATTTCTTTGAAATCAGACAAAAAAACTCTTCAGGTATTTCTTTATAATTCATATGTCGTTATCCGCTTAGCTCGCGTTATCTGGAATTTTTGTAATTTTTGTTAATTAGGTAAATGTGGCAATCATTGGTAATGACAGTAAAATATTAATCATATTAAGTAAATGTGAAAAAGTAAACAAGGAAATCGTAAGCATTAAAAAATGCAAGAAAGTTATGAACATGAAATCTCATTCATTGATTTAGGAGGACGACTAAGATTTTATCTTATTTATTTTAATTTTTTTTTTAAATTTCCTCAATTTTATTTAGATGAAAAATTGTTAAATTGTAAATTTAAATTATTAAGATTTTATAATTAAATATTTTTCCTTTGTATATTTTTATCAATTTTGTTTAAATAAAAATTGTTGAAATTGTAAATTTGAATTATTAAGATTTTATAATTTAAATATTATAAAGATTTTTGAGGTGATGAATTTATTAATATATTAAAAAAAATTAAAAGTTCTTAAAAAAAGAGCATATAACCAGACTCAGGTAATAATAGAAAACCGGAGTTTCACCGAAAAAAGCTATATAACAATATAACCAGATTCGGGTAATAATAGAAAACTGGAGTTTCACCAAAAAATCTCTATAACAATATAACCAGATTCAGGTAATAATTGTGAGGAAAAAGAAAAATAATTGGCAGAAAAAGAAAAGATAGAACATTTATACTATGCCACATCCCAAAATGAAGCAGCACCTGACAACTGCACGAGCAGGTTACAAAATTTCATTTTTCCCGGTGGAATCTACGAGTCCTGCCGAAGCGTTCTGGTGAAATCTATTAATCTGACCTAGCTCGAGGGATGAAGAGTTGTCGGAAGATAAATTGAGCCTTCCTTCTGACCAGCTTCAGCTCGACGTTTCCTCTGCAGAGTTCTCACCGGTATGCCTAAAGAGGCATCTTCTAGGGTAACAACCCATAATACACGCGTTAAACGAAGCCATGCGGAGATCAGGAAGAGGAGCTTCGCCTTCCAGTATTTGGCAAACATGGTGCATGCCCAGCCTGCTTTGCGGCTCCGGATTACAACACAACAACCCCAATTTCAGCACCTTCTCTATCTGGCACATATCATATGCCTTCCCCAGGTTTGGATCCGATGCATCAACCAACCTCCCCTCGGTGTGAAGCTTCCACACCCATTCTACCAAAACCATCCGCTTGGCATCATTCAACGTGTCGGCGGGCCTCTTCCCGCATGTCACCTCCAATAGCAGAACCCCGAAGTTGAACACATCCGAGCTGGGCGTGGTTGTTGGCGTCAGAAGTCACTCCTGGATTGCTCGCAAGAGTAGAGCCCAACGCCCATCAGTTTTATGTCACGATAGTTTGTAATGGGTGATCAAATGGGTAGAGACTCGGGGAGATATCACTCTAACTCAGGGACTGGGTCTGGTATGTAAGGAACAAAGGAGGTCTTGATCTAGCTTCAGTCAGTGAGTTGATTTAAAGATGAGCAGGTTGAATACTTGGTCAGAGAAGTGAACAAACTACCTCAGGCGACAGACCTTTCAGTAGTTTGTAGAAGAAAAACTCTGAATGCAAGATCCTCTTGGTTCAGGGTTTCGAGAAACTGAAAGGGGGACTTGACTGGATCCTCCAATTCCAAGTCGTTCAACGCTAAGAAAATCACAGAGACTGATTAGAAACAATGCAACTGTTACAGTGATCCAACCTACATCATCTTATAACAGTTACAACTCGACTGGATCCTCCAATTCCGAGCTGCTCTAATACAGTGTAAACAAAGACGTGAAATAAACTGACATTCATAAGGCAAGAAGTCTCAAAAGTCCACACATAACCAGGAATAACAGTGCTTCATTAAAGCTTTACAACTGGGAGCCTTGCTCAACCATCGATAATTACAACATACAAAGACTGAGTCTATATACTCAGAACAATTCGCCTAACAGAGGCGTGCTCAGTCACCCAAGGCTTGGTGTCCCTTCAGCCGAATTCAGATGGATATTCTTCGTCAGACGCCATTCTAACTACGCATGGCTCCTGCAAGGGGAGTAGCTGAGCCATTAAATGCCGAGTTAGCGTGTGCAGACCTCTCTGGCTAATTGAGGACTCGGCATGGATTGTTTGGAAAAATTGGTACACAGGACCCTCTCGGGCAGACAGCTTGCCAGACCCTCCATACCTTACACTTAATGAATGAGGAGAGGTTTCAACCACCCCTTCTCACCTTCATTTACTCTGAGCGAAAACTAGGATTGAGGTCGAATCAGATGGTACCTGGAGATCGCGATGATCCCTTCTGTAAACAAACTCGACGCCTTTGGCCCCTTTTGCACAACTCTTTTCTTTCCCAAGTGACCACAGGCTGTGACCCTGTGTTTATTTTCAAAGGTGTTTTTGGCGTTCGTGAATAGGAAGGAGCTGATCCTTGCTTATCACAGTCCTGATGAGCGAAATGACAAGATGACTTAATTGGGTGCCACGCGTCCCTCTCAGATCTGATGGTCCCGAACTCACTCGGTGATGCTGTGGGCCTGGGTCCTGGATGCTCTTGGCACTTCACGCCTCGGGGATATGAAGGAGCTGCTCCTTGTGCTTCGAAGTAGCAATGGGCAAAAATGCGAGGAGCCTAATCGCGCACCAGGTGTCCCCTTTGGATGGATGGATGAGATTGCTCCGTGATACTGCGGGCCCGACTCTGGGCGCTTTCGGCGCTTCAAGGTTCGGGGTTTCGAGATGTAGAACGACATGGAACCCTCACTCTTCGAACTCCCGACTGTCGAAAATCCGACGTGACTGGACCTCGCGCCACGCTTCCTTTGGATGGACGACTGCTATCCTTTCCTGCATACAATATGGGCGCTATCCATTGTGCTAATCTCGACGCAACTCCGCTAACCGCGATTTCCCGCCAACCGTCGATCTGCTCTTATGGATGAATCTGTACCGTCGACAATATAATCTCGCCCTCTTACTCGCTTGGAAGCCTGAAACGAGATTTTTCCATGCTGCGCTCGGGCGCTTCTCGCGCGACTTGCAGACCTGAATACTCTTGTGCCCAGGACAATAAATATTACTAACATTAGGCTCCATGGGGGATAGAGTCGTCCCTGTGATGCTCTAAGGACTCATTTTGCAGTTTCAGTTCCTTGTTGTTGGGCTATGGGGTCATTTATTTAAACTTAAAGACGGAAAGGAAAACATTATTTACAACCGTGAAAGAGCCATGTGCGGCTTAAGAGAAAAATCTTTTTAGGAAATGCCCATTCACAGGGCCATTGAAAACTTCTTGATCCTTCAAATCCCGTACCCTGTAGGTGTTATTCGAGAATACTTCAGATACTTTGAAAGGCCTGATCCACAGGGCTTCGAATTTTCCGTGCTTGCCTTTATCTTGTTTTGGAGCATCCCATTTCAGTACCAGGTCTCCTATCCGAAACTCTTCCTTCTTGGCCTTCTTATCAAAAACCTGCTTGATCCTTTGCTGATGGTCCTGAATTCTGCCCATTACCTGCTCCCTGGCCTGCTGGACTTCCACTAGCTGATGAATTCTTCTGATCATGTCATCAGGCTCCTCTTGATGATCCTGTAGGAATTTTGCTACAGGAATGGCTAAATGAGAAGGGAAAACAACCTTTGCTCCATAGACTAATTGGAAAGGAGAGACGCCTATAGATCTCTTCGTAGCCACTCGATCAACCCATAGAGAAAATTTCAATCTTGAATGCTAGGCCTTCTTGTTGTCTTCCAACAATCTTTTGATGATCCTTATCAGGATTTTTTTGGAGGACTCCGCTAAACCATTGCCCTGGGGATAGTATGGGGTGGAGTGAATCAATTTGATCCCAAATTTCTCATAGAACTTGGCTAACGGCTCAGCCCTAAAACTGCGTTATCAGTGACAATCTTACTTGGGCAGCCGAATCTTGTGATGAGGTCTTCCAAGAATCCAATGATTACCTTGTGGGAAGCACTTCTGGTGGGGATAGCTTCAATCCATTTGGTAAAGAAATCGGTAGCAGTCAGGATCCATCTGTGCTGCCCACTGGAAGCGGGGTGAATTTCTCCAATGAAATCTAGGCCCCATTGCTGGAAAGGTCCTGAAACAACCACAGGATTTAACGGCAAAGACTTGAGCTATTGTTTCCCTGCAAATCTTTGACATTTGGTGCAAGCTCTGACCCTTCTACAGACGTCAGTGAATACGGTGGGCCAGTAGTATCCAACCCTGAGGATTTTGTAGGTTGTGTTTTTTCAGAAATGATGCCCTCCACATAGGCTGTCGTGAAATTCAACCATGATCCTGTCAGCCTCTTGCGGATCTACACATTTCAAAAGAAAACCCAGGGGGTCTTTCCAATATAAAACTTGATCGATAAGGCAGTATCTGACTTCTTTGAGCTTCAGAGATTTTGCCTTGTTTCTTTGCAGGTCGTCTGGAGTCCGCAACTCTTGCAGAAAATATATGACATCCTTATACCAGGGACATCGAGCCAATGGGGGCTCCCTTTGAGGGTCTATTTCAGGCAGTCGACCCTGCTAAATTCCTGAGCATTCGTTGATGATACTTACCCCCAAAGCTTGGCAATTGGCTTCAGCCAACAGCTTGACTAAACCTTGACCTTTGATCAACTTGGTAGGCTTTATTTTCAGGTCAAATTCTAGAATCTTGGCTATCCACTTACTCCTTCTCCCGTCGATGTCGGGCTGAATAAGAATGTCTTTAACAACAGCTGAGGGGACATAAGCGATGATTTTTGACTGCAGGACATAGATTCTAAATGCCTTGAGAGCCTTTACCAGGGCATAGGCCTGCTTCTCCATAGTGTCATACCTGACTTCGACATCCCTCAATGCTCGGCTGAAATAGGCAATAGGCTGCTTTAGCCCAACCTTGTTTGTCTGTAATAAAACAACGGCTACCGTGTCAGGTGAGGCAAAGGAGAAAATATGGAAATCCTTTGAGTAATCGGGACTGATAAGCACGGGGGCTTCAGTCAGGGCCTTCTTTATTTGCTCAAAGGAATGTCGCGATTTAGAAGTCCACCTCACTTCATTTCCTTTCCTTAACATGGTTGTTATAAGTTTTACCTCCTCAACAAAGTTAGGCACAAACCTCCTTAGAAAATTAATCTTGCCAAGAAAAGATTGGACCTCCTTCTTGGACCTCGAGATTGATAAGGCTTGTATTGCCCCAACTTTGCTAGGATCTATCCTGACTCCTTCCGCTGATACTATGTGGCCTAGTAACTTTCCCTCCTGCATGGCGAACATAGATTTCTTGGGGTTTAACGAAATTCCAAAACTCCTGTATTTCAGGAAAACCTTCCTAAGATGACAGCAGTGTTCTTTATCAGATTTTGAAAATACTGTGATGTCATCCAGATAGATGACCACAAATTTATCATTTTCTCCAATGAAATCTATGTCCATGGTGCGTTGAAACGTTGCTCCTGCATTCATTAATCCAAAAGGCATCTTGGCATACATGAATGTGCCCCATGGAGTGGTAAATGTCGTCTTTTCCCTGTCCTCAGGCATAACAAAGACTTGATTGTAGCTAGAGAAACCATCGATCATGGACATCCTGGATGCTCCTGTTACCTCTGCAGTATATGTTCCATCTTTGGTAAGGGGTAGTTATCCTTCCGTAAGCTCCTGTTCAGGTTTCTGAAGTCTACACAGAGTCTAATTTCTCCATTCTTTTTCCTTACTAATACCAAGTTGGCCACCCACTCTGAGTATCTCAGGGGTACGATGATCTGGGCCTGTAGCAGCTTCTTCACTTCCCTCTCCATAATAGGCAGCAACATAGGATTGATCTGTCTTAGCTTCTGCCTAAATGACTTTGCCTCCTTTTTCAACTGGATTTTATGCTCAATGACATAAGTGTTATATGTTTTGAGATCTTCATAGGTCTAGGCAAACACATCAGCAAATTCCCTCAAAAGTCCAGCGTATTTAGACCTCTGCTCCTTTGTCAGAATTTTTGACAATTTGACATACTTGGGCTCACTCTCAGTGCCAATGTTGCACCGAACAGTACCAGCGTCATCCTCCGAGATTTCCCCTTTTAATGACACATCATTTCTATCAAGAAGCCTTTTCAAAGGAACCAGTCCCCTTAGAATATGGTTGCTGGGGAGCTGCACAATGTTACGCTCTGCTATTTTACTCAGAAACTTACCCCCATCAAGCTTTTCTTCAGAGACAGAGTCTTGGTCAATATGCATCTCTGAAAATTCTTCAACGATCTCCAAGAATCTTTTGACCTCAAGATCATCCTCGAACACCTTCCAATGCTTGACATTGTCAGGTATGGAGGGCATGTATTTTACTTCTACATCGTATCTGAATTTGGGTGGCAAGGGCACTTTGAAATTGCTTGCTGATGTAGCCAAGGAATCTGCCACTGTATTCTTCTCTCTTGGGATGAAAGAAATGTTAAATGCTGAGAAGAAACTGTCAATTAGGTCCCATACCTCATTTCTGTAACTCCTGAGTCGAGGATGCTTAGCCTGATAAGCGTTTCTGATCTGTTGGACCACCAACTCTGCATCTCCGAACACTACTACCTCCTGAATTCCCATTTCCCTTGTGGCTCTTAATCCTAGGATAAGAGCTTCATACTCTGCCACATTGTTGGTAGTTTCAAATTCTAGTTTGTATGACAGAGATATGGTTTCCTGAGCAGGTGACACAAAAAACACCCCAGCTCCAGCACCTTCCCTGGAAAAGGCTCCATCAAAGAACATTTTCCAGACGGGGGTGATGGAGGGAGGGAATTTATGGGAAGTGGTGGGAGGCTTTCTGAGTTTTAGAGGAGGATCGGGAGCATTAGTGAGTTGTAGTACACTGGAATCTAAATGGGATGGTTGTTAGGGTTGGCCTCATCACTGATTATATAGGCCAGTTGGGCTTCCCTGTATAGCCTCCTATGTTCTCCTCCAAACACTGGGATAGTAGCATATGTGAGGCCTATATGCAAAGTTCCCCTCAGTCTTTTTATCCAAGATCTTGATAACAACATACCGAACTTGGGGGGGACATCAGCCACCACGACATCCATGACCACACTTTTCATGGGCAACTGAAACAAGGTCACGACCAGGTCTTTGATAACTCCTAGACATTGAACTTTTTTGGAGTCAAAGGAATAGAGGTCATGATAGGCTCGGGTGACTTCTAGCCCTAACTCTTCCATGACAGCTTTGGGCATGAGGTTGTGAGAGGCCCCTGAATCCATCAAGCAGTTGTGCAGTACCTTGTCATGTATGTTCAAGGAATTGTAGAAGGGAGGGATGAGTCATTCCTGTCTTCTACCATAGGACCTAGAATAACTGCAGGGTTTTCATCTTGCAAATTGATGGAGTCTGTGGGAAGGCATGAGATCTCAGACTGTAAAATCTCAGAGAAGCGTCTCTTGAACCCTTCATGTTTAATCAATTCGGTTAAGGGCACATGGATTCTGATCTTTTGAATTTCATGCTCGAAATTAAAAGAAGATGTAAGCTTCGGAGTTTCTCTTATTTCGGGAACATGACTCTGGAGTATGGGAGAGAGGTGTCAGGGCTTCTTACCTCTGTGACTGTCCGCTACTTCATTAGCAGGTTTTTCTGTTCTAGTGGACTATTCAGGAACATCAGGTGCTACTGTCTTTTTCTTAGACCTCAGATCATACCTACCTTGGCTGCCACTAGCCTTGTCTCCCTTGCTCAGTTCATTTAGCTGGCTGTCCATGAGAGACTCCTCGTATGCTGATTGAGTGAGATGAGGGAAAGGAGGAGTGTCCCCGAAGCAATGGATTTCAGGATCAAGCTCATCTGTTTCCCCTTCTTCCCCCTCGACCACAAAATTGTTTTGAAAAGGGGCTTGAATTTTCTGGTCTTCTCTGTCTCTTCCCCTCTCTCTTTGCACAGTCAAGGAAGTAATATTGTTTGGCCTCCTGAAACCTCCTTTGTTTTCGGCGTTTTGAGGGCCCTTGTATGTTTTCCTCCCCTCCACCTTTATTCTCTCCATCTCTACAGACAGAGACTTCACCATCTTGGTCAGTTCATCCACTTGAGGGTGGGGCACCGATGGGCCAGAAGTTGAGGCTTCTGATCTTGCCCTTTTTCTGTCTACGTCAGCCTTATTCCTCAGTCTATCAACTGCTAATAAATTGGATTCCACTTCTATGGACGCATCTTGCATTTGAGCTAAGGAGGTGGCCCTTCTTTCTCTCAATAAAAGACAGAAGTCGGGGCCAAACACACTAGCATAAGAAATCTTGGTCAAGGCTTCTGAGGGTTTTATTTCGGCAGGAATTTTATTATACATCTTATTGAATCTTTTGGAGAAGTCAGAGATAGACTCTCCTTCCATCTTCTTCAAAGACCCGAACTCTGTCATGTAATACATGAAATCCTTCCTATCTCCCCACTGCCTCAGGAAAACACTATCCAGGGCTTCGATCCCAACAATAGATCCAGGGGCCAATCCTCTAAACCATTTCCTCACCTCACCATCCAGGCTTTGGACGAAGACTCTCATCTAGAAATCTTCATTTTCAATGTTCAAGTTGTCTACATAATTGTAGAAAGTATCCAGGTTCTCTTCCGCAGTTATGTTCCCTTCCCCAGTGAACTTGGGCATATACTTCAAGTAATCTCGAGCAGGGAGAGGATTCATAGGATGAGGTAGGATTAAGGGAGCATATCTGGCAGCGACTGTGGCATTCATTATATTTAGAGGGGGATTAGCACTAGCCATAGGAATATTAGGTGGAGGAGAACTTGGAGGAGAATGAGTTCGTGAAGGGGCTACTGGGAATGAGTCTTGAAGTGGAATGGGAAACAAAAGGGGATTTAAGGAAAAGGCTAACGGGCTCAAGTCAACAGATGCTCCTTTTTGTGCAGGAGTGGTAATAGTAACAAGATGAGGAGTGGTAAAGATAGGAGTGGGGAAATATTCTGTGGTCCTGGGTCTACGCCAAGGTACAACTTCAGAGGAGAGGGGAGTGACAAGGATTTCTCCCTCCAATCCCAGAGTAGGAGGGGAAAACTCAGCAGGAACACTCCAGAAATTCAGGAAACGAGAAACTTTAGAAAGAGGTCTATTAAGAAACTGAGGAGGATAAAATGAAGTTCCTACAGAAGGAGATGGTGGATTACCTGGTTTGGTGGTGGAAGTTTCTTCTTCAGAGGCCTTTCCTTTTCTGAGAACCACCTCTGGATCAGTTTCAGGTGTAGCTAGAGGCAGCTGTGGAGGAGACCTCGTGTGTCTGCCTCTGAAAGCCACAATTAACACAACAGGTTTGCCATAGTGGAGTCATCACAATGGAGTCGCCAGGTGCACAGTAGCAATCTTCAAAGGCTCTGATACCTAATGCACCTTCAGAATCAGAGGCTCAATGTCGTTCAATCCCGGGGAAAATCTTCAGTTTCGTCCCTGGCAACGGCGCCAGAAATGTTGGCGTCAGAAGTCACTCCTGGATTGCTTGTAGGAGCAGAGCCCAACGCCCATCAGTTTTATGTCACGATAGTTTGTAATGGGTGATCAAATGGGTAGAGACTCGGGGAGATATCACTCTAACTCG
The DNA here is from genome assembly GCA_009831015.1 of Picea engelmannii. Lineage (NCBI taxonomy): Eukaryota > Viridiplantae > Streptophyta > Pinopsida > Pinales > Pinaceae > Picea > Picea engelmannii. The sequence continues at coordinate 420,254 of ML784332.1, read as the reverse complement.
GGGACTGGGTCTGGTATGTAAGGAACAAAGGAGGTCTTGATCTAACTTCAGTCAGTGAGTTGATTTAAAGATGAGCAGGTTGAAGACTTGGTGAGAGAAGTGAACAAACTACCTCAGGCGACAGACCTTTTAGTAGTTTGTAGAAGAAAAACTATGAATTCAAGATCCTCTTGGTTCAGGGTTTTAAGAAACTGAAAGGGGAAATTGACTGGATCCTCCAATTCCAAGTCGTTCAACGCTAAGAAAATCACAGAGACCGATTAGGAACAATGCAACTGTTACAGTGATCCAACCTACATCATCCTATAATAGTTACAACTTGACTGGATCCTCCAATTCTGAGCTGCTCTAATACAGCGTAAACAAAGACGTGAAAGAAACTGACATTCATAAGGCAAGAAGTCTCAAAAGTCCACACATAACCAGGAATAACAGTGCTTCATTAAAGCTTTACAACCGGGAGCCTTGCTCAACCATCGATGATTACAAAATACAAAGACTGAGTCTATATACTCAGAAAAATTCGCCTACAGAGGCGTGCTCAGTCACCCAAGGCTTGGTGTCCCTTCAGTCGAATTCAGACAGATATTCTTCGTCAGACGCCATCTTAACTGCGCATGGCTTCTGCAAGGGGAGTAGCTGAGCCATTAAATGCCGAGTTAGCGTGTGCAGACCTCTCTGGCTAATCGAGGACTCGACATGGCTTCTTTGGAAAAATTGGTACACAGGACCCTCTCGGGAAGACAGCTTGCCAGACCCTCCATACCTTACACTTAATGAATGAGGAGAGGTTTCAACCACCCCTTCTCACCTTCATTTACTCTGAGCGAAAACCAAGATTGAGGTCGAATCAGATGGTACCTAGAGATCGCGATGAGACGCCTTTGGCCCCTTTTGCACAGCTCTTTTCTTTCCCAAGTGACCACGGGTTGTGACCCTGTGTTTATTTTCAAAGGCATTTTCGGTGTTCGTGAATAGGAAGGAGCTGATCCTTGCTTATCAGAGTCCTGATGAGAAAAATGCCGAGATGACTTAATTGGGCGCCACGCGTCCCTCTCAGATCTGACGGCCCTGAACTCACTCGATGATGGTGTGGGCCCGGGTCCTGGATGCTCTTGGCACTTTGCGCCTCGGGGATATGAAGGAGCTGCTCCTTGCGCTTCGAAGTAGCGATGGGCGAAAAGGCAAGGAGCCTAATCGTGCACCAGGTGTCCCCTTTGGATGGATGGCTGAGATTTCTCCGTGATACTGCGGGCCCGACTCTGGGCGCTTTCGGCGCTTCGAGGTTCGGGGTTTCGAGATGTAGAACGACATGGAACCGTCACTCTTCGAACTCCCGACTGTCGAAAAGCCGACATGACTGGACCTCGCGCCACGCGTCCTTTGGATGGACGACTGCTATCATTTCCTGCATACAATATGGGCGCTATCCATTGCGCTAATCTCGGTGCAACTCCGCTAATCGCGATTTCCCGCCAACCGTCGATCTGCTCTTATGGATGAATCTGGACCATCGACAATATAATATCGTCCACTGACACGCTTGGAAGCCTGAAACGAGATTTTTCTGTGCTGCGCTCGGGCGTATCTTGCACGACTTGCGGATTCGAATACTCTTGTGCCCAGGACAAGAAATGTTACTAACAGTGGCCTTCCCCATGTGTATGAGCTCCGGCGCTATGTACCCCAGCGTTCCCACCACATGAGTCGTCTGCGGAATCTCGCTGTGATCATACAGACGAGCGAGCCCGAAGTCTCCCAGCAGCCCGTTCAACTCCGAATCCAGCAACACATTGCTCGACTTGATATCTCTGTGGATGACCCTCTTCTCCCATTGCTCGTGCAAATAATGCAGCCCTGTGGCCACGCCATTCAGGATCGCGTATCGCCGATGCCAAGGCAGTACTATTGTGGGATTCCCGAATATGAGTTTATCTAGGCTACCATTGAGCATGTAGTCATAAACAATGAATAGCTGCATATGCTTCCAGCACCAGCCCCGGAGCTGAACCAGGTTCCGGTGCTGTAGGTGCCCCATGCTCGAGATTTATTCCACGAACCCCTTCATTCCCTCCGTAAACTCCTTCGTTATACATTTCACTGCGACTTCCTGACCGCTGCTGGGAAGAACGCCCTTGTGAACCTTACCGAAACCGCCGTGCCCCAAAACGTTTTCGTCACGGAACCTGCTCGTGGCAATGCTCATCTCTTTGTAAGTAATTCTATGGGGCCAATACTCCTTCTCCCATTCTTCGATCGTTTCTCTGTCCTTCTCTCTTTTGAGAAACACGGCCGCAACCACCAGCAAGAAAAGAACCAGAGTGGCCATGCTGATGCCGGCTATGAATCCCCGACTCAGACATCTGGAATACATGTTAGCAAAGGAAGGGAGACGCGACATATTGAGGGGACGCGTCGTGCCTTGGGTGGTAAAGCTCCACGCGAGAACATAATGGTCTTCAATGAAGTTCCCCGTGGCCGCTGAAAAGCCAACGAACATCTTCTCTTGCAGCACATTGTGCAAATCGATTTTCAGAGATATCAACGGCCTCCGCGGTCTGGGCAAACCGACCACTGTGATGCGAACGTTGAGGCGGGTTTGAAGATGATCGTAAGCGATCCAGGCCTGTATATTCCATCTGCTCTTGAGGCTCAAGTTGTGAAATTCCTCCCCATTCCAATAGCTGGCGGTCATGGTCTCGACTGAGACGAGGTTGTTGATGTCCACGCCCACATGGTTGCCGTCGGGGTCATTGAATTCCACATTCTTGGTGGTATCGAACTCCACTACGAACAAGTGATTGTATGGCTACCCGTTGCTGGTGAGGTTAAGCAAGCCCAGATGCTGGGCCGGCAGAGGACCCATGGAAGATGTGTAGAGCGTCATAATGAAGGCCAATCCATGTTCGCCTGCGTCAGAGGGAGGATGCACAATGGAGAAAACGAAGGTAGTGCTGAAGGAGGAAAGCGTATGGTTGATTTTCATCTGCACGAGAATTGGATACAGCGCGCGACCGAGCATGAATTCCGATTGTTTTGTGACGACTAGCACAGATTGGGAGTCGATGACTGAAGCCCCCGCCTCTAAGATCAAGTGGCTTCCATTGAATCCATCGAAGACGAAAGTGGTAGGTCGGTGAGGGTCTTCTTCCTTGGCCTGTGCAGGCAGAAGTGGTATGATGATGTAGCTGAGGGCTATGAGGAGGAGGCTGCGCCATGGAAGCATCATCAATCGATTCCTTCACTGAACTAAAATCCTCCCGGGAAAGAATACATGGATTTCCTGATCTTATCTGATCTCTGCTCTGCCCGTGGAGTAGGATAGGAATTTCAAAACCAAACAGCCTGACGGTTTTGACAACTCCGGTGTCAGTCTTCATGATTTTCAGGAAGAAACTTGACTGGTAAGAGAAGTTTTTAAAAATTGTCCAGTGACGGCCATCAAATTCCATCCCTGCGGGGAGGACAACGACCAATGTATTGTTGATCACATCAGACCGCCATTATTGACTGACTGACCATGTGACTCACCTAACTCGCAATTATCATGGATAGAGTACAATTTGCCAAGTTCCCATGAGCTAATATGACGTAATCACAGATTATATCTGTAATAAGATACTAAATTGAATTTTATGATTGTGAGATTTGCAAATTTTATGATTTTATTTTAGTGACTTTACATCAAACCATCGTAACCACAATTTTGTACATATTGAAATTAATCAAATTTGTCTTTGACATGAGAACTGAATCAGTGCCCTAATCGTCGGACTCGCAGTTATAATGGATCAAGTACTAGCACAGCTGACTCGCGGCTGGAGAACGCCGAAAGGGTTCTATTCAGAAAAAGAGTAAATTTGATATTGTTATTAGGGTTGTTGTGCATATATGGCCTATCTAGATATGGTTATTAAGGTTGTTGTACATATTTGGCCTATCAAAATTAGCAACATCTCTGGAGTATTTCACGGTTTTATGGTGGCCAATATCTAGCTTATGCAACAACATTGAAGTGTAGATGGATTTATGGTTATCTAGTTTTCTACACAACATTGAAGTCTTAGATAAATTTAGGATTTAAAAAATAGATTTTGGCTATAAAATCTCAAAATAATTCAAATTCTAAGACCTATAATCCACCTGCTACATTATTCAATACTGCATCGCATTATTCAATACTACATAGCAAGTTGAATGAATATTACTTTCTTGGCTTCTTCAATAATAACATTATTTATAGTCGTATTACATCTCTAGAGATTCCAACTTAAATTTTTTTTTTACTAGTGGCCAGATATGCACAACAACCCTAATAAAATATATGTGATTTTGATAGGCGGAGAATTTAATGTAAATATCTGCAACCCATGAGAACAAAACCATTGTCTGATACGTCTATGTGATCAGAAGATTTAAGAAGTAAAGATTTAGGAAGTAATCGACAAGTAATGTTAATATTACAGAATTGAAGATACTCAAACCTTCTGAAACAACTGTCTGGTACCTATCATGCTGTCTGTCTATGTGAGAGTTATTTGGAAGAAGATTGTGAATCCATGGATCCCCAGCAATACTTTGAATCTTCCGCGTTAATGCCAATCTTCCTTGCTGAATGATGAGGGATAGTATTGTTCTTTGCATTAGATGGGTGAAAGCTACAGTTGCCTCTCCACCCATCCAGAAGGCGGTGCACATCGGAAGTGAAAGTGGTGGAATAGGAGGCTGGCTGTTGCTCATCCGAACAGGGCTTGCACACAATTTTGGCCATGCGAGCTGAATTCGAATCAAGAGGAGGTATTCTCCAGTAGCGATCGATGGAAAATAGCGAGAGGGAAAGATAGACCTCGTCCTTGCTCCACTTTTGCTTGGATGAAGACGAAGCATCCTTGGATATTGAACCATATTTCAAATGCTTATAACTGCTATTATTTCTGAAGAGAAGAGGGTACAAGCAGTTCACGTAGAGACGCCTGAACCCGCCAAGAGCCACAACCACGGATTTCAACTACTCACTCTGAGACGAGGCGGTGGAAGGCCAATGGCGCGTGCAGATTGCCTCCCAGAGACCCTCATCATAGATGGCACATGTGCATAGTGTTTTTTAATGATACAAACGTGGCCTGCATATATTTTAATCCTCCTTAATCACTTGAACATGACAATTATGTATTTTTACAGTAAATTTATAATGTGATTAGGTAAATGTAAAAAAGTAAACATGTTAACGGATGCCTTCATAAATGCAAGGAAGTTATGAACAATAAATCTGAATCATTGATTTTGGAGGACGACTAAGAATATGCTAGCATCTTCAATGCTTAGCCATCAGATTAGAATTTAAGATTAAAAAATCATTAATTGTGCCCATTGTCAATAGGTGTATGCCTTTCGACATAACAATTTGACAAGCTGCCAGGTCCCATACGCGTAACGAGCGATTAAATAGCTAATGAGATACTAAATGAGCTTTTATCTTCTAATTGTTAGATTGTCAAATTTTCCATTTTCTTCCTTATTCTTTTTCGTTTAGTGTTTTAATTATATTAAAAATTTAAATTTTATATATGGGATTAAGGCTAAATATTATTAAGAAGTTTATGATTTCATTAAAATTTTCCATTTTCTTCTTTACTCTTTTATGTTTTTTTGTTTAGTGTTGTAATTATATTAAAAATTTGAATTTTATATATGGGATTAAGGCTAAATATTATTAAGAAGTATATGATTTCATTAAAAATAATTTAATGATAAGTACATATGATATAGGTTTTTTTTTATACTATTTAAGTTAAAATCATTTTCTTGGTTTTGGAGTAAGACTTAAAAGTGTTTTTAATTGGTGAAGTTTTCTTTGAATGTAAGGAAATAGGTTAACAACCCAATACCTAAACACATCTCTAGTAAGAGTGAAAATATGCCCCCTTACAAACACCAACAATTTATTTTAGATGGATGTAACAAATTATTTTAGATGACATGATTTTCTTTAAATAACAATAATAAATCAAGCCATACTCATGTATAGCAACTAATAATAACTTTTTTTTGGTAAATAAAAGAGGATCCTTGTATTAATAACATCTGTAAGCTATACATTGCCAAGTGTGAGCCACTAGTTCTGCCATAGAAGGGAAACCAAAACAGGTGGCTCTTAGATGCTCTAAGTTTGACACATCATCATGTAAACTGGAAATGTTTGAACAAAACTGTCTTAACAAAATTATGCATCCTAGTTGCGTGAACAAAAAAGTATGAACAATATTCAGGTGGCCTCTAAGACCAACTATGAACAAATCTGCTATGAACAAAATTGCATATACAGTGTACGGGAAAAATGTATGTCCATCTAGTCTGCTGCTGGAGTAAACTAAAAAATCAAGCCTGCAACTAGAATTGATGAAGAACGGTAACCTGGAGACTTTACTCCATTATTGAGCCTGGTTTTCCATGGATGTTGTAGACAGGGGTGAACTGCTGGCCGCATGTCGGGCATCGAGTTTGAGCAAGATGCATCCGCTAGTTCGTCGAACAAAATGTCCATTCTTTGGCTGAGGATGCGTTAAGAGTGCATCTGATCATCTTGTTTTTTTCCTGATTTCAAATATAAGTTGGAGGTGCTCCTCCGTGAGACGATTTGCAAATTGTTGGGGATGCTCCTCCTTTTCCTCGCTGGTGACCACTGTGGTGTCCTCGTTGGTGGAAACTTTGTTTTTAACCACCTACTAGCTCGGGGGGATTTTCTCCTCCACCATGTAGCTGCGATCTCCGTAATAGGGGTCCTGCGGATTGAGTTTTGGGGGGGCCAAGAGACTGGTGGCCAGAGGAATGTGCATGCACGAAGGTGGTGCTTCCTCAACCAGGCTGAGGCGATGGAGCAAATGAGGGGTGGACGGAGGAATGTGCGTGCACAAAGGTGACGCTTCCTCCTTAACCGGGCTGAAGCCATGGAGTAGATGAGGGGTGGATGGAGGTGCCTCTGGCGACCTCTGGTTGTTGTGTCATGGGCTAGTAAAATAGGCAATGAGATCCAATTGGGAGGGGGAGAGTCGATTGCATCTGGAGAGGGTGATGTAGTAACGTGCACCCCTCTTAGATTTCCCTCTTTCTCTGGGCATGCTAGAAAGAGTGGGGAGGCTTTGGGTTGTGGATTGGGAGGCGGTGAAATGGTGCTTGGAAAAAATTGAAGAGGTTGATAGCAGGGATTCACTGGTGAGATTGCAGAGAAGAAACTTGTGGGGGCCAAGCGAGTGGAACAGAAAGAGGGCGTCAGAGCCAACACAATAGTTGGGGTAAGATGAGAGAACGCCCAAGAAAAATACACAGAGGACAACTATGCAGAAGCGCTTAGAAGAGTCGAAGAGCACAAACACGGGCGGAGGGAGAATGGATGAATACACCAGGGAAAATGCCTGTTTATTACCACACCCCCACGAGTTGACAACCCCCCTAGCCATTGGAGTCGAGTTGACATCCATCCTAGGCTTGGTACACCTGGTCTGGTTTGCTCGTGCGACCATTAACCCAGCTTGGTTGTCCAGGCGCACTACCACAACTTTCCTCATGGTGTGAGTCACGTGGTAGTTAACGATTGTGGGCTCGGGGCCAGAGTTAATAACTCCCCTAACTGCTCGGTTCCATGTGTCCACAGACTCTGTTCAGATGGCACCCCATTCGGGGTAACAACTAATAATAACTATTCTCACTATAAATTAACAATTAAATTATAATAAATTTTATTATTTAAAAAAAATTATAACTTTTAAATAAATCTTATTATTTAAAATTATGATCTTTAACTCTAAAACTACAAAATAACTCTTTCTACCCTTCTTAACCTTCTTAACATAGCAAATCACTTCCAAATAACCTAACATCTTATCGATTTATTTTTTAATTTTTCAATCTTACTTAGGATTTCAACTTCATTTTTAATTTTACCTATCACTTGTAATACTCGACAATTCACTTTAAAGTAAACCTACCATTTTATGGATTTATTTTTGAAAATTATAAACTTTAAAATCTAAGTTTGAAATTTTATGGTATTGTATTATTACATGGAAAAAAAGTAAAGTGTATTATACGCTTAGAAAGAAATATTTAACCTTAATATTAAGGTTGATGTGAGATATAAATCTAATGTAATATTTTTTTTAAATAAAAAATAAAATCCAATAAAAATAGATGTATAACCATTGCTATATATATGAAATGGATTTCGAGAATCTAGCTTTCATGTATATGGTTAAAGTTTGAAATTTTATGTTATTATATTATTAGATGGAAAATAAAGTAAAGTGTATTATACGCTTAGAAATAAATATTTAATGTTAGTATTAAGGTTGATGTGAGATATAAACCTAATGTAATAATTTTTTTAAATTAAAAAATAAAATCTAGTAAAAGTAGATGTATAACCATTGTTTATATATAAATAAAATGGATTTCCAGTATATAGCTTTCATGTATATGAGATTAAAAGTAAAATGTTTTTGGATATATATATATATAATGATTAGATATGATTTAATGGATGTTAGTGATTTGTTGAAATTGTTTTTGAGTGTAATATGATTTAAAATTATTTTTGATGACTATGACCTAAAACTATTTTTGATGAGTATGTTTCAAAGGAATTTGGAAAAAGTAGAAGTCTATTCCTTATAGACCTTATTTTAGGAGATCAAGTCTTCTCTACATATATTGGGGGTTTTAAGATTGTGTCATTATAGGATAAACTAATAACCCTCACTTCTATAAAAGTTTTCTTACTTTGGATATGAAATATATATATATATATATATATATATATATATATATATATATATATATATTATGATTAGATATGATTTAATGGATGTTAGTGATTTGTTGAAATTGTTTTTGAGTGTAATATGATTTAAAATTATTTTTGATGACTATGACCTAAAACTATTTTTGATGAGTATGTT
>ML784332.1:380244-404984 GCA_009831015.1 Picea engelmannii | reverse complement strand
CTTTCTTCAGATGTCCTTTCTTCCCACAATTCCAACACTCTATCTTTCCAAGTCTGGATTTGGATCTTCCCTTCCTAGAATTCCCACGGTTCCCTGAGCCCTTTCCTCTATCCTTTTGTCTTCCCCTGTTCTCCATGTTCAACTCATTACCTGATGTCTCACTATTGTTGGGAAAAACACCCTACGGACTAGCAAGTTAGGGTAAGAATTTGCATGCAGATTTGACCAAATAGAAACTACTTTTTTACCTACATCGCAAGATTTAAACCCCTCTTTCTCAGTAAATGAATGGAAAAGGACCACCTACCTTATTACTGACGTTCGATGTAGATCCTCCGTTGTGCTTGATTACTTGTTTGCACTGCTCCTTCCAAAGATGACATGCACTTAAGACAAACAACAACTATGCATGCATGCTACTTCTATACTCAAGGGTTAGAAATCAAACATAAATCATTCAAAATATAGACAATTCATGAATTGGGACGGAAAAAACATTCTTTTTATTACGTAAAGTGCATCAACTTACAAAACATGAGACCGGCCACCGCTCCTTGAACCTGATCCTGGGCTCCTCTTCTTCTGTCCTTCAACTGCTTTGCGTTAAATCTCCTTTGGCATGAGGAAAGGCTAAAGGGTCGGGACAATGGATTACGTAAATGGGCAGAGTTTATTCTCTATATTTTTTCCTCCTCCAAATGGTACCCCTACCCCTTTTTTTATAGGCTAGAAGGAGCTAGGGTTTTGGACGAACCCTCGGCCATGCATGACCGAAAGTTTCAGTTAACTGACCCATAGCTTTTTGTTCCGTCAGGAACTTTCCTTTTTTCGTGCTTTGTTAGGTACACGTGGGATGTTGTGAGTCAGCCAGTGTGTACACACGTGCAGTAATGGGTTAGGGCGTGTGGGCCTTGACACAAGAGGATTTTCAAAGAGTTGTTCAGCAGAGTTTTGGCAAAGAAGGGATATGAGTTGGCCTGATGATAGGTAAGCATGTGTGGTGCAATTTAGGGTTATAACAGATTCCCCCTAATGTGTGAGGTTAGAAGAGAATCTGATGGCCGAAATACATTACCAATTTACTGATGTGCCAAACGAGTGAGCCCAAGGATCAGGAACCAGGAGGTGCCGTCTGCAAAATAAAAAATGTCTCACCGAGGCGGGAATACCCATGCTCGGGATAAAATAGAACCATGGATACCAATCAAATACATTGTAGATCCATGTCAAATAACTATAAAGAGTAGCCATGAATAATACATAGCAGAGCTACATCTCGAAATCAGAAAGATATACATATAGAGTATCCATCTTCTAGAAGCTGATTCGGCCTGATGGCTGGACTTCAGAGCTCGAGCAACAACTTCAAAATCTTCCTAAAAATCGGGTAGGAGTGTAATATGAGTGTACGACTGCACTACCCAGAGGTCTTCGACGACTCGTCGGTTATGGACTTGATAATATTGATGATCGGACTGAAGGCTTCAATGATTTCGAACAAGGACTTGATTCGACGTTCAGGATGGCCGGGTATGCGGACAAGAGACATATTGTAGAGGGGTCGACTCAGGCTGAGTGACAAACTTCCCTTGGACAATAGCATGACAAGTGATGAGACTCAGGCAGCATATATGTTAATCATAAATCTACAAAGCAAGAGGCAACACAAACTCTCCATATGTTTGGAAGAATAACCAAACGGTGGAAGACACAACTCTATATAGCGAGAAAAGCTTCCTAAGGTCATACTACATCCCATAGTCTGATTATCAAACAAAGAGATGTGCTTTATCCAAGGGCAACTCATTATGCTGCCAATAAAGAAAATACTTTTCCCATCCTCTTTTTGGGGTATATTTGATTTTTTTGTTCTTTTCAATAATTTTGGAAAAAGAATAAAGGAATATTACGTTACAATGGAGGAACGAGTACTGCAAACATACAAGCTTATGGCACAAGGACAAGACTGATGTTCTGGTAAAATGATACTCGAGGAAAATCCTCCGGCGGCCAAAGGTGTTAAGACGTAGAAGCAAACTGTCACAAGGCTGGTGGATAAGGTATGCAAATGCGGTTGATAGAACACACAATGGTAACGTCCTTCGATGTAAGTTTAATGAGCTCAGAGAAGGTAAGCTCGGTGGTTTTTGATATTTAGAGAGTCTGAAAAAGCATAAAAGGAGACTCCGCTGGGGTACCTTTTTCGACAATAGTCTAGTCGGTTCGAAAAAGGGGTAAACTAGCACCGATTAGACGTCAATTCAAAACCATTTTAACGAGTGTGACAAGGACAAGATCACTCAGCCATTTTTTCACTTTTAAGGAGTCTGAAAAAAGCTTAACTATGGACTTCATCAGGAATATTCTTCTGGACCAATTTAACGAGTGTGAAAGAATAAGGTCACTCGACGATCTTTTCAATTTTAGGGAGTTTGAAAAGAGCTTAACAATGGACTCCGTGGGGGTTTCTTTTTCGTAAATTTAGTCCCTCAGGCCTGAGAAAGGAATAAAATTATACCTGAGAGTACTCTTCTAAAGAATGGGAATTCGATAGAGTATACCTTTGTTCGTACAGTTGACCATCTGGACCAAAAAAAGGGGTAAACTACCGCCGGACAGACGTGACTTCAAATTTCAGTTTAACGAGCGTGAAAGACCACAAGATCGCTCAACAATATTTTCATTTTTAGAGGGTTTGAAAAGGGCTTAAAAGAAGACCCGTTATTTTTGGGAGTCCTAAGGGCGAGACAAAGAGTAAAAAAGAATCATGCAAATGAGGCTCAAACTCATATTCAGGAAAGACTATACGAACTCCCAAGCCTACAATGTTTTTAGAAACGACATGGACACCATAATGCAACCAGGACCTACCTAGGGCATCCATGTTCTGGTAAGCTCTACCGCCAAGTTGTGACACTTCTAAAGAAAATATGATGGTTCCGTGTCACAACCTGATGGGATCGATCCTATAGTAGAGGAAAAAGACAACGAGGCACAAAAGTCGGGGTGGTAACCTAACCTATATGCTCAAGTTGATTTTCAAAATTTTTTCACGGACCGTTAATATTTTCTCGAAACTCAAAAAAAATGTCTCAATACCCGATCAAATCCATCCCATATAACTCCTAAATCACTCTAAATGGTTTTTGGTATAAAGAAACTAATAAAGGAGGCCAAAAAAGTGACAAAAAGAGGCCAAAAAGTCTATAAATAGAAGCTGGTAGCTCATTATCACCATTGCTGATTTGGAAATTGACTATGGAGCCAAAAGACCCCCTTTGCCAAAAACAGTGATTTCGGGAGCTACAGTGGACGAAACGAACTTCTACTTGGACCAAGTAAGTATAAACTCCCTTATCTAGTTATTCAATACTTCAATTTTGTTGTTTAGTTTATTTTTTGGGTGGGCGTCGACCTTAAAAAGGTCGGCCCTAGGTACAGGCGGGCTGTCTCTGGACAGGCCGCGTGTGCATTCGGGCAGAGTAAAGTCTGCCCGCATGTACACGCGACTGTCACCTCTACAACCTGCGTCTACCCCCCTTTTGTAATGAAAAAGAAAACTAAAAGCAAGTACTGACCCTCCTTTATCTTGTTGTGTTGGCAGGATGTATGTCCAGTGGAGGGAAAGGGAGCATGAGGCAATCAGTGAGTTGGTTGCAACAGATCTGAATGTTGTGGCCATGTTAATGCAATGCGGTTTACTAAAATTCTTTCTATGTCCATTCATGCGCGCACAACCAAGGCTATTGAATGCCTTGATTGACTACTGGCACCCTGATGCAGAGGCTTCTATGATAGAGGGGAAATCACTGGTGCCCACCACCGAGGATATCTACTTTCTGACTGGCCTCTCAAGGAGAGGGGAGCCAATCAGCTTCCGGACGTTTCCTGCGGGACCGAGCAAGATCTCAAAGATGATAGCTGAGCATTGTGAGGCTGTGAATGACCGTGTGGGCTCCTAGGTACCTATTAGTAAGATTACTAACTTAGCGCTGCAGACTATATTATTATTGATTGGGTGGATTATTGGCTCAGCAGCCTTGCATCAGGCGTCTCGCGCACAGATGAACAGTGCCATCTACTGCATGAATGCACATATTTTTGATTGGAGTACCACACTGCTCGAGTGCATGAAGAGGCAATTGACAGATTGCCGACAACGGACATAGAGGAACTTCGGGTTCGGGACCATCTTGTGTTCGTTCTTTTTTGAGAGAGTTCCAAGTTTTAATCCTCGGGTTGTAGTACGAGGACATCAGGCCTCATTCCCTGCAATGTGTAGATGGGTAGTATTATTGCTGCGACAGGGTGGTGGAAGGACCGTTGAGTCCTTTGATGATGATTTCTTCGCGTGGCTGTCACGACAGATCCTTGTGATTGAGGACTACCCATATGCAGGGATAGAGTTTTCTAGAGATCCTGAGATACCGATGCCTCTTGGTGAGGAGTGAGGGGAGATGGGTAAGTCCCCACCTTTGTAGTTTTTTTTGTTTTTTTTTGCATATGTAATTTTTATGTAATTTTTGTTATATATATCATTTTTTTTGTATGCCAGAGTATTTGACGAATAAACGTTTGTTGCATGCAGATGTGGGACCCATGCGACTTGCCGATTATGCACCGAACATGTGTCGTCTACGGCCAGAGGCCGCGACTGCCGCCACTGGGGGAGCAGCAGTAGCAGGGAACCTCCCAGCCGGAGAGGTCGAGAGAGTCCTTAGACGAGTTGAGCGGAACTTCACTGCGCTCACTCGCACAGTCTCGATGGCAGAGATAGAGGACCTGCCACCATCCATGCAGCCTCATGTAGTGGGGGCACCTCAGACATGGGTCTGATTGTTTAGGCGTTTAACCTGTGCTGTGGATGATTATAACAGAGCCCATAGGCCCTGAACCTACTTAGACTTTTTATGTGCCACGAGCACCTACTTGTATATATTTTTTGAGGGCATAAGCCCAGTGACTCGTTACTACCCATTTTTGAGGCGCTTGCATCCATCTATGTACTCTGGTTATTTTATGATGTTATATATGGTTTTTATCTTTTGTGTCTTATGGATTCTGTGTGCAAAAATGTATTTACATGTTTATGTCAATGTTCTTTCATATGTGTGCAAGATGCCAATCTAAAATTTGATTAGCTAGAGTATCTGTAATTTGGTTTAATCTCCTAGGAACATGAACATATGTAATATAATCAAAGTTTCGTTCTAAGAGACGTACCCTAAGGAATCGTCGGTGTCAAGTTGGATCATGAACCCGGTATACTCTGTTTAGCTGTGAAACAACCAGTTGAGTGTCGAGATAGACCTGGAGATGAGAGATACCCCATGATAAGGCGTCACAAAGCAACTCAATAACTGCACTATAATCGGCGACATTATTTGTGGTGTCACCTAAGCATAGACCTCCGGAAGATAACAACTGGCCCTGAGGCGTAAAGATTACCCAAGCTGCGGAGGCAAGCCTCCGTGTGTGTCGACTAGCACTGTTTGCATACCCAACGAACACCTCGGAATCACTTGACATATGCCATATTGACAAAAGATAACATCAATGACACGTCCATAACACTTAAAATAAACTTAAAAAGTAATAGTACAAAGACTATACATATGTTACAGAAAGTTACCCACAGTGACCTGTCTATGAGTAATACTTCTTGAGGTAGAGCCCATTTCTAGGCTCCGCCAAAGCATTCCCTTCAAAATCAACCAAATGATAAGCGCCCTTTTTTAATACCTCTTTTATGATGAAGGGTCTGAACCACATGGGTTTAAACTTTCTTTCCCCCAGGGGGTCCTTATGTTGGTCATAGACCAGGACAAGGTCACCCTCAGAGAAAATCTGAGGATGAATGGACCTATCATATTGACACTTGACCTTATGTTTGTGATCCTCATTGGCCAAGGCTACATCGCGACGCTGCTCAAGGTATACTAACCGTTCTTCAAGCGGAGAAGTGTCTGGCAATAACTGTACTGCCAATTTTAGAGATGGGATTTGACATTCGATGGGCAAGACTGCCTCCAGCATGTAAACGAGTTGAAAAGGTGAGAAACCGGTTGTAGTCTTAATAGATGTTAGGTAAGCCCATAATGCCGAGTATACCATCAAATTCCAATTTGACTTGGCTGAGTTGATAGTTCGCTGTAGAATAGTCTTAAGAGTTTTGTTTACAACTTCCACTTACCCATTGGCTTGGGGGTAGTAAGGTGATGAATGCTTCTGCCGTAACCCAAGCTTTGATGTTAATTCGGTTATCATTTGGTTTTGAAAGTTACTGCCATGGTCAGTGACAATATCTCTCGGGACGTCGAACCTTGCTATGATTTGATTGAATAAGAAGAGAGCTGCAGTCTCTCCATCATCTTTAAACATTGGCATAGCTTCGACCCACTTAGTGAAGTAGTCGACAACTACGATGATATAGCGGTGCCCCCTTGCTAATGGGGGGTTGCATGTAGTGTAATCAATCCCCCACTTAGTGAAGGGACCAACTATGATGACAGGAAACATAGGAGCTGGATGTGCCCTCATCTTCTGGGAGAAGATTTGGCATGGATGACACTTCTTGACCGATTCGATACAATCTTTAATAAGTGTCGGCTAGAAGTAACCTGCTCGTAAAATCTTTTGGGCTGTTGCCAACCCATTTAAATGACCGCCACAAGCTCCAATATGGCAATCGTTGAGCACAATGATGTCCTCCTCATGAGTGAGACATCGACGTAAGATGCAGTCTACACCTCTCCGATACAATGTATCATCGAGTATGAGATAATTCTTAGCCTGATGGCGTATCCGCCGACGCTCGTCACGAGAAGTAGAGGTGGGGCATTTCAAAGTCTAGAGATAGATAAGTATATCTCCGTACCAGGGATCTGAAGATGCAATCAAAAACATATCTCCCCGGATAGGCGATTCCTCAGGCACAACGTCACCTGACTCAACCAGAAGTTTCAAAATAAGCTCTGCGAAGACCAATGACTTCTTGGACTTTGCTGAAATGAAGTCTAAGTCAAATTCTTGGAGGATGACCATCCATCTACTGATTTTTCTGCCTATAACTCGTTGTGTCAACATGTACTGGAATGGATTCATGTCGGTAATGAGGGTGGTCTTGTGAAATAGAACATAGTGACGAAACCGTTGAACAACATGAAATGCTGCCAACGCAAGTTTTTTGATATGAGAATAATTGAGTTCTGGTCCTACGAGGCCTTGGCTCAGGTAATAGTTCACGTATTCTGAGAATGAATTGTCTTCCTGAACTAAAACCATTCCAATGGTTGACTCTGCGGTAGCCAGATATAATAATAAATCTTTGTTATAGTTAGGTGGCCGTAGCATAGGTGCGGTTGTGAGGGCGTGTTTTAATGCGTCGAAAGAGCGTTGAGCAGCTTCGTCCCAGAAAAAAGGAACGTCTTTCTTTAGTAAACGCATAAAGCCCTTGGTGATTTCGGCATAGTTGGCGATGAAGCGTCGTAAGAAGTTCGCCTTGCCTTGTAGACTCTGAAGTTGTAGGATTGTGCGTGGGGGGGGCAACTGGATTATTGCCTCCACCTTAAGAGGATCGACCATGATCCCTATTGTTGATACGATGAAACCTAACAATCATCCTGATGTTACGTAGAAGAACAAATTGTTTGGATTCAAGCGAATCCTAAAGTAGCGACAATGTTCGAAGATTAGTCTAAGGTGTGTGGGATGATCCGTTCGCTTTCAAGAGCATGATGCTAAATCATCTAGATATGCCTCGACTATATGCTTGAGGTCATGAAAAGAAAAAGACATGGCCCGCTGGAATGTGGCTCCAGCATTTTTAAGGCCAAAAGACATCTTACGATATGCGAATGTACCCCACGGACAAATGAATGCCGTTTTATGTTGGTCTTTGGGTTTGATTTGGATATGATTATATCCCGAAAAACCATCCATGAAAGAAAAGGCTTCACAACCGGCACATTCATCAATGATCTAGTCAATGAATGGTGTTGGAAAATTATCTTTGGGACATGCCTTGTTTAAATCACGGAAATCGGTACATACACGAATCGTGCCTTGTTTTTTATTGACCGACATGGGATTTGACACGCATTGATTCAAATGGATAGGATAAATAAAACCTACCTTCAACAATTTCTCAACCTCAATCTTGATGGCTGCTGCTTTCTTGGGATTGACTGGATGAAGTTTTTGTCAAACAGGCTTGCATCAGGATACGTTGTGATTTCATGTTCAACTATTTTTAGATCGATACTTGGCATTTCCTCATAAGACCAGGCAAAAATGTCACGAAATTCTTTGAAAAGATCCGTGTAAATTTGAATCTCTTCGGGGGAGCAATCCGCTCCGACGAAGACATTCTCCACGATGTCAGGGTTTCGAGAGATGTTGATGGGTATAGTTTCAGCGATAGTCGCCATATTGCCCTCAGCATAAATTTCCTGTGTAGCTAAGAGATTAATAGGACATGGCTGATCTCCCGTCATGGTAACAGTGAATTCTCCTGCTTCGATTCGGCTTAACTCTGGGAGAAAATATGATCTATGATGAATATATTCCCAAGGTTTGTCTGGACTAGTCATTTCTTCGATTACTGCTTCGTCAGAAGGCAAGACTAAGTCTAACGAATCGACGTTAGCGAGAGAACCCTGAGCCCAAATAGGCTCTAGAAGTGGATCTAACTCTTGTGCAAGAGTCGGATCAGGGTTAGCTGAAGCTTGCTGGACTACAGAGTACGCTACCCCAGCAACAGACAAGGGCATGGATATGCCTAAGTGCCCTGTCTCATCCATCGTGGCTGATGGGGAAGGAAGAATCCAAGGATCCTCAAAGTAAGTTGTGCGGAATGACGAAACTTGAAAATTATCAACCTTATGGTGATTAGATATAAATTTGATATCGTCGTGAGGAGGTGGGAAATCAAAAGTACCCATCAAGGATGGGCACAAACCAACTCCTACATTAACGACACCTGGTTGAGGATTATCAATCATCGGGACCGTGGATGCCCCCAAAGTTGGGTCAGGTCTGGAGAAAGATAGTTGATCGATGGTCACTATCCGACCCTCGTGTGGAAACTACAAGACTCGGAAAACTGTAGCAACCACAACTTGCATAGAATAAGTCCAACTCCATCCTAACAAGAGATTATAGTCGAGGGGAGCATCGACTACCTCTACTTCGACACACATGGTTTTCCCTCCTAACTGCACAGGGAAAGAAGGAATAATGCCATGTGGTCAGAATGAACGACCGTTGAAAGCAATGAGGAGAGTAGGTGATGGAGACAAAACGGGCTGGCCGATGGCCTTCCAGCATGCTAACGACATAACGCATGTCGAGGCACCCTCATCGACCACCGTGCGAAAGATATTGTGAGTAAAAGTTTTCGTGGGATGAGCCACTACTATATAAAACGTGATGTGGTAAGGTAGACGAGGTTTTAATTCGGTTGTATCTAACATGATGGTGCCTAGATTACAAGTCTCAGTAGAGCCCAAAGCGGTTAACAAGGATTTCCTCTGAGCAGGGCAGCGTTGGAGGACCTCCAAAGCAGACATCGCACAAGGGCTTTGTGATAAGTCCTCCACCATAGAGTAATTCTGGGCGGCCCTTGCGTTTGGGTTGTGAGAATCGTTTTTAAATGCATCCTTTGGAACGCGTGCCATTTTTTCTCCCAAAATCTTCTCAATTTGTAGAGGAAGAGATGGGAGATCAACTTCTTTACCCTTCTCAGAAGCGCTTGGTTTACTATAGTCGTGCACTCTAGTTGTTATGAAAGAATCACCCCTAACCATATATACGTTCGCAGATGAGGGATTGTTTGGAGGAGGGCAGGTTTCTTAGTTGCCCCCTTCTGTGCTTGTAGAGGCTTGAGTTAGATTTTGACCATGTTGAAAGGGATTAGTCAACACTGCTTGTTATTGCTGTGTGACAAACTTTTGGGCCTCTAGAAGTCAAGGACAAAGATGGGTTGGGTGGTCTTCCGCGCACAAGTTGCATGGATACCTCGCCTTCCGTTTTTCTGTGTTGTCCCCGCCAGCATTATAAGTGGGTTTTTTATCCCCCTTACCCTTCTTTTGTTGTTTTTTCTTCCCTTCAGGCTGTTGGGTAGCCTTTGGGTTAGTTGACTGCACGGTGTGTACTTCCGACGTTGGGTAGGGGGAGCAGCCAAAGCACTAGTTTGGCTAGCCGCTGTGTGTTGTATGGATAACTGTTGCAACTGTTTTGTCAATTTCTCAGCGGGCTTGGTTTGTGCTGAACCAACAATACCATCGACATGTGGTCCATCTCTCTGTCTAGCTTTATCCATTATCGAACGTGGCACATATGGAAAGATGGTGTATAATAAACCAGATTGAGAATAGATGAGCTCAAACTGTTGAGCCCTCATGATGGCATCTTCTTCGGAGAAAACGCCGGATGTCGCGATGTCTTTGGATAACTGTGGGACCAAAGACTTAAGGAACCACTCAAGAAGGAATGCTGGTGGGACTGGTATTTTGATTAGACTCTTCCGATGTCTCCACCCTCGGATATGATCAGAGATATGGTCCGTTGTTGTCTGTTCGAAATTGGCGAGCAACTCTGTGCTAGCGTCGTATCTCACAGGTAACTGGAAATGGTTAAGGAAGGCCATCGCCAGTTCGCCAAAAGAAGAGTATCTTGAGCGATTGAGCTCGATGTACCATTTCTTGGCACTCCCAATAAGAGTACGTTGAAACAATCACAACTGTACGAAATCATCTTTCAATGAGTTAGATGAGAACCAAAGATGAAAGGTAGTCACATGATCACCTGGATCTTCATTAGGCTTGGCCTCGAACTTTGGAATGTCTGAAGGCAACTTCGTCGGCATAGGAGGCCAACGTGGATCATGACAAATATGATCATTTAACAACCTTATCAAATCTGTCAAGTGTAAAGTTGCTAGGAATGGTAGTTTGGGTTGCTACTGATAACTTGGGAAAAAGGGTCCTGTAGTTTGAACAACACCAGGTTGCCAGGAAAAGTTTGGCTGTTGGCCCGGATTCTGGTAGAAACCATGGCCCTAACCAGCGTAAGGATTTTGCATCTGTGGAGACATCATCGGCTGATTTCCCAAAAAGGACATAGAGTGTTGGGCATGCATTGTATTCGAAGGACTTTGGGAAGGATTACCCCATGCCGGTCCTACGGGGAGAGGCATAGAAGTCTGTCCGGGGTTCCATTGACTGTTGAAAGAATTAACCCAGAACAAAATTCCGGAGGAGGGAACAGATCCTTGTCCTGAATTCCAAGGTCCTGCTATGTGTGCCCCCTGTGCAGGAATAGTACCCTGCGCAGGAGTGGATTGTACAAAAATGGGGTTGCCCCTAGTCGGAAAAGTGACGGATGAGAATGTGTTGTTACCAAACGTCTCGTTCCAAGAAAACGGTGTCGAACCTACCGACATACTGTGAGAATGTGTTCCTTGACTCCCTGCTCCAAATAAACTAGTGTGTGTAGGCTGCCCGGTGGACTGCTGATGCGGACCACCAAGCGAAGGGGACGAAGGAGGGATATGACCTCCTGCGTAAGGAAAAGCGATAAAGGGAAAGGAGTTCCCCCAAGTTGACCTTGCAGAGGAGCGCTAGAGCTCCCTGCCCCCAGACCCAAAGTCTGTAAAGTGGAGTAGGTTAGTGCATGACTTGTACCAGAACTAGGCATACCGTATGAGAACGGAGGGCTTGTCACACTAGGTGTGAAGGGGGTTCTGGCCGCCGCCATAGACGGGTTCAGTCCACTATGCGATGTAGTTGCGTCCGAGACCATGGTGGCTTGGACTGATGATGGTAAGTTAGGAGATGACTCTCCTGTGGTGGCAAATGTGATGGGAATTGATGAATTCCTAGAAGGAGTAACAACATTTGTTTCCATAGCTGTGTGAGGCACTGTCTGGCGTTCGTGAAATTGGATTGGTACAATAAACGGTGCCAAGATATCAGTGGTTGGGGTTTCAACCGAGCCAAGAGCAGTGGTTGATTCCTCCGGGAGTTGTTCAGGCACAAAGGTTTGTAACCCGGTCGCTTCAAAAGACCCTTGCTGGTTTAGCTTCCGCCTTAAAGGTGGCGGGGGTGGCTCCAGTGTAACTGGCGGCATACCAAGAAGCCTTCGTGACCGGTGGAGCTTGGGATCCTCCAATGTGTGAGAATATCCAATACATGCTAAGGTATTCTAAACGTTCAAAAGTAACACACACTAAAAAGAAGCCCCTAAGAGATAAGACAAGCAATCACTAAAATTATTTGGAAGAACGGTTACAACAACCAACACTAGAGCAACTTACCGGTGCAAGTGCAACTCGAACACGGAAGCACCCTCTGGGTATACTTTGCAAAGCATGGCTCGATGTTTGTCCTAGGTACTGCGGTATACCCCCATAGTCACCTATTTATGTCCCTAAAAAGATTGGCAACTAGGTTGCCAACATGCGAACAATCACTAGGCGGGTACAGTCGAAAGTCGGGTAGACCACAATGAGCAGGGTATCGAGCCCGAAACCTGTCAAGGGTATCAAGAGAAAATGGTCCGGAAGAAAAATGAGGACCTCGAACAAATTCGAGACCCATGAAGCCCTGTGGAAAATGCAAACGACAGAATCCCAAAACAAGCCCTCTATATGTGTTCTCCACTACGATTGGCCCAGCTTTGGAGGGGTTATCTCTGCTACCTTTCCGCACGTGACCTCGTGTTTATCCCCTATGTTAGAGGGGGGTCCCAAATAACTTCCATGAAACTGGACTTAGACACTCCCTATCTCAGAATCTAATGTTTGGTTTTGAATGGCCTTGAAGAGTTTCCTCTCCAACCTAATCCAAGGCCCTAGTCCTGAACTAGTTTGTGAACCCTACCAACATAAAAGTCTAGTAGATTTTAAAATTAGCATTGCTTTTATGGATTTGTCTTACGTCAAGGGGTATGGGGTTGAAACTAATGATGTGTAAAGACGAAAGAAAAAATAAATGAAAAAATATGGAAACAAAAGACTTTTACTAAATGCACAATTTTAACAACTTTTCACAAAGAAAGTTTTTTTTTTTTTTTAATTTTTTCTAAGATTTTATACAGCCAACTCAAAGGAATTTCGCTCGACTATGAGCTACTTATCATCTAAGTGCATTGCAAAAAATTACGAAATAAAAGACTTTTCCCTAGCTAATGATGCATAAACACATTCTTTAACCAAAGAAGAAAATGAAAAGAGATTTTTTTTATTTAAGTGCTAGTAAAGAAAAAAAGGGAAAATACCGACAAGCCAAAAACCAAGAAAAACAATTCTGGATTAAAGCGCAGATCACAAAGAATCAGATTGAAGAATCACACAAAAGCAATTGAACAAACAATGACTCTCACGCTTGTCTAAAAACCATAATTTTTTTTTATTTTTTATTTTTTATTTTTCTGTCAACTATTACTTGAGAAAAAGCAGGCTAAGGGTAAGGTGAATCCTAACGTACTGACTGTTCAAACCTAGATTCAAACATGTGAGAGGAATACTTCTTATCAAAGGAGGGGATGACTACCCCACCCTGAGCAAAAAGTATCCTGTACAGGCACGCGACTGTCACTAAAAAAGCACGCATGTAAACGCGTATTGAACAGAGATAGAAAGCGTGTACACGCGGGCTGACCTTGTACAAGCCGCGTGTATATCTAAATTCTAAGGAAAAATATGAAAATAGGCAGTCCAGACCAGGAAGAGGCCTCTGGTATTGATAACCAAGATCCCTTGAAGGCTTGGATGCTCTTTCTAACAGAAAAGACAAATAATGCAAGGAATAATAAAGTGAAAAAAAGCAATCTGAGATAGGATTGTGAACCAGCAAGACTCAAACAGGATTCCAGAAAACCCCCTGAGAATGTGTAATTCTGACAGGGAAGAGGAGGACTGCCTCTAAGGTTCTCTGAACTCCTACATGCTACTGCTATCTCTACAGCTAGCGTTCACACGCGGGCTGTCAGAGGACAGGGCATGGGTACACGTGTTCAGGCCTTCTTCAGGCCGCGTGTACCTCTGTGTGTCCCGAAAAATACAGTCAAGCAAAAGTCAGGGAAAGCTGGTATGGAAAACCAGACTCCCTGCTAGCTCAGACCTTTCATAAAAATAAAAGACAGGCAAAGAAAAAACAGAAAACCTAGTCTCTAAACTACCCAAAAACTCAAATAAATCCAGGAACCCTAAAGAGTATTCTCCCCAGTACGGTCACCAATTCTGTTGTTGGGAAAAACACCCTACAGACTAGCAAGTTAGGGTAAGACTTTGTATGCAGATTTGACCGAATAGAAACTACTTTTTTACCTACATCCCAAGATTTAAACCCCTCGCTAGTGGCCCGCTTGCCCCCAGACCCCCCAGCTGGGGGGATATCCCCCCCGAACCCCGTAGAGGGGGTACCCCCCCTCTGCACTCCCCCGCCTGGAAGAGTGTACATACTTCTGGGGTGTAAATACTTCATGGGGTATAAACACGGTTGAAAGTAAAAGACCTCTAAATTAGGAAGATAATCAGGATCCACAACCAACAATGTTGGTTTGTGACATTTATTAATGGTTGTTTTATATTGGTATGTTGATGTTGTTGTGTTAATGACTATGTGACATTAAGACATTCTTCAAATTTCATGTTATATTATGATGTTCATTGATGTAACATTGTGACATTAATTGAAGATTATGTTGTATTGCAACTTTTGTTTAAGGTTATTTCATATTACAACATTCATCTTGACATGTTAACAACTATGTCACATTGCCACTTTCATTAAATGCCATGTCACATTGTAATGCTCATAGAAGATTTTGTAGTATTTTGATATTAATGAAATATGATGTCAGTTTGCGAAATTCATAAAGTATTTTTTCCCTTTGCGATATTTATCAAGTATTTTGTCACATTGCGATATTCATCTTGTGATGTTAACGATTATATGACATTGGTCATTCATTAAATTTCATGTGACATTGCGATATTCATTAATGTATTTTAAATTGATACATTCGTTAATATTTATGTTGCATTGTGAAGTTCATCAAAGGTTTTGTTTTGTTGTGTTTTATTATTATTATTGAATGCATTAAATTGTAGATTCATTGTAGTTGAAAATCTAAAAGTGCATTATTCATTAATATAAAATTTATACAATTTGAAATGATTATTTTTAATTTTATGCTATATGTATATGTATATGAAAAGATTAATATATTTTTTCTTAAATGATATAAAGAGGTTATAACTCCACTTTATATGTTGGTAATAAAACTATACAGAAATAATATGGATATTGCACAACATACAATTCTTGAACAAACTATTGAAACAAAAAATACAACAATAACATTTTTATAAAGTAATCAAAATGTACAAAACATAAAATCTTATAAGTAATTTGTTTTTTCTTCTCTAAAATCTTATAAGTAATTTTTTATTTTTTTCCTTCCATTTTATATTAGTACATCGATTCATGGTAGAAATATGAGATTTTTACTAGCATATGGTTGAATTTATCTTTATGTTATTCTACAAAGCCATATTATAAAATGATAAAACATAAACAAGAATAACAACATGGCGAAAAAGGCTTACTAGCCAACACTCAATTGTATTCACTCCAATGTTACATATTTATAATACAATGGGTGATGCCACCTCATAGAGAGATTTTCTCTAGATCCTAAAATCATGCATGATGACTAGGCTAGGCAATCTTAACTAACTCATTAGTCATCACTTGAGGATATATCACTAATATCCTAAATGAATAATACAAATATAGGTGACAATTTTGACTTAGTGATTGGTAAAGGTAAGCCATAGGCTAACAATCCCCCCCTCAATCACAAGTCCGATCAATAATACCAACAATAAAGCATAAACTGGTATCAATTCCAAGTCTTCATACTAAAACTCCTGTGCTAAGCCTCAATGAAGAACTGCATGAAAAACTGCCAATTTGGATGCTGAACATGTTCATTTGAAATGAACTGGAAGAGAGCTGAGATATGGAAGTGAACAACTGTAATATCTGAACATTCCCTGATTTCTTGACAATTTGATCATTTTGCCAAGTATTTTAGCTAGAAGAATCTGATGCCTTCTGCTAATTGGTGAACATGTAGTATCGCCACTCTACTATCAGTGTATCACTGAAAGTGATCTCTGAATATGTGGTTTGGGATAACCACTGACCAATTGATACCATGTATCTGATGGTTTTTGGATAACCACTAACCAATCTTGACACTTTTAGGTGTCCAACAACATCCCAATGTATAATGTGTATGATTCAATTGCAAGTCATTGAACCATAATCCTGTCAAAGCCTGCCATCTCTGGAAAATCTCACAATGTAATCATGTGAGCTAGGATGCATACAAATTGTTTACTTAATGTAAACTCCAATCTAATGAGATCAAACCAAGAGAAGTGAATCATCTTCTAGTCTAACACATCCCTGAAAATGCCTGACAACTCAATCAAATGCTAAGTTGCAATGCATAAGGATCCTCTTGTCCTCTGCTAGGTCAAATTACCATCTATGTGAACTAAACGTTCACATCATTGCTCTCAAAATCAAAATATGTATGATTCAAATTAAACTTATTGAACCATAATTCTGCTAAAGTCTGTCATCTACAAACCATAGTTGCCCATTTGGCAAATTCCACGCCCATCTGACATACTTGTTGTCGAAACTTTCAGTTTGACAACCATATTCAATTCCATCATCAATTCCCCCCTTTGTCAGCTGTAAGGAGAGACCACAAGTGGTTTCATGAACCATATTCACTGGAATTTTGAACTCCCCCCCTTAAGGTGCATGAGAGTTTCATCATTGTACTCCCCCCTTCTAGGCTCAAGAGAGTACCACACTTGTTTCATTTTGAGTACAACACAAAGTGGGCATGCAGAAAAACCACATGTTATCTCATCCCGTGAGGGCCATGCTCAAAAGCTATGCCATAAGGGGACCACTTATGTGAGGTACAAAAATGTTATGTGCTACAAGATTGGTCTTTACTCGATATTTGATTCTACGGTAAGACTTATATGATCTCTTGGTTGTTGATGACCATTGCCAAGGATCAATCCACTCATAGTGAATCTTCAATCTTGCAGGTTTCTTCAACGTTGAACATCTGTCTGAAGAATGGTTATTCTTACCACAATGCTGACAAGGATGGAGATCAAAACACTGATTCTCCTTGTGACCAACTCGATTACAATGTTGACACTTATCATTTTGATGCTGAACATGAACAGGTGAAGTTGAAGCTTCTTGAAGGAATCCAACACTATGGAACTTGATTGGTCTTGAATAATCAGGAATATGAAGGGTAACTTCCTTGTCATATCCAAGTCCTGTTCTATTCTTGTTGTAGATGATTTCTTCCCAAGGTCTGATGATGGGATTGGAAAGAGTATTATGAACCCGTTGCTTTGAAATCCGTGGAAGCAGATTTATTGCATGTTGATGCATCATTGACAGGTTTTCTTCACTGAAATCAAAAGAAAACTCTTGAAATGTAGGTTCATGAATAGATTTAACTTCATCTGAAACTGATTCTGAAGTTGTATCACCGTGTTGTTCCTTCACTAACTATTGATCAAAAACATCATCATCATCATAGAGAGGGTTGTGCTGAACAAAAACTAGTTCATAACACTTCACTGGTTGTTTATTTTTGAGATCAGTCAACTCATCATTCAATAGTTGGGATAGAGATTGAAGAAGTCTAACTTTAGCTTGCGTTACTTGCAAACAAGTTAGCACTGATTGAAGAGTTGTTTTTTTCAATATGACTATGTTGTCTTCAGTGGTGTTTATTAGAGTGTTCAGTAACTCTAATAATTCGAGACTTCGAGCCATTTCAAAAAACACTAAATGAGGTCTCCTTGTGCAGGTAGATCCCGATTACAATTTGACTCGACAGAAGAAGGTTTATTTGCAACTCGCTCACTTGAATTGCTCACTTGAACTTCACGCTCACTTTCTATTCATGCTCACTTGAACTTGCCTTGCTTGAACTTCTCGTTCACTTGCTCTTCTCGCTTGCTTGAATTTGTTTCTCGCTTGCTTGTACTCGCTTGCTTGAACTTTTCTTGCTTTCTTCCAAGAAGTTGAGGATGTCGGTTACCACCGAAAATGCATCCAAAACTTGATGTTTACAATGATTTGAGTTTCAAGTACCCATCCTTGTCAATTACGACTTAAAATGACTCTAGGGTGTCAGGCTCAGCTGAAAATGCACCTTATGACAAATTCAATTCAACTCAACTTGATTTCAAAAAGACAAGTAAACTTACAAATACATTATTGCAAGTACAAATCAACTTGATCAAGTAATCTTACAACAAATATTGTTTGCAAGTTACAATTTAACTTCAAATGCTCCATGATGTGTTGAGTTTGAAATCCTTTGATTTGTCCATTATTGATGTGGTTGATGACTTGAATGCTTGAGAATGTTCTTCATAGATGCTTGATCATATTTTCTTTGATTTGTACTTCACTAGCGTTTAATTGTGTGCTTGAATTAACTTGCTTGGAAGGCCATGTGTGTATAGTCGTATGAAAAATTGTAAGTTTACTTATGTCAAAAAATAGACATAAAACATTACATAAAGCAACCATGAAAACATTCACCACCGCACATAATGACAATATTCTTAGACCCCCTTATTCAATTTCAGGACAGGTCTAGGATGAGAGCGACCACAAAAAAAAATGATTTTATTAAGATATCCTCTTTACAATCACAATGATGCACCCATCATTTACAATACAATTCAACTTATATTCAATTCTTACAAAGTTGAATTGATCTTCAAATTTCTCCATATATCATTTTGAAAAGTCAAACAAGAGTTTTCACTAATGAAAATATCCTTTTAAATTCCAAAACACATAAAGCTCCCTTCTCACTGTCACTAATGCTCATTCTCATTTACTAGTGGAAAACATATTAAATTCACTCACCTTAATGGTGAAAAGGTTTTAAGTTCTCTTTAGCTCCACCTTATCACTTTTATCCAAAAGTGAAAATATCATGATCTACAGAAAAAGCCTGAGAAAATCCCAAGACCTCATTCCGTTGCTTATCTCAGAGGTCTGTTGTACAAAAGTCTTCATGGGAAGATGACAGGTGATCACAGCTAAGGTGGAAGTCCTGAATCAGATCATGATGATAATTATTGAGGAATATTCTTTTTGCTAGGCCGATAATTTGATATTGAAGGAGCTTATGTTCAATGTTGTGTCGACTTTGTAAGAGGTGAGAGAGCTTGCAAAGCATTTTAGAGAGATTTTGTATAGCGAGAAGCTTATTATGCAGAGCGACTTAGACGTGGTCGTCAACAAAACTCAATTGTCATGTCAGATAAAAAAATAAAAATACCTTAGAGATTTCAGCGATTGGAGATGGTGTCCAAGATTTTGGGGATACAGTCCTTGGAAAGACACCTGGAGTAGAACCTCATGTTACAAGAATTTATCAATTCTTGGAACGACACCTCAATAATCGAAGAGGATGTAATTTATTTTGGAAAAAATTACCATTATTCCTCTTTGAAGTGGACTATGCATTGATGAGGGCGATCTGTTGAGGTAAACCTTCAACAACTTATCAGAATCACGCCATACTTGCTCAAATAGTCTGGGTACTTTCCTCATTTTTCTCCCAGGTAGATAACCGACAACACTCAACTCCTTCTTCAACGAACAAGAGTATATGCAGTGAACAACAGACGTTAAACACCAAGTTCTCTTCTCCACACTGATCAACATAACTAGCTAAAGCTTCACACGCCTGATCAATAATACACTTATACAAAATCACTGA
This sequence comes from Picea engelmannii, assembly GCA_009831015.1. Taxonomy (NCBI): domain Eukaryota; kingdom Viridiplantae; phylum Streptophyta; class Pinopsida; order Pinales; family Pinaceae; genus Picea; species Picea engelmannii. The sequence continues at coordinate 385,115 of ML784332.1, read as the reverse complement.
CAACCCACAACCCGTGGCATTAAATGACCAACAAATCATTTCTTGCAGATCGAATGAGGGTCTATGTTTCTCTTTTTTGTGCTAAAGACAGGTGATCATATCTCATTGCTAGCACACCTTAAGAACGACTCCAAACAATGACTTCCAGGCTTCGGCCAGGTGCAGAGATACTCCTTGCTGCAACAACAATTCTAACTCACACCACGACAATATTTTCACACAACTTCTTCACTCATTTGCAGTGGCTAGGGCTGGATCCTCATGAACCGTTTTAATTTACACCATGTCGATTCTCTGACAAAGCAGATCCTTCCTGTAGAACATGACTCCCTCTCCAATAACACGATTACACACTGGATTAGATTTTTGGATTGTTACCTGGTATGAAAATGGTGGCTCCTTCCTACAGAACGTAGCTCCTCTTCATAACTCTTGTGTACCAACGATTTGATTCTTCGTAAGCAAAGAAAACAAACGTCTCATGTGCAGCCTCCAATAACCAACCAACACAACACTAATGACTCCTCTGCAGATCACACGCCGATCTAACAAATTTATCAGAATTTGATCTAGTGGTTCTTCCAATGAACAACGATCCCATCTATCAATCGCTTCCCGTGAACAACGATCCCATCGATCAATCGCATGTATTTTGCAGCTATCAAACCTTCTGATAGGCAACCCCTCAAAACATTGAATGTCGTTTCAAAAATAAATCTTTCTTTCGGTTTCTACAATGCCTCCTCAAATCACGCGCATTTGTGGCTTAGACCTCTGCTTCATGGTTAATTCTCTTGGATCCTCTTTCTTCATGCGCATCTTCACACCATCAGCTTCAAGTGGATTTAGATCTGAATTTTTTTTGGTGTAGATACTTCATTTCAGCTCACACTTCAACTCCGACGATCTACATCTCGCCCGTGATCTCCAGCACATGAACACACGATTCAATTAAATAATTGCAGATTGGATCTATTACAACAATCAAAGAAAGTTCTATGCCAAATCAAGCACATACTCTTCGGAATGTCATTTCCTCCCACAACTTGATTATATCATTCTATTCCCGACAGACTGTAAAAAATTGTAGATCAATAATTTTTTTGGTGTAGACAGAAGGCACGAATCTGTTACTATAGATCTCCAACATCATAGTGATATGCCTCCAATTGCAGTTTTCGAACAAATTCACTTTTGGCAGATTTGCATGGTTGATGTTGCAGCGCCTACACATGGCACAACCAAACTAGTGTTGAAATCATGCGTACATTTAGATTTTAAATTCCTCATCATCTTTTCAGTACTTCCACAGATTCTCCTCTTTTGCTCGGTTGATCATGTTCATATCCACATTTTAACATCAATATCTTTCATGGAAAACTATCATGAATTTCAAGACTACCAGGCCCTAGGCCCTTAAGACCATAAGAGCTCTGATACCAATTGTTAAAACATAAACAAGAATAACAACATGGCAGAAAATGCTCACTAGCCAACACTCAATTGTATTCACTCCAATATTACATATTTATAGTACAATGGGCGATGCCACCTCATAGAGAGATTTGCTCTAGATCCTAAAATCATGCATGATGACTAGGCTAGGCAATCTTAACTAACTCATTAGTCATCACTTGAGGATATATCACTAATATCCTAAATGAATAATACAAATATAGGTGACAATTTTCACTTAGTGATTGGTAAAGGTAAGCCATACGCTAACATAAAATTGGATGCCAATTTATCCAAGCTTAGTGACATCCTGTTGCATGTTTGTATTTTCTTTTCTGTAACTTATGAATTTCTCTTTATGTTATTCTACAAAGCCATATTATAAAATTGGATGCCAATTTATCCAATTACTTCTTGCTTAGTGACGTCCTGTTGCATGTTTGTATTTTCTTTTATGTAACTTTAACGATGGTTGAAATTCTCTTTATGTTATTCTACAAAGCCATATTATAAAATTGGATGCCAATTTATCCAATTACTTCTTACTTAGCAACAACCTGTTGCATGTTTGTATTTTCTTTTCTATAACTTTAATGTTTCATTGAATATCTTCCAGTTCATAAATTACATAAGGGTTATTATTGTCTTAAGGTGTTGTAATGACCCAAAGATTTAATGCAAATAATTTAATTGAAACATTAGTATAAGAAATTAGAACATGCTTTTAAATAATGTGAAATTATATTATAAATAATTTAGATTCATCCAATAGAAATGAATAAAGAATACTAAAAAGACCCTTTCTTTCTTTCTTAGGATTCGATATTCTTGAAGATAAATGATTTTCGATTAAAAAATATTCTTCACATTTGAAAAATCATAAAATATGTTTATATTTGACTAAGATAAAGCAATGAAACCGATGATACAATTAGAAAAAAGTGAATTAACTAACCTCATTCTAAAACAAGTTTAATGGTTATAAAGAGATGGATTGCAATCATTGTTTTTTTTTTTTTTTTCTAATTGTAGCATATGCATTTTCACTCATCTTTGCATATATTTCAAATGTAAATGGTGGTGATATCCTTAAACCATCTGTTGATTTAACTCGTGAAATTGCTATAAACATTAAACCTTGTCTTTTAGTAGACCAATATTAATTGTTGCTTTATCTATTGTCAAACCTTGTGATTTGTGTATAGTGATAGCCCAAGCCATAGACAATGGGATTTGTTTACGATTTCCTCTAACAATAGGTGTTATTGGTACGATACTTTGATTTTTCATGCCCCTGGTGCACCAATGTAATTATCAAAAGAAATAGTGGTGTGCATTGGGAGTTTAGGTGGTCTTGATAGAGGAGATTAGAATATTTTTTGAGTAGTTCCAAGTGCTCCATTTACTAACTATGTTTCTACCCACAAGTTAGATGTCAGCATGACACGTTGACCAATGCATAAAATAACTTCACATTCAAGTTATTCATCGTATGCATCATTACATTCTTTATTCTTTGTATGTTCAACAAGACATCGTGTAATAGGAGTATTCAATGATTTGAGAATGCACTTGTTGTGTAGATCGACCAATTTGTTTGTTGGAAATAAATGAATTTTTTACTTGAAGGTACTAATTTCAATGGGATCCATTGATGCATCTATTTGTGACATAAAATCATTCCAATCATATAATTTTACTTCTACATTTATGATGTTCCTTAATAATATTCAGAAATTGGATTGCTTTGGATTTGTCCCTTGTTGATGATTTTTTTTTTATCTAAAGTGACAATTGTTTTGAAATATTTACACAAAACCTTAGCACCTGTGTTACGTACATTCAATGGTTTATCTTTGATAGGTGGTAATTGACCAAGGTATCTAATAGGAATTAATTATCTTCCAACGAATGGAACATATATGTTTTCTGTAAATGATTCACGCAATCGTGAATCAATTTGCATGAACAACCTTGGTCCAATGAAGCTCATTTCATCGGTCAAAATGTATTTAACATGTTTCATTTCCTCTTGAAACACCTCAAGTTCTTGAACCTATAAAGGTTTAAATTCTTTAATATATATTCTTAGCATCGAGTGAATTGTTCTAGCTCGTCTCTTGAAAAAAACTATTCCAGTAGGTGTTAATAATATCAATGGGCTATTTCCATCAATTGAGTGAGAGTTAAATTCATTTGAAATACAATGTATAAGGTATGTCTTTCCAATTCCCCTAGTTCTCTAAACAATCATTTTTAGTGGATGTTTAGTATTTGCTTCATTAAAATGTTGAATAATAATTTTAAAACAAAGTCGTTGCTTTTCAAACAATGAAGATGCAAATGTTTATGTTGAAGGAGAATGATTTTTAATGGCTAAAATTGATCATTGTAACATCCCTCTCTTGCGAGCACATGTTATTGACTTATTCTTTGAGGAAACTTGCATGCAGGTGATCCGGTTATAGTACATGGTTATGGTTTCGCTTATGGATTTTGTGATGATGTTGATGGATTGTGATATTATGTTATTTGATATATATGTATTGACAGATGTTATTAACGAGTTTCCCCTAGTGTGCATGACACTTGACAGAGTGTGGATGTCGATGGCATCAATGGATCTCTCGGGACTCTGGATTGAGTCAGGGGGTGGCTTGTATTAGTTTGAGTATTTCATTTATGCATATGTGATGTTATAACCCTATAAGTTATAGGATCAACTGGTGACTGGAATATTATCTCTCTCTAGTGTTTTGTTGACAAATGATTTTTCATTCTGCAAATAATTTGAAAAGAAAGAAAAAGAAAAGAAAAAAGAAAAGAAAGAAAAGAAAAAGAAAAAGAAAAAAAAGAAAGAAAAAGAAAAAGAAAAAAGAAAGAAAAAGAAAAGAGGGCATAAAAGAATTTCAATAAAGCCCTATGCAATAATAGTAACTTGGTCCATACCTTTCAAGCATGGCCAAGTTATTTTTTAAATTGATGTTGATAGGGTTAGTGAATAAGTTTCGCTAAACCGTTCAATCTTAGCCAAAGTATCTAGGTAAGATTAGTGAATAAATATGGCCAGACTATCTAATCTTGGTCAGATAGCCCCAGGGTAGAGTAAGTTCTTATCCCAACAGTCTAATATGGGTTAATTGTCATAGGAAGCTAGGTTATAATATAGGCTTGTTGATTTACTTCAATAAAACCAGTTGGATGATCAATGTTGCACCATGTTTCAGATGCCTAAAATGTTGTTTGTCTAGCCCCGTGGTGGTGTATACATGAAAAGCCTTGGAAAAAACCTGTGAAAAGAACTTATCCTAAGTTCTCTGGCACATGTATTCTCCGCACCCTCACTTATGCTCCGCTCATATATCAATGGTTCAGATAATTGCACCCAGATCTACGGCGGTCAGATTTTTCCGGAC
>ML784332.1:332879-363223 GCA_009831015.1 Picea engelmannii | reverse complement strand
ACAGTAAGTTGGATTTCGAAACTGCAAAAGGTTGTTGCACTTTCAACAACAGAGGCAGAGTATGTTGCTGCTACAAAGGCTAGTAAAGAGATGATTTGGTTACATAGGTTTATGGAGGAATTGGGAAAGAAGCAGGAGAACAACCGGTTGTACTGTGACTGTTAGAGTGCCATTCACCTTGCAAAGAACTCAGCCTTCCATTCGAAGGCTAAGCATATATAGTTGAGGTACCATTTCATACGATCCACCTTGGAAGATGGAAAATTGAAGTTGGAAAAGATACACACTAGCCAGAATCCTGCAGACATGTTAAGAAAGGGAGTAACCAGGGAGAAACTAAGTTCCTGCTCAGTTTCAGTTGGTCTTCAAGAATGAAGATGAAAATGAGAAATTTTCCAGGTCCAAGAAGGTTTAGAGTCCAGCATATACAAAAATGGTGGAGTTGTTGAGATTAATCTCCAAGTGGGAGATTGTTGGTTGTGGAGCCTGATTATCTTCCTGATTCAAAGGTCCTTGATTTCAGCCATGTTTATACCCCATGAAGTATTTACACCCCAGAAGTGTGTACACTCTTCCACACGGGGGAGTGCAGAGGGGGGGTACCCCCTCTGTGGGGTCCGGGGGGGGTATCCCCCTGGATGGGGGGTCTGGGGACAAGCAGGCCCCCAACGGGGGTTCGGGGGCGAAGCCCCTGAAGGAAAAATTGCCTTGTAAAAGTATATTGTAATTTCATTGTAAATATGGACTGTTCATTATAAGGTCACAGATCTAATGATAGAGATTATGTTAGGGTTTTTTTCCCTAGAAGGAAACCCTCTTTTATGAGGAAAATGTATCGCGGCTATGGTTGATGGTAAATATTGTATTCTGAGAGAGGAGACTATGAGAGAAAGAAGAGGAAGTTACAACAGGTTTTGCTGTAGGTTGTATCCCTTCATTTGCTGGATAATAATAAAGGAAGGACCTGACAATTTCTCTGGTGGACATAGCCCACACTGGGTGAACCACGTAAATCTGTGTCTCTCTTGTATTGTGTGTCTTCTGTGTTTTGTTTCTACATTTGTTTTATTTTATTGCTCTGCGGTCCTGTTTTTCTAACAATCTTCTCATTTTACAATAAAGAAATCCTTAACTGCTTCTTTGTTGTAATTGTCTTTCTCATCTTTTCTGCTATTCTTCATTTATGCTACTAAAGAATCCAGTGATTATATTATCTCTCCCTGTGAAAGGTTTTCTTTGTTTTTCTGGTTTGGATTTCATTTTTACGACACAGAACCCATAGCCCAATGGATGTGTAAACTATCTCAGCCAACTCGACAAACACTACAACAACAAAACCAACTTATTTATTTACCTAGCCTAATATTTAAAATTTTTGAAACATATCTAAATCATATAGAGAGATCCCTCTCTGAAGTTGGAAGGGCTAAATCCCAGCTTCAAAAGCGGTTGGATAAAGTTACCTCTCATAGATTTCTTCTCTCTAACAACCTCTAGGAAATTTATAGAGCGCTAACATAGTGGCGACCATACTGAGGAAAGAACTAAAAATTTATAACCTCACGTTTTCTTTTCCCTAGAAGAAAAGTTTGTTCATGAAATCTAAGAAGAAAGTAATGTTTAGAGGTTGATTAAAATTGGTACATATTATTTTCAGACTCGTAAAGCTAAAAATTATATATATATAAATAAAAAAGAAATCTGCCTCCCAAGAAAATTTATACTCGATCTCGTCCAGACCCAGAATCTGTGATAGTAACAGATAACCTAGAACAGTTGCTCAGGAAAAAGACCATTGCTGAAGGTTCAGTAAGTCATACTCCCTTTCATAAGTCTCTTTCCTTTTCGGGGGAGCTTGTTACCTTTCAAAACCCTGACTTTGACACCCTTTCCGAACAAAGCCTGGTTAGAACAATATTCGATAGTTTTGTGACTGAAATCATTTTGGACCCAACCATTTTGAACCCCGAACTCCTGAAGTTCTATCTCCCACTGCTAAACCACAAACCACTCACTCGGTGCTAGCCAGTCCCTCCTCGTCCTCATCTCGGTTGTTACCTCGCCTATCATCCATTTTGTTATCCCACCTCCTCCACCTATCATGGCAGCTAGATACGCTCCCTTGGTGTTGGTCGTGCCTCTTCATGCTATGCCCCAAGACTATCAAACGAGACCCCCACAGTTCGATGGAACAAGACCTTTGAATGCCCAACAACACGTTGATAAAATGAATGATTATTTTGACCTGCACGAAGTAGATGAGGCTGACGTTCAAATGAGATTGTTTGCCCAAAGTTTGACAGGTGATGTTAAGAAATGGTATAAAGGTTTATGTGCCGCCTCAGTCCTTGACCTTACCGGATTTCAAAGGAGTTTTCTAGACAGATGGGAGGTAAAGAAAAACCCTCTCCAAATATTGTCAGAATACGAAAATATCAGAAGAAATCAAGGTGAGACAGTACAAGATTACTGCACCCATTTCAATAACCTGTACAACGCAATCCCAACCGAAATAAAACCTCCACAGGTTTTGGCATTGATAAAATTCCCTAATGGTTTTGACGTCGATATGTCGTACCTGTTAGCATCGAAAGTCACTCCTGGATTGCTTGCAGGAGCAGAGCCTGACACCCATCAATTTTATGTCACGATAGTTTTTAATGGATGATCAGATGGATAGAGACTCGGGGAGATATCACTCTAACTCAGGGACTGGGTCTCGCATGTAAAGGACAAAGGAGGTCTTGATCTAACTTCATCCAGTGGGTTGATTAAAAGATGATCAGGTGGAAGACTTGATAATAAAGGCGAACAAACAACTTCGGGCAACATGCTTTCAGTGGTTTGCAGAGGAAAGACTATGAATGCAAGATCCTCTTGGTTCAGGGTCTCAAGAAGATGAAAAGGGGACTTGACTGGATCCTCCAATTCCAAGTCATTCAATGCTGCGAAAATCACAAGAACTGATTAGAAACAACGTAACTGCTACAGTGATCCAATCCAACATCATCCTATAACAGCTACAACTCTACTGGACCCTCCAATTCCGAGCTGTTCTAACACAGTATAACAAAGACGTAAAAGAAACTGGCATTCATAAGGCAATAAGTCTCAAAAGTCCATACATAACCAAAGTATCACTGCTTCATTAAAGCTTTACAACCGGGATCTATGCTCAACCATCGATGCATACAAAAATGGCGGAAACGCCTACATATACTCAAAACAACAACCACAACAAAATCGAGACGTTGCATTAAAACTTTGCATCTGCATGGCTTCTGACAATCTTCTCCTGCCGTCTCTGAATGATCGTGCACCTATGGCAGACGCAATCGAACCTCTGACAGTTCCATGGGTGAATCGACGTGCCTTTAATCTGTCGCCAGACTTTCCCATTATGGCGGAGGCGATGTCTAACCACCACCAACTACCTTAATAACTGCTTCATTGGGATTGAGGATGGCCCGGCCAACTCGGCACCTTTGGGACATGGAAGAACCTTTGCACTACCACCTGGATTAGATGAACGGCCTGATGAATAGGCGTGGAGGCCAGCGTGAAGGATAGGGAACATGATGGGAGTGGTGGTGCCAAAACTATGAGGGCGAGGCATGAAGTGATGAGGTGTAAGAGAGGTTACAGGGGAAGACACATGGCGGAAGGAAATAAGCGGAGGGGGGCAGGAGATGTGATATAATGGGCACATTTTAGCGGGAGGCTGACGTGGAAGGAAGCAGGACGCATGGCAGGTGGTGAGTGGATGATGAGATGACACGACAAGAAAGGGGGCCCCACGTTGATTAAACGCAGAACAAAAGAGGGGTCCAGAATCACCTCGCGTGCCATTGATCCAGGTGCTATGATCTTAGCCGTTGGAGAGAAGCGCCCTAGATTCTGGACCCCCCCCTTCGCTTAAAGGTAGAAAGGCGGGGGGTGGGGGTCTGGAATCGCCTCACGCGCCGTTGATCCAGGCGCTATGATCTTAGCCGTTGGAGAGATGCGCCCCTGATTCTGGACCCCCCCCATTTCGTTTAAAGGTAGAAAGGTGAGGGGGCTCCGGAATTCCATGTACGCTGTTGATCTGGGCGCGTGGATGCCTACCATCCAGATTTGCTTGTCGCTTACCACAGGCGCATTTTGAGTCTGGTACTTAGGGTAAGTGGGTTTTTAACCCACTCCTTTTTATTCTAACCCACCTTACAAGAAATGTCGCTAACATTAGGCTCCATGGGGGATAGAGTCGTCCCTGTGATGCTCTAAGAACTCATTCCGCAGCTTCAGTGCCTTGCTGTTGGGCTATGGAGTCAGGCTCAAAACATCCTGCTGCTGAAAATTCAGGCTGAAAATATAAAAACAAAACAAACTAAACGTTCATGCTTACAGGAGCTTATTTATGTACAGTCCTAAGCTAATAAAACACTTTACATGGACTAGGTGAAAGAAAACTTCCATAGCCATTCAAGCAGCTTCCTGGATAGAAGCTCCTTCCTTCTGTTGGTGATCATCAGTGGATGGTGTAACCGTGGCAGTAGATAGGTTACACTCTTCAAATCCTCCTTACAGGCTGGAGTTAAGATGAAATACGACAGCTCCAAGGCATAGGGGAAATTCCACTCCATGTACTTGCAGACAGGGGCATAGAATGAGTGGAAAATTCCAAAAAATGGGCGACATACACCCTCCTCTACTACACAGTCATTCACCTGTGGCTGAATATCTCTAACAAGCACAGGTGAGTGGACAACTTTCATAGGCTCACTGACCTCGGGTGGTGGCTGTTTGCTGACTGGATCTGGATAGAAAAAGAAATGTGTGCTCAGTCGTTCCTCTGGTTCCTCCTCCTCTTTTCTGTGCACTCCCCCATCTTGTGAAAAGGGAAAGGTCTCCCGATCCTTCTCTTCAATCCCAAATGTAAATACATCATGGGAAATCTCATGAAGGAAGAAAGATAAATCCTCTTCCACAATGGCTTCTTCATTTAAATATGAGACAACAGGCTCATCGGGGGCAGATGCTAACGCATCCAAGAAATCTTCAATAATCTCTTCAAAAGAGCTACTTAGATCATCTGCCTCGAAGACTGGAAAATCCTCATCGCTTTCTTCAGATTCCAATTTTTCACATTGGGGAGTGGGGAATATCGCCTGCTCCACTAGTTCACTCAGGTCATCTTCTTCCTCTCAGGCTGGAAAATCCTCTGCACAATCTTCAGATTTCAACCTTTCTAATTGAACAGAGAGATACTTCACCTGTTCCCTCAGCTCACTCAGGGTGTCTTCTTCCTCCCTGGGATATTCATCACTTCCATAACACTCCTTTGATGCAGACGAATGGGGAGGAGAAAGGAATGATTTCTGATCTAGGTCGTCGGGATTATCCTCACAACCTATGTCAGAAATAGCTTCATTTTGTACAGAGTTGTGGTATCCCTCACCACAGTTATGAAAAATTAACTCGGAGGGATAAAACTCCTGACAATAGGCGATGAAAGATGCATGAAACTCTGAGAGTGAAGAAATTCCAGCAGGGGGTAGAGAATGATACCATTTACGTGCATCCCCTGCTAACGAGAACATGACAATCTTAAGTAATACATCCTCATGATGTATCTCCCACTGACGCATGAGTACATGAAACTCACTGAGGTGCTGAGCAGGGTTGTCCTCTTCACATTTTCCAAATATGGGAAAATAATCACCCCATTCATTCAGAGAGGGGGCAACATTAGGAAAACCAGGAATAACAAAAAAATTAAAATGAGCAAACCTGCGAGCAAGGATTTTCTCCATATCGAACCAGTGGAGTCGCCAATCGATCCTTGAATCATGGAGTTTCCAGGTGAAAGATGCGCAGCTTCGAATGTGTCTGGTCCTTGTTCACCATCAAAAGCCAGATCCTAACGTTTTTGTTACCCCAGGAAGCTTCTCAGGCTGAGAAAGCAACTGCTGAAACCTTCTCGAGAAAGCTCCTCTGGGTCAGCTTTCAGGTGTGCTAACAGTAGCCACAGCTGAAACAGTGAAGTGGAAACAATGGAGTCGCCATAGTGGAGTCACCAGGTGCATAGTATCAATCTTTAAGGGCTCTGATGTCTGATGCACCTTCAAAATCAGAGGTTCAATATCATTCTGCCCATGGAAAATCTTCAACTTCGTCCCTGGCAACGACGCCAGAAATGTTAGCATCGGAAGTCACTCCTGGATTGCTTGCAGGAGCAGAGCCCGACACCCATCAGTTTTATGTCACAATAGTTTTTAATGGATGATCAGATGGATAGAGACTCGTGGAGATATCACTCTAAATTAGGGACTGGGTATCGCATGTAAAGGACAAAGGAGGTCTTGGTCTAACTTCAGCCAGTGGGTTGATTAAAATATGATCAGGTGGAAGACTTGATAAGAAAGGTGAACAAACAACTTTGGGCAATAGACTTTCAGTGGTTTGCAGAGGAAAGACTCTGAATGCAAGATCCTCTTGGTTCAGGGTCTCAAGAAGATGAAAAGGGGACTTGACTGGATCCTCCAATTCCAAGTCATTCAGCACTTGGAAAATCACAAGAACTGATTAGAAACAACGTAACTGCTACAGTGATCCAATCCAACATCATCCTATAACAGCTACAACTCAACTGGACCCTCCAATTCTGAGCTGTTCTAACACAGTATAACAAAGACGTAAAAGAAAATGGCATTCATAAGGCAAGAAGTCTCAAAAGTCCATACATAACCAGAGTATCCATGCTTCATTAAAGATTTACAACCGGGAGCTCTGCTCAACCATCGATGCATACAAAAATGGCAGAAATGCCTACATATACTCAAAACAACAACCACAACAAAATCGAGACGTTGCATTAAAACTTTGCGTCTGCATGGCTTCTAACAATCTGCTCCTGCAGTCTCTGAATGATTGTGCACCTATGGTAGATGCCATCGAACCTCTGACAGTTCCATGGGTGAATCGACATGCATTTAATCTGTCGTCGAACTTTCCCATTATGGCGAAGGCGATGTCTAACCACCACCAACTACCTTAATAACTGCTTCATTGGGATTGAGGATGGCCCGACCAACTCGGCACCTTTGGGACATGGAAGACCCTTTGCACTACCACCTGGATTAGTTGAACGACCTGATGAATAGGCGTGGAGGCCAACGCGAAGGATGGGGTGCATGACGGGAGTGGTGGTGCAAAAAATATGAGGGAGAGGCATGAAGTGATGAGGTGTGAGAGAGGTTATAGGGGAAGACACATGGTGGAAGGAAATAAGCAGAGGGGGGCAGGAGATGCGATATAATGGGCACATTTTAGCGGGAGGCTGACGTGGAAGGAAGCGGGATGCATGTCAGGTGGTGAGTGGATGATGAGATGACACGACAATAAAGGGGGCCCCACGTTGATTAAACACAGAACAACAGAGGGGTCCGGAATCGCCTCATGCACCGTTGATCCGGGCGCTATGATCTTAGCCGTTGGAGAGATGCGCCCTAGATTCCGGATCCCCCCCCTCCGCTTAAAGGTAGAAAGGTGGGGTGGGGTCCGGAATCACCTCGCGTGCTGTTGATCCGGGCGCTATGATCTTAGCCATTGGAGAGATGCGCCCCTGATTCGGGACCCCCCCCCTCCCCCCTCCGTTTAAAGGTAGAAAGGTGAGGGGGCTCCGAAATTCCATGTATGCCGTTGATTTGGGCGCGCGGATGCCTACCATCCAGATTTGCTTGTCGCTTACCACAAGCGCATTTTGAGTCCGGTACTTAGGGTAAGTGGGTTTTTAACCCACTCCTTTGCATTCTAACCCACCTTACAAGAAATGTCGCTAACAGTACCAACTAAGGGAAAGAAATTCTACCACCCTGGAGGACATGCAGAAAAACACAATAAGTGTGGAGGTCAATTTGTTGGAAAAAAGGGCAAGACAAAGGTTAGTGAGGAGAGTCACAATTAAAGAGGAACCTTCCACATCAACCTCCGATTCCAAATTGGATTCCTTGGCCAGAGAAATGGAAATAATGATGGAAATAATTACTGTATCGGAAAGAAATCCTCCGAGAGAAAACCCACTAGCTCCTCAAGTTCAGAATCCTAACTTCAGAAGAAACCCTCCTCAAATTAGATAGAGAGATCCTAGGGATCAAAGAGAGCAGAGAGGTTCGGATCAACAGATCAGACCTCCCCTACAAGAAAATTATGTTGAGGAAGGACAGGAAGTGATTGAGGAACTAGAGGATACTCATATAAATCTCATGGGTATTCATGATAACGAAGCTATTTTCCTTACCCAAGAAGAGCAAGAATTTTTTCTTCTCAATCAAACAAAAGTAAGTGAAGAAGTTGAAGATGCCAAACAACAGGCATTCAAAAATTCCATTTTGGAGGTACACCGACAGTACAATCTGCGAAGTAAAACGACAGAAGGAAGTTTCCCAAAAAAGATGATTGAAATGAAGAAGGTAGTCGAAACCAAAAACACCTCTGAGCCATCTGTCGAGAAGATTCCTGAGAAGAGTAATGCCAAAGTTCTTGCAAAAAGAAACCTTACTATTCTGAAAAGGATCGTCGCAGCCTGAGGTTTCATCAATTAATCAACCAAGTACTTATGGCCAGAAGAATGTGGTAGACAAACCAGAATTGATGAGCCAAAGTAGAGCCCCTACACCTTTCAGCCTCGAAGGGGAATTAGCCAAAGTAAAAATTCCCATTCCACTTTCTGAGTTAATGAACAAATATGCTTATCGTTCACAGGTGATTAAAGCGCTGACCATTGAACCTGATATAGGTACGAAGGCCTTAACCGTTGGTTCAACAAATCATTCAGACACTGTGAACCTTACAAATGATCAACTTGAACTTCTGTTCGGACCTGAAGTGGATGGCCAAGCCGATAATGGTGCTGTCGCTCCTTTTTACATCAGTCTAAATATACATGACTTGATCTTGCATAATGCTATGCTAGATTCGGGTGCTTCCCATAATCTGATGCCTAAAGCAGTGATGGAGAAACTGAGACTAGAGGTCACCAGACCTTACAAGGATTTACACTCGTTTGACTCCAGTAAAGTTAGATGTATTGGTTTGATCAAGGATCTATGTATCACCCTGGTTAAGATTCCTGCAAAGATCATGGTCATGGATGTGGTAGTTGCAGACATCCCCCCGAAGTATGGAATGTTGCTATCCCGGTCTTGGGGGGATAATTTGAGAGGCACTCTGCAGCTGGATATGTCGTATGCCACTGCCCCAGTTTTTGGGAAACAAAGAAGGATATACAGAGAAACATTGATGAAATACATGGTCAGTAGCCAAGAAAAACCGCACAACTATCCTCTTTAATCCGCACATTCTGACTTGGATTCTTTTATCCTATATAACGATGGTGACACGGGAGAGAAAATCACTCAACTGGGAGAAGATACATCTGGTCCAGACGAAGGCCAAGAAATCATCGAGGTAGAAAGAAAGAAAAACGTGATAACTGAAGAATTACCGGCAGATTTTTGGTGCATGGATTTTGATGGAGCAGTAAGAAAAGAAGGAGCTAGAGTGGGAGTTTGGTTGCACAATCACAGATCCAGGTATTCAGAAAACCATTCTTACAAATTAAATTTCCAATGCACTAACAACATCGCCGAGTATGAAACCTTGATGCTTGGTCTGAAACTTTTGAAAAGAGTTGGTGCCAAACAGATTATGGTAAGAGGTGATTCTGAGTTAATAATCAAGCAAATTAAAGGTGAGTATGCTGCGAAACATCCCCGTCTTAGAGCTTATAGGAATGTTGTTCTTGATGCCCTTAGATGTTTCACTGAAGTTGATTTGCAGGTAATGCCTAGGGACAGAACATTTTGGCAGACGGATTGGCTATGTCAGAAGCCACATGTAAGATTCCTTTTCGTTCGACTCACCCATACATGGTAGAGGTGAAGTGCATACCAACTGTTCCTAACAATATCAGGTACTGGCAAGTATTTGGTAATGATGATCAAATCGAAGACTTTATGCAGTGTAAAAATGATTTTGAATGTACAAATATAGATTTGGAGAACAAAGATGAAAATGTAAAAAGATTTGATTTTGAAAATGATAGTGTAAATAGCGTAGATTCAGGAGAGTTAGGTGATGATGAGATGGAGACCGATATTTTTCATTTGAAAAGTAATGTTTTACCTCGGGGTTTAGTTCCTTTAAAGGACTTGTTTGATTTTAATGATGTAGCCAAAAAACCAAAAATTGAAGCCAGTGGACAAGAAGTAGAAGATTGTAATATAGGGACAGAAGAGAAACCCAGGATGGTCAAATTGTCTAAATCATTACCCCCTGAGCAAAAAGTCAAATACATTGAGCTATTCAAGGAATATTCAGATGTGTTTGCCTGGGGTTATGAGGATTTGAAAGCTTATGATACTAGCATCATACAACATAGGATTCCAATAGAAGAAGATCAAAAACCATTCAGACAGAAACTTAGGAGAATCAATCCCAAGTTACTCCCCCTGATAGAAAAGGAAATCAAAAAAATGTACGATGCCAAAATCATAGTCCCATTACGTTTTTCCAAATGGGTCTCAAATTTGGTCCCAACATGTAAGAAATCTGGAGAAATCAGGCTTTGCATTGATTTCTGAAATCTGAATAAGGACTCCCTGAAGGACAATTACCCCTTGCCAAAAATGGACCACATGATACAAAGGGTAGTCGTAACTAGTCGAATCTCTTTGCTGGATGGGTTCTCGGGTTATAATCAGGTCCTCGTTCACCCAAATGACCAAGACAAAACCGTTTTCACTACACCATGGGGTACTTTCATGTATGTGAAAATGCCTTTCGGTTTGATGAACGCTGGAGTCACTTTCCAGAGAGCGATGGACATCGCCTTTGTGGAAGAATTAGGTAAATTTATTGTCATCTATTTGGATGATGTAACTATGTTTTCCCAATCTGATGACGAGCACCTGCGACATCTCAGACGAGTCTTTGAGAAATGCAGGAGATTTGGGATTTCTTTAAATCCTAAGAGGAGCCTCTTCGGACTAGAGGAAGGAAAATTGCTAGGGCACATAATCTCTAAGGATGTAATCAAAATAGACCCCAGTAGAATCGAATCCATACAAAAATTAGAACACCCAAGAAACATCAAAGAATTACAGTCTTTTATCGGAAAAATAAACTTTCTACGAAGATTCATACCCAATCTGGCTGAGCTCCTCAAAAACATTACAAATATGTTAAAAAAGGATGTAAAAATAAAATGGGACACTGAATCCAGGCAATCTTTCAAACAAGTCAAACGAGCACTCACATAGGCCCCCGTCTTGATCAGTCCTGACTTTACCAAAGATTTCTATCTTTTTTCTTTTGCCTCTGAACATACCATTGTAGCAGTATTACTACAGAAAAACAATGAAGGGTATGAACAACCCATATCCTTTTTTAGTAGAGCTTTAAGAGATGCTGCTTTGAATTATAAAATAATGGAGAAACAAGATTTTGCCTTGGTAAAACCCATAAAATATTTTAGAGTATACATTCTCCATTCCCACACCATTGCATATGTTCTGAATGTGGTAGTAAAAGACATTTTGACCCAGGACAATCCGGATGGAAGAAGAGGAAAATGGATTGCTGTCATTTTAGAATATGACATAGAGATTAAGCCTACGAAACTAATTAAAGGTCAAGGTCTAGCAAAATTAATGGCTGAATCAAATTTCCATGCTCTTGACATTAATTTCTTAGCTGCAACAGATTAACAGGGCGAGCTGACGACTCCAAGCGTGAGAGAGGTATTTCTCAACTCTCCATGGTATGCAGACCTAATATTTGTTTTGCATAATTTACAAGCTCCCCCTGGACTGACTAAGACTAAAGCTAGGTTTTTGAAGTTGAAAGCATTATAATTTTGCATTCTAGAAGGCAATCTGTATTGGAAATATCCTGGAGGTATTCTGTTAAATTGTTTATTGAAAGATGAAGTTGACAAAGTGTTACAAGAGTTTCATGCAGGAGAATGTGGTGGTCATCTGAACTGGAAGGTTACAGCCAACAAAATCCTCAGAGCTGGATTCTATTGGCCCACCCTGTTCACTGATGTACATCATAAAGTGACTTCATGTCATCAATGTCAGCAGTTTGAAGGCAAAAGGAAACTCCTTCCTCTACCCCTGAAACCGATCTTAGTTGAAGCCCCTTTCCAACAATGGGGATTGGACTTCATTGGAGAAATACATCCCACTTATTCAGGCCATCACAGGTGGATTCTTACTGCCACAGATTATTTTACAAAATGGATCAAAGCAGTACCAAGTAGGCAAGCCACTGATTATGTTATTATTAAATTTCTTGAAAATAATATCTTGTCTCGCTTTGGATGTCCTAGAAAGATTATAACTGATAATGCAACTTCTTTTCATTCGAAGAAACTCGTAGATTTCTGCAACCAGTATCATATTGGTTTGGGACATTCCACAGCTTAATACCCTCAGGGGAATGGGCTGGCGGAATCCTCAAACAAAACCCTGGTAAACATCATCAAGAAGACGTTGCAGGAAAACAAGAAGTCGTGGCATAACAAGTTGGTTTTCGCATTATGGGCTGACAGAATGACCACCAAAAGGTCAATCGGTATGTCACCATATCAGTTGGTCTATGGCACATAAGCAGCTTTTCCCACTTCCTTAGGAGTCCCTGTCATGAAATTGCTTCAAGACATACAATCCAAGCCAAACGACTCACAAAGAAGGATCGATTAGATGATCCATTTGCAACAATCTATGGAAGAGGTATTCAACAAGACTCAGGTAGTCCAAGAAAGCATCAAGAAGATTTTTGACAAAAGAACCAAGGAAGATGATTTTGAGCTAGGAGATTTGGTGCTGATATGGGACGCCTGAAATGAAGACAAGGGAAATCATGGAAAATTCGATAGTCTGTCGAAGGGACCATACATGATTCAAGCATTCAGAGGAAATAACACTTTCTTGCTAAACAACGCTGATGGGACAGATTTGCCAGGAGGACCTGTAAATGGAAGAATGCTGAAGCACTATTTGTCACCTCAGTAGAGACTCGAGGTTACACTCTCCATTGTACATACCATCTTTATTTTTTGCCTGCATTTTCTGAGGGAATAACTTTAGTCAGTTGGTTGAAGCTTGAAGAGAGGGCCCTAAGCCGCTGACCACTGTTCTTCCATCTTTTGAGAATAAAACCAATCAATCAACGAAGGCGACTAGGCATAAATTTTCAGAACATCAGGAACCGGGATTCGTGGCACTTCACAAGGAAAGTACCATCCCCAGGAGGAGCCGCTGTTATCACCCTATAAGTTATAGGATCAACTGGTGACTGGAATATTATCTCTCTCTAGTGTTTTATTGACAAATGATTTTTCATTCTGCAAATAATTTGAAAAGAAAGAAAAAGAAAAGAAAAAAGAAAAGAAAGAAAATAAAAAGAAAAAGAAAAAAAAGAAAGAAAAAGAAAAAGAAAAAAGAAAGAAAAAGAAAAGAGGGCATAAAAGAATTTCAATAAAGCCCCATGCAATAATAGTAACTTGGTCCATACCTTTCAAGCATGGCCAAGTTCTTTTTTAAATTGATGTTGATAGGATTATTGAATAAGTTTGGCTAAACCGTTCAATCTTAGCCAAAGTATCTAGGTTAGATTAGTAAATAAATCTAGCCAAACTGTCTAATCTTGGTCAGATAGCCCCAGGGTAGAGTAAGTTCTTAGCCCAATAGTCTAATCTAGGTTAATTGTCATAGGAAGCTAGGTTAGGATATAGGCTAGTTGCTTTACTTCAATAAAACCAGCTGGATGATCAATGTTGCACCATGTTTCAGATGCCTAAAATGTTGTTTGTCTAGCTCCGTGGTGGTGTATACATGAAAATCCTTGGAAAAAACCCATGAAAAGCACTTATCCTAAGTTCTCTTGCACATGTATTCTCCGCGCTCTCACTTATGCTACGCTCATATATCAATGGTTCAGATAATTGCACCCAGATCTACGACGGTCATATTTTTCCGGACCCCCCCGACCGTTCTATCTTTAACGGAGGGGGGGGGGGGTCTGGAATCATTGATAATACACACGCACATCTGGACAACCCAAGTTTAAGCACGCGGATCTACGGTTTATATTGGATTTCAGACCCCCCCGTCTGTTCTGCCTTTAATGGAGGGGGGGGGTCTGGAATGTGTGATAAAGGATGCGCATAGATCTGCGGTCAAAAGGCCAACACACAGATCAACGGCTCAAGGTGTTTTTCAGACCCCCCCGACTGATCTGCCTTTAACTAAGGGGGGGGGTCCGGAATGGAATCTTTCCTCTGGCGGGCCCCTTTCTATACGTGGCACGATTCTACCGGTCCCGAGTCCCACTGCCTCCTACTGTCTGACATACCTTCGTCACCTCCTGACATCATCATACACCTTTCCAAAAGAGTCACATCCCATAATTTCTGTCATTCCTTCCCCCCCATTCACTCGTGGTGAGCCCCCTCACCATGATTTTTACTCCAATCGATAGCCGCCACTTCACCCATCCGTATTCCTCAGTCACTATCACCTACCATCTCATGCTCTAAGTGATCCGTTGGCCATTTATTACTGGACAACCGATCCGTTAACCAACTGACCTGTCCCCCGTGCCCAATGGACACCCGTTTACTCAAAACTACCCTCACTCTCCTTCCTTTCACCATTTACCCACTCATCGCACCAGAGAATTTTACACTGTTTTTCTCCATTTCAATCAGTCGCCCCCATCTATCATCGTCCCCGCTAATGTTGTTTTTTGCAGGTACTATTACAGTAATGGCGCCAAATTCAAAACAAGAAGAAGGAGAGGAGAATCCTTTTCTCCCGCCTCCTGTCGACCTTGACAGGATTCCACTCACCGACAAAGATCACTTAATTGTAGATACAAAGTGCAATTTCGATTTTGCAAACCTTCATTCATGGCTCAAAGAAGTTTTCTTGGACCAGAGTGACGAAATTGGACTCTGGGAGTCCAACCTACCCCTATATCTCTTTCCTCAGATTCACCCTTTTCCAGAGTTTGCTCTCAAGTTCCAAGCCCACTACGTTCCTGATCAAAGAGCCATCGTTTCCTCGTCTGGAGAAGTTCTTTTCCTCATCACACCTGAAACCATCGACCAAATGATGCAAATATCCCGAGATGAATCCGCATCACCTTTTAACCTTGAAATTCTCACAGAATTATACCAGAAGATGACTTTCCCGCAAAGAGCTCAAATATTTGAGCTTTTCCTCCCACCATCCGCTCAATTCCCCGCTACAAATCCCCCTTATCCTTCTTCCATGTTTTCGACCAAAGGAAACCATATTATCTCGTCCCTATGTCCCTTGTTGGGTTATTATTCGGATCAATGGGTAGATGAACCCATTCTGGGATTTTTGTCCATTTTCTCCACCGATGAGAAACCCACTACCCAGTTCGACTTCAACACGTTCCTGGCGAACAATCTTCACGAACAGTTTGTCAATTTCATCACGGAAGGCATGTTTCAGTACTCTTCTGTACTGGCGTAGTTGTTCATTTTCTTCCAAGCGGACAAATTTTCTTTTTCCATGCAGAAGATGGACGGAGATGGCAGACCCCAGGTAGTAACCACATGGACCTCCTTGCTCAAGCATAACTCCACAGAGTTTAGTTTCAAGCAGTTCATCGAGAAATTCTATTACCCAGTGGTAAGTATGCTTAGCGGCAGGCCCGAACCTAGGATTAGTGATGAAGTTCAGAGGATTTTGCACATAGATGATTTTAGGGGCTAAATTTCGCTCATGGGCTAATTTTCCATGGTTTTTCCAAAAACGAGATTCACTATTTTAAAAATGATTCGCTCAAATTCTATAGGATAAAATTATTCTACCTTAAAAATCGCCAAAATTTTATAAAAACTATATAAAATCCTTAGAAATTTGAATATTTTTACAAAAATATCGCCAAACATTTATAGTTGGCATACGAAGGATAAGTAAGATTCGCCAAGGTTTCTACATTGTAAAATAAACTTCCATCCTTAAAATCATCCCTAATTTTGCATCTTTCGGATCACACCAAGACTGGTGATTGGTATTTATACCAAAATCACACTGAGATCAGAGTATATGGGTGCGAGTTGGCCCCGTATAAGCTTCCTAAATACTTGCCTGTCAAAATTTTTGCTCTGGAGTACATAAGGCAGATGATAAACTCTGATGATATTCATTTTGTGTCTCTAAAGAAAAAACAACTGCTCAGAATCAAAGGGCAGATTGGTTCTTTCATCTGCAACAATTGTGGCACCGGAGAGGAAGCAGACAAGTTGCTGAAGGAAATGAAGTTTGTCATGAGTTTCACATGGCACTATGATCCACATGGGATTATCTCTGAGATGAGGGTGAAAAATAATAATATCCCGTATGTCCACAAATCTAGGCCCGAAGTCAAGAAATTCGCAAACCAGACAGTATGGGAACCAAACACTTTGGTCGAAGTAGAACTACAGTATCCCCCGGCCACTATATCACAAACAACCACACCACAGGTTCTGAAAGAGAAAAGGCCTAGGAAATATTTTTCACCTCCTGTCACTGAAGTGTCGTCAGAAGAATTCCAACTGCATACCAAGAGGTCTAAAACTAGTTCAGCTCCCGACCCGACTGGGGAAAAGGAAGTCCCATCTACTACAGTGACCAAGGTTGATAGGCCACCCCTCAGTGCAAGCCTCCAACATATCATAACCTTAGCGTTGCCGAAGAAATCTACAGATACTTCATCAATCACCTAGCCAGGCAAGATAGGACCGAAGCTGAGCATCTTTGAGAAATACGATCTAATCAAGAAAAGGAATTAGACTCTGACCAGCAGCACTTGCGCCCAGTTTTGGAAGAAGACATCAACTTCACAACATAGGCTGCTATCGACATTTGACACTGAGAAGGGAATAATGCATATGGAATTCCTCCAAGCACAGGTTCCAAAGCCAAGGGTAATCACTGATTACAAAAGGGCCACTTTTGAATTCCAGACTAAGGATGTGCATCCGACTGATCAGATGGATTTGCACAAGCAAACAGGAGAAATGGTTTTCTATACGCTGGCACATGCTTCCACCACTTCGTCCAAATTGCAAGTGTCCCTGAACAACGTCCAAACACAGTTGAAGTTGGAGCAGATATCGTCCTTTGCCAAGGACAACAGGATCAAGACTTTGGAGGAATTGGTCCTTAAGATCAGTTACGATCCCTCAAACGTGAAAGAAGCCGAGGAGATGATCAAAAAGAAAAATTCCGACATAGCCTCCTTAAGGAAACAATTGAAACTCCCACCAATAGAGGATTCACAGGCGAAGGAAATAGCAGAGACGGAAGGAGAAAAAGATGAAATGCTCAAACTAATCATGGAGAAGAATGCACAACTAAAGGAAATGGAAGCTGAGATGGAGAAGCTAGTAAAAGAGAAAGAACAGCTGAATCCAATGGAAGCCATTCCATTGAGTGCAGTTCCACTTTCAGGAGTGAGCACAACATCAATAACATAAGTCCCATCAATGAATCCACTGACATCTCTGGAAAAGACAACCGAATTGGCCAAATCTATGGAAAAGATGAACCTGCAGGAAATAGAGATTAGCAGGCTCAAAAAGGAGATTGAGAACCTTCAGGAACTCAAATCTTCCTTTCAGATCAGCCTCTTCAAGGAAAAGCAGGTGTCAGACCAGCTCAAACAAGAGTTACAACAGCTCCGGAAGCAAACAGTGGCAGGTAAAACTCTGTCCGAAGTTAAAGAAAGCGTCTGGACAGACATCACCAAGTCTATGAATGAGATATGGCCCATGATACAGATCATGTTTGAGAAAAATGAATTGGTGCAGAGAAGCAAATAGGCCATTGAAAAGATTAGATCAGAATTGGGAGAGATGCCCACACAGGCTAATGAAATCATCAAGTTCCTAAATTCTAAGACCAGGGAGGAGCTGGAAGAGCTAAAAATTGAAGATAGAACAGAGACCATCCTTGAGGTCAAAAGAGTTTTGACCAAGAGAGGATTAATACTTCAGCTGGAAGAAAAGGTTCAGGCCATGGACCTAGGGGTACAAAGGTTTTTTAGTAAGATTGAGGCTCTACAGAAGAAAGGTCTTCCTGGTCTGAAGGTAATCAATGACAAATTGATGACACTCCCAGACTACAAAGAGACTGACCAATGGGGCTAAGGACAGTTCAAAGTTTTCAGGAATTCAAGGCAGCATGACTGACAAGGCATTTCTAGATGCGCTTCAGTGGGACATCAGTATTCAACATGAGATTTGATACATCTTCGTCACCAAACCTACCCTCGCCAAGTATACAGAAATGGATGAAGTTTATTGAAGGCTACTCAAAGTCAACGTTCCCAGTCATCTTCGATGGGAAGAACTCTATGATCTCATCGAGTAGTAGATGAGCTGTCCCAGCCCAGTCATTTGTCCAGTTAGATGAGGTCGTGTAGAGGCTTCACCAATGGTCCACCTAGAAAACAACATGCAGTTGTGACACATCATCAAGCAGTTCCTAGATTTCTGAAATTTGTTAAGTCAGTTAGGCTAAAAATAGATTTACCACGTCCTGATCTTTGATGACAGGATTGTTTGTAATTTTGGGTTATAAATACTTCATATTTCGAAGTATTGAGGGTTGTTGATTTTCACGCCCTGCAAGCTATCAGACTGTAATATTTTTGAAGAGATCTCCCATTAATACAAAGAGGTATTTTACAAGATTCTTATGTGTATTCACTGGTGATGTTTTTCTCTCTAAGTTAAATGTTATTCTCGCTTTGTTATCACACTGTTTTCTAAATCTAATCTTTGGAAGTAACGAACATTGCAGGATTTATCTCGTATACCCTGTTTCTGACTTAAAAGATTTTAGTGTTTTATCTTCTCATTTTACAACAAAGAAATTCTTAACTGCTTCTTTGTTGTAATTGTCTTTCTCATATTTTCTGCTATTCCTCATTTATGCTACTAAAGAATCCAATGATTATATTATCTCTCCCTGTGAAAGGTTTTCTTTGTTTTTCTGGTTTGGATTTCATTTTTACGACACAGACCCCATAGACCAATGGATGTGTAAACTATCTCAGCCAACTCGACAAACACTACAACAAAACCAACTTATTTATTTACCTAGCCTAATATTTAAAAATTTTGAAACATATCTAAATCATATAGAGAGATCCCTCTCTGAAGTTGGAAGGGCTAGATCCCAGCTTCAAAAGCGGTTGGATAAAGTTACCTCTCGTATATTTCTTCTCTCTAATAACCTCTAGGAAATTTACAGAGCGCTAACATGTGACATATGATTGTTTATAGTATGATTTTATATATGGATTGTTGACAGTGTTTCATTGATGGATGCAGGCTGACGATTGCTTACTAATGTGACTCATATAAGGAGTAAATAGTTCATGTACATAGACTAGATATTGAGGGAGAGGTGTGGCAACGTTCTTGTCACAACCTACTAACACTCCCTCCGTGGATCGAATTGTAGGTTAACGATTACTTAGTTCGAGAGGACCACGATGTCGTGAGGGAAGACTGACACAGTTGCTCACAAATATTTTTAAGGGGCGCAGAATAAGGCATGGTCCTTATTCCGTAGAATCTATTAGTCTCTCACAAGGTCGCCTGAATGGAGTGCTGACTCCAGGGGTTGGAATACTACCAAAACCAGTCAAAGGAGAGTGGCACCCTTGGAGCACAGAGTGCGTCTTAAAGGGCACATCATGAAAGTAACACTTGAGTCAATGAATCTAGGTGTCCTAGAAAACCTTGATCGAATAATTAACCTTGTAAAATTTTGATGCACTGCCGGATCAATCAATCAATCAATTAATTAATTAAGAATTGAAGTTATTAATTATAAATCCCTATAAGTGTCTAAGCCTTTGCAAATTAAATTTAATTAAGCCTAAGTATAAGTTTTGTAAAGAGGTTAAACTGAAATTAATAACTAAAGAAAAAGGGGAATGAGGTAAATAATTTCAAGAATTAAGTAAATTGAAATAATCCTAATGATTTGATTTTAAAAGGGAGTTTTTAAAATAAGAAAGAAACATAGAGGAGAGAATGTGTACGCATAGAAATATATCTAGAGTCTAGTTAACACTAGTCTAACTAGAGAAGAATATTATTTTAATTCAACTCAGTTTTAGAAGGGCGTCAGTCATTAATTGAGAATAAGGGGAATAAAGAGACAACTAGGAGTGATTTAATGAGAGATTTTAGGAGAGGTGAGAGAAATAAATTTTTAATTAAAATAAATTATGAAATTTTCTTGTGCAACTTATGGAGAGGGTGACAAGTGTACGGGGGGAATAATTCTAACTTATTTAATTAAAAAGTGAATTAATTGTGCAAATGAGAATGTGTCATTAAGGAAATTCTACAAAACAAATGGCAAGGATGAGAAATAGATCACAGATTGGTTCTGGGTAAGGTTATGCTGCAAAATTTTTGATTGGTTTTACTTGTGAGAGTTAGGATACCCAGCCTGAGAGAGAGTGGTGGCTCTACCTTGTGAGGAAATCTGGGAGCTAGAGGAATTTTGGTTGTTGTGTGCATGGCCCGTTTGTGGCTCGGGGAGTTGAGGGGGAAGACGAGTAGCCCTAGCATTGGTTGGGAGGTACCGGTGAAGTCTCTATGATTAACAAGCGGTAGGTCGAAGGAATTCCATTGCTAAAGCAGATCTTCAAAAAATAGTCATTGGTCATGGTACTTTTATTAAGATTGTAATTGTGATCGATTAAATCATAGATGTATTTTTAATTTTTTTTTGCAACTATATTGAAAATTATGATTTAACTTGTGAGTTTTAGAAGGTGAAATTTAGCGTTGCTACTTTTCTTTAAAAAAATTAAACTGAGCTACTCGTATTGAGAATTCTATGCTCGTTGTTATCCTTATACTAGTCCACTGGATCTCGCTTGATTGTTGTCAGTCGATATGTTTATTTATTAAAAAAAAACCTTGGGTGCTGCCTTTGTTCGCTTTTTAAAATTTTAATGGTATTGTCAATCTATTTGCCTCAAGCGAATCACAACCTCTTCCCTCTATTTTTGCGACTTAGACAAACTCCTTACCCTACGCTCAGATTAACCTGAATCTTTCCTTAGAATCCTTTCCCATCCTCTATCCTGCGTGAATATTGATGTATCAAATGCCAGTTATGGGTCCTTAGCATTTTCACTCAGAATTTATGCCAGAGATCCCACCCGAGTTCTTCCTTCGACATTTTTACTATCATCGATCTCCTTGGCACCTGTACTTTCTTTATAACTACCAACAAACAAATAGACACCTGAAAAAAATCTTAGGTTGTCTCTCTGACCTTAAAGCTTATTGCCATGGCACAAAACCTAGCTCCAAGGTTTAATCAGTCAAATATCTTGTTGTCTCCTTTGCAACCCCACTTAATCGCGAAGTCTTCCGGAGCATTTCTAATTGCGAAAAGGAGAAACACAGTATTTGAGAGTTTTATTACAGTGGGTGTACAAAAATTAGTGCCAAATTCGGCTCGATTTAAAGCCCAGAGATAAAGAAAATGATGAATTTGTGTAGGATTTGAGATTTCCAGAAGAATGGATGTTCCCGTCTCCAGCACTTCAGGAATCTGAGTGGTTGAGAATCAATTTACAAAAATGGTTAGATGATGAGTACTGCCCCGAGATCACCAATGAAGAGATCAACAAGCACTGTGTGAGAGTCTATTACTACTGCTTGATGGAGAAGAAAGCAGACCTTCGTGAGATTTTGATTCAGATGGTAAGATATTTAGAAACATTCTCTTTCAAAGAAAGCTTTCACTGAACATTTTCAAGATCTAATGTTGATGTCCACCTCATAACAATGCAGATTTGAGCCATAGAAGAAACTCAAAAGAGAAAGAACTGACAAAATACAAGTATATAACATATATCACAGACCATTAAAGGTGGAATTTAGCTTAACACGATTCCAAGTCTTCCATGGATTTGGAGTTTTCATTAATCTGTTGTTAACACGAATGAACCTATGCTAGTGGGCATCATGTATGGGGATTCTAATGATCTAGACCTACCTATCATTTAAATATGGAGAGTAAGTTGGCTACTGGTGAGATCTCATGTAGCCTACACAAATGGTACCTGGCAATAGTAGATTTAAGTGAGAATTACTTGATAAATGTAAGGTGCATGAGATGACAAATACTCGTTCATCCCTGATCTGTAATGACCTTGTTTTTGTTTCATGATAAGTTGTTGTAGAAGATCTTTGTAAATGAGGACCTTTGTGATTTGTATTTATTATTGAATTTGTCTTGAACCTTCTCTGTGGCTTAATATTTGTCCCCTCACTACAACAGAACAGGGAATTAACGCCTAAAATTGCACCGAAATTTAGTGTATTTTACTCCATGAATCATACACCTTTTCTGGCACAAAAAAGGGTGCAACCTGGAATTTTTATAATTGCTTCAGATTTAGCACAAGAAAAATAATGCCAGGATTAGCGCCAGGAATAACGCTAGGAATAACACCAGGAATAACGCCAAGTGTTGCTTCCAATATTTCTTCTGATATGTCTTCCAATTTTGCTTCCATTTTTGCGTTTGTTTTGGCTTCCCATTTTACGTCCAGTTTTTCTTCTGATATGGCTTCGAATTTTTCTTCCAGTTTGGTGCCAAGAATAGCACCAGGTGTTGCGTCCAATTTTTCTTCTGATACGCCTTCCAATTTTTCTTCCATTTTGACTTTTGGTTTGGCTTCTAGTTTTGCTTCTGATATGGCTTCCAATTTTTCTCCCAGGTTGGCTTCTGGTTTGGCTTTCAGTTTTACATCTAGTTTTTCTTCTAGTTTTGCTTTCCGTTTTGCTTCTAGTTTGGGTTCCAGTTTTTCTTCTAGTGTGGATTCCAATTTGGTTCCATTGTTTCTTCCTTTCTTGCTTCCAACAATACTTCTTGTTTTTCTTACAATTATTAATTTAATATGTTTTATTTCAATTTAATTAGTTAAATATACCATGTCTCTTAAATAACTTAAATGATTATACAATAAGTCATATAAATGCATTTGAAATATTTTATAAGATAACATTTATAAAGAATTTTTTAGGGAAACGTACATCCATACAAATTAACAACATCATTATACTTATTAAATTTCCATCAAAATAGAATCTACAACATCGATTATATATAAAACAACAAGATAATTATTATAACATGATCATCATCTATAATTAAAACAAGTGAGTCAAATATATATAATTTAAGTGAATTTGACAACATCCATCATGAGCAGTAAATCAAAACCATCATACGTAATAAATATGCATCCAAAAATCATCAACCACTTTCAATATATAAAAAAATGATGAGTCAATATTGATAAGATCATCATCATATATAACTAAAACAAGTGAAAGTCAAATATATATGACAGTAGATCAATATCATCTGAAAATGATACATGTCCAAACATAAGTAAAATTGATACATAAAAAAAAACTGCAAAAATAAAAAATATTTGCCCACAATGGCTGCCAAGGAAAGTGCTCTGATACCACTTGTTAAGAACCAAAGATGCAAGTGAACATGAGAGGATCCTACCTCAAGGGTTTGATAGTAATAGAGGAGATTTTGCATATTGTTCTTGTATATCTGTTGTGGTCATTTTGTATTTAGTCTTTGTTTCTTAACAAGTGGTATCAGAGCACTTTCCTTGGCAGACATTGTGGGCAAATATTTTTTATTTTTGCAGATTTGTTTTCGGAGAAGAAAAAAAGAGGGCCGCGGAATTCCATAAATTTTCGGTATATTTCTATGAAAAAATTGCAGAAACAGGTTGTAGATCTGAGTTCCTCCTAGAAAAAAACCCAAGTTGAAAAAACAAATTGTCTAAAACGGAGTCTGAGAAGTCAAGATATTGAAGTTTTAAAATCTGCAAATTTTCAGGGTTTTTTCCGTGGACGGTGCAATTTATTTATTTATTTCTGTAGCAGTTGGAGGCCGAATTTTCTCAAAAAAATTACATATCTGAGTTCCTCTCACAATTTCACCGAATTTCAAAAAAAAAATCATTCAAAACGGAGTTCGATAAGTGAAGTTATGATCATTTTAAATTCAACATTTTTTTAGGGTTTTCCAGAAAAAGCCGCGATTTTCTGCCATAACTTTTTGTTCTATTTTTTGGGTTTTTTCATGATGGTTGCGGGACTGAAGAGTTCATAGGGTGCTCAGATGACTATTTCCTCTCAAAACCTCAAAGAAATTCTACAGATTACTGAAGCATTCAAAGCCCAATTGTTTGACACATTGAATGACAGATTAGATGGCTTTGTAGATGGTTTCAATGATAGTTTTCGTAGTATTCAAGATTCTTTGGATAACATGCAAGAGATGTTTCTTATCGTGAATCTCAGGGATGAATATAATCAAGAAATATATGCTTGGTATGATTTTGAGGCCAATTTCAATGATTGGTATATGGATAGTTGTCATTTCTGGGATGACAACCACTTCCATATTTTATTTGATGACTCTACTCCACCTTTTGTAGAGAACATCAATGTCCCACATCAATAGCTAGTTACCAGCATCCAGCCTGCATATTCTACAATGGTATTGTTCATTCCAGATTCATCTTTGATCATCTCTCACTATGTGGATAGATATTCTTATTTGGATCCACATGATAGGTGTCATTATTGGGAGCATTATTTTTAGTTGGTTATTGGGTGTCGATATCTTCCATGTGGGGTTCACATGAGAAATTAGATATGGGACCCTGGTTTACAATGGCGGTTGGACTACTTCAACATGGTGGCTTCCATTTATCAATGGGACCCTGGTTCTCTAGTCTACTTCAACACTATGGTCCACACTTATCCATGGGACCCTGGTATATGGTTGTACATCAAGCGTTGAGGACAACGCTTTCATAAGGGGGATGGAATGTAAGGTAGCTAGAGAGGTAATGGGGGGGCCCAAAGGGCCCATAGTGATAATAGTGGAGTTCATTCAATGTAAGGTGGAATAGGTCCATTATATTATTAAATAATACCCACTATAGTATTTAGAGATAATAAATGGGTAGTTAGATATAATAAATGTAAGAGGACTTCTTAGAAGGTTCTACTTCTAAAATATTCCCCCCCTTTAATGTTCTTAGGTGATGGTAGCACTATATAAAAAGGTTCAAACAATATAATGAGACATGAAGAGAAGTATTTTATTTGGAGCAGTAGCTCAATAGGAGGACGCCCCCTCAAAGAGGCAAGTGAATAGGAGAGGATCCCTTCCATAATAGGATCCATTGTATGGTGTTGCCCTACCTGAAGAGTTTCTATAATAAAGTTGTGGTTTTCTATATTGTTCTTGTATAGCTGTTGTGGTGATTTTGTATTCAGTCTTTGGTTCTTAACATAGCCACATCTTACAATAGAGTTGTGCATCAAGTGTCATAGAATTATTCATTCAACATGAATCAATCTCCAATTGGTAACAACAAGAATAATTGACAACTAAGTAATCAACAAAACATTGTCTATGTGAGAAAGTGCATGTGTGTAAATCTTTCCTTTTAGCTTTGAAGAGATTTTATAAGTGCATATCTAGCCAAAGTTGGCCATGTCAAGTTTTGTTAAAAAATAGGAGAAGGATGATTGTATCAATCTAGTATCCATGTCATCTCATTAATTAAACTCCACAACTTTTAGCTATTTGTAGCCGACCTACTATGTGTCCCTTTATTCCTCTTGTGCATCCTTTTCATCGATAGTTATGATCCTTTATCATGCAATGTTTTTTCTTGGGTAGGGAGAATAAATGGTTAAGAATACTAGGAATGGTCTATTTGTAGGCCTTATTTGTGCCAAATCAACTATCTTGATAACGAGGTCCAATAATTTGGATAATGTTTCTAGTTCAGTTTTGATTTTCTTATACTATGAACTTTGACATGATCATGGAAAAGGTAAAAAACATTTCCATATGGTGTGGTTTTTATAGAATGGTAAGAGAAACCTTTGTAGGATAAAACTTAGTTGGACAGGAGGAACTAAAGAAAGTCAGTAGGGTAATTAAAAATCGAATCTTACTACTTGATAGAATCCTAAACTAAATCATTAAAATTAAGTGATAAATCAATATGAATTGAATTCTCACTATCAAACATCTTCATAAACCAGAAAAGTAGGGCTCCATTAATTATACATGACCAATGTACATAAATCTGATAAATTTCAGATAGAAACTTGTCCTAAGGAACCAAAGGGGGACTAGGATTGACTATTGGTACTTTATACCTTGTTGGTATATGAGAGAGGCTTAACAATATCCGTAAAGCTCAGATAAGACAAGAACACACAAACATTATCTTTTTAAAGAGCAATGAAGGACAATATACATTGGTGATTTTCTCCTCCTCTTGCTCTTGTATTTAATCTTGAGGTTCTAATATCTCACTCTCCATTGATTTGATAAAATAAGCATACAAGGTCTAAAAACAGTACGAAAAGGAGCACCCTATATAGGTTGAATATAGACACTCAATTGTTAAAGATTCATTTAAAACATATCCAGAGTCATCAGTTGTATGCAGTAATAGTAGAGAAAAGAAATAAATTAATTATCCAACAAGTACAAACCCACCCAGTCATATCTTAAGTTGTGACACAAATCCTTTATTTTCTTCTACAATTAGCTATTCCAATTATCCTAGCAAGGACATAAATTAGACAATGGATTT
Organism: Picea engelmannii; assembly: GCA_009831015.1. Lineage (NCBI taxonomy): Eukaryota > Viridiplantae > Streptophyta > Pinopsida > Pinales > Pinaceae > Picea > Picea engelmannii. The sequence continues at coordinate 336,448 of ML784332.1, read as the reverse complement.
TCCTTCAATAGTGGATGGATTGTTATCTAATGGTATTTCCTTCTTTCTCGAAACTATCCACCATTCTCAAAGGGTGGAAAGTTCTAAGGAAGCAAATATTTTGAAAGGAAAAGATGATCCCTTAAAAATACCAAAATCAAACGAATTGGGTTTGAGATATTCAGTTCAATATTCTACAACCAATCATAGCCAATTTAGTCCAGTTGTGGATATTTTATCCTTAGACTACAACCCACCTACACTAAAAATATTGTTTCCTTTGTTTTCAAGGGAAAATAGACCAGTTGTAGTCTATTTTCCCAATGAACATCTTGTGCAAAGATCAACAAGACCTACTAATTTACTAGTTGAATGTTGTCAAGATTCCACTTCGAATGATGTCGATTCCCTTTTAGAAAGAATGATACTAAAAAATGGTGCAATCTATTTCTTTTTCTCTGAGAATGTTGTTGTGGACTTTAGGAAGGATTGTGACAAAGCTGTTCAAACCATGCATAATTTATCAGTGACATTGCTTGCCATTCTTTGATCAAACAATTTAAGGGATCTTTATTTTGAAGCTATTTAATCTATAATGTGTTGGAGTATTACATAAATAAGATGGATCTTCCTATATCAAATGTTGGATATGCATAAAATCCTGAGAGTTATTCTATTTATGGCAATATAAGAAGCACTCAAAAATCTTGTTTCAGGCAAAATGATAGTAGCATAAATTTTCCATTATGAATATATAAGTGAACAATTTCGTCATCTCAAGAAGTCAATGGCATGGGTGAATTCTAAGGAGTTATAACCAATATTAAAAGGGGAACTCATTGGCATCTATGATGGTGAAGTTGGTGAGAAAATCATAAACGTTCATCATCATAAATAGCAATAACTATCTCATTGAAACCTATGGTAAATGTTAACCTTGGTACTCCCTGATCTAAAATTGAAGAAGACTTGAAAAACTTGAAAATTATTGCAAGTGAAAGTTATGTGTTTTAAAGCAAAAGGATCAGTTTGCAACACATAGATTAAAGGTTTACTTATGCAAAATACACATAGGCAGCAGCATAATCAATGAACATAGCACATAAACACAACAATTTGATAAAGGAGTTCACCCCTCTCTTGGGCTACATCTCCTGGTCCAACTTCCAATGGATAATTTATTATTAATTGCTCAAAGTGCTCGAAAACATGTCTTACAATGCTCACACTGACAAACTGACTGCTCCAATGACTTCAGAGCGTCCCAAAACCCCTGTCTGGGCTCTTTCGGCACCTCAATCGGTCGAAAAACGAAGAAGTTAGGCCTCCTGGAAGTCTCCCTCTTCAAGCTTGCTGTCTCTGCATCTACAAAATGCACCCTTGTTGTTTGAACCTGGCTCACACGCATTTTAAAGCGTGAAAACCCAGCACCAGGCGCAACCGCGCCAACGGTGCAAACCCTAGGACGGTTAAGGGCGCTCCAGCCCCTAACTGCCTAGGCACCTGGGCATATGACTCATACAACCGCTCGTTTGGCAAAGAGGGGCTAATGGTCAAAACCGTGTTAACAGTTCAAAATTCCCACGCGCAAACCTCCATATAGCATAAGGGTCATATGCAATAGATATGTAACCGCGGGCTGGGCCCGTTGCAATGCAACTCCCGTATATATATATATAAACAATGGTTATATATTATATAACCAAACCACGGATTTGGTATTAAAAATCCGTGCCATATATATTATACCACGGTTATATGTAATGTAATGAAACCACAGGTCGGGGCTAGGCCCCGACCCGACCCCCGCGCCAATGTACAATAGTGTAAACATAAATATTTTAAAACTCATATATATATCAAGTGGCATGGTGTGATATGTTGGTTGGTCGGACTTTGCAAAGGTATTATGCAATGGGGAGGTCTGGGGGTCGAACCCCACGGAATCCATTAGTTTTACATAGCAACAATGAACCAATAAAGGGGTGCCACGTGGCAGCCCATGATTGGGCCACGTGGCACCTTACCATTAGCCAATGAAATGCCACGTGTCACCATCTGATTCGACAACTGCTAACCAATAAAAAATTACCACATCAATCCTACCACATCATCGTACGGTCTGTACGGCCCTGCCACGTCAGCCCGTACGGACTGTATAGTCAGCACCAAAATTTTTGCCTGTTTGACTTGATGAACAGATCGCTATATCTCTCGCTCCCGACGTCCGTTTGAGACGAAACAAGTTGCGTTGGATTTGCAACGACGAGACCTACGCTCTCGTCCGGTTTGAAGCAATTCCGAGCACTTTGAATTTTTGAGCAAAATTTGATCCCCTGATCACACCTCCCCATTAGGAAGCTTTTGGACCTCCAAAAGACTATTCTCAGTCTATGTGAAGATGAGGGTAAAGTTCCCTCACCCTTCCAACCTCAATCCACTTGGCCTTGCTTGGATTCGTCCCTTTAAGACGAACTCGCAAATACTCCACATTTCCTCGCTTTGAAGTTCACATTCTCCTGTCAAGGATGGCGTCTTCCTGCAGTTTTGTTAGATACTCTGGAGAAAAATCATCTATGGAAGGAATCTGAATATGCTCTCCTTGATCATCAATTAATGGAGGTTCATACAACTTCAAATTCTCAACATTAACAGCTGCATACATCTGCATATAAGGAGGCAAATCTAGATGAAAAACATTGTTACCAATCTTGTCAACAATCTTGAAAGGACCATATCGAATCGGTTTCAACTTTTTACCTTCTCCTTTAAGCCTCTCCTTGCTGATGTAAAGCCAAAATTCATCTCCAACTTGGAAACTATGATCAACACAATACTTGTCATGTCTCGTCTTGTATTTGGCCTGACTCTTTTCCAATTGCTCTTGCACCATCTGATGTATCGACTGAATTTGTTCAATGAACTTCTCTGTCCTATCAATGTCATATTGACCATCGACAGAAATATCTTTCCCAAAGATAAAATCTAAAGGTGACTTGGGCAAATATCCAAAACATGCTTCAAATGGCGACGTTTGAGTCGAAGAGTGCTTAGCTCGATTGTATGCATGCTGAATGTAATGTAAATGTTCATCCCAAAGTTTAGGATGCTTGCTGCAATAAGCACGAAGAAGATGCACCACTGTACGATTTACCACCTCTGTCTGACCATCTTTCTGTGGATGAAAAGCTGTGCTCTTTTTAAGTTTAGTGTCCATGAATGCCCATAAACTTGACCAAAAACTTCCAACAAATCGAGAATCTCGATCAGAAATAATGGACTTAGGCAATCCAAAATGCACCCAAACATTTTGAAAGAACAACTGTGCCGTTTGTTCTGCTGTTACCTGCTTAGTACAAGGCATCAAAATACACATCTTGTTAAAACTATCAACCACAACATAAAGATAATCATGACCATGTCTCGACATAGGTAAACCACCTACACAATCCATGGAAATACTTTCCCAAGGTCGAGAAGGAATTGGAAGTGGAGTGTACAAACCCAACTTTCGATTACTAGGTTTACTTGTAGCACACAACGAACATCCTCGAACATATCGCGAAACACTTTCATTCATCTTAGGCCAG